>CM026399.1:69894737-69928693 GCA_014843695.1 Archivesica marissinica | reverse complement strand
TCAGGATACGATAGTCTAGTGGTTAGTAAATCTAACTCACAATATAGTTAAACATTGTCAGGATACGATAGTCTAGTGGTTAGTAAATCTAACTCACAATATAGTTAAACATTGTCAGGATGCGATAGTCTAGTGGTTAGTAAATCTAACTCACAATATAGTTAAACATTGTCAGGATACGATAGTCTAGTGGTTAGTAAATCTAACTCACAATATAGTTAAACATTGTCAGGATACGATAGTCTAGTGGTTAGTAAATCTAACTCACAATATAGTTAAACATTGTCAGGATACGATAGTCTAGTGGTTAGTAAATCTAACTCACAATATAGTTAAACATTGTCAGGATACGATAGTCTAGTGGTTAGTAAATCTAACTCACAATATAGTTAAACATTGTCAGGATACGATAGTCTAGTGGTTAGTAAATCTAACTCACAATATAGTTAAACATTGTCAGGATACGATAGTCTAGTGGTTAGTAAATCTAACTCACAATATAGTTAAACATTGTCAGGATACAATAGTCTAGTGGTTAGTAAATCTAACTCACAATATAGTTAAACATTGTCAGGATACGATAGTCTAGTGGTTAGTAAATCTAACTCACAATATAGTTAAACATTGTCAGGATGCGATAGTCTAGTGGTTAGTAAATCTAACTCACAATATAGTTAAACATTGTCAGGATACGATAGTCTAGTGGTTAGTAAATCTAACTCACAATATAGTTAAACATTGTCAGGATGCGATAGTCTAGTGGTTAGTAAATCTAACTCACAATATAGTTAAACATTGTCAGGATACGATAGTCTAGTGGTTAGTAAATCTAACTCACAATATAGTTAAACATTGTCAGGATGCGATAGTCTAGTGGTTAGTAAATCTAACTCACAATATAGTTAAACATTGTCAGGATACGATAGTCTAGTGGTTAGTAAATCTAACTCACAATATAGTTAAACATTGTCAGGATGCGATAGTCTAGTGGTTAGTAAATCTAACTCACAATATAGTTAAACATTGTCAGGATGCGATAGTCTAGTGGTTAGTAAATCTAACTCGAATGTAATTATACATGTTTATGATGAATATTCATTGTTACAGGCATCGGGAGAATGTAATTATACATGTTTATGATACATATTCATTGTTACATGCGTCGGGAGAATGTAATTATACATGTTTATGATGAATATTCATTGTTACAGGCGTCGGGAGAATGTAATTATACATGTTTATGATGAATATTCATTGTTACAGGCATCGGGAGAATGTAATTATACATGTTTATGATGAATATTCATTGTTACAGGCATCGGGAGAATGTAATTATACATGTTTATGATGAATATTCATTGTTACAGGCATCGGGAGAATGTAATTATACATGTTTATGATACATATTCATTGTTACATGCGTCGGGAGAATGTAATTATACATGTTTATGATGAATATTCATTGTTACAGGCGTCGGGAGAATGTAATTATACATGTTTATGATGAATATTCATTGTTACAGGCATCGGGAGAATGTAATTATACATGTTTATGATGAATATTCATTGTTACAGGCATCGGGAGAATGTAATTATACATGTTTATGATGAATATTCATTGTTACAGGCGTCGGGAGAATGTAATTATACATGTTTATGATGAATATTCATTGTTACAGGCGTCGGGAGAATGTAATTATACATGTTTATGATGAATATTCATTGTTACAGGCATCGGGAGAATGTGATTATGGGGAACTTGTGGATGACAGGTTCTACTTCACACTTGAGGAACAAATCAAACGACAGGTACTGTAACATATATAGTGTATGACTATCCTGAAGCAGACGGATCTGTAGTCCAGTGGTAACACGCTGGACTGGTAATCCAGGGATCCCAGGTTCGATCCCCCGTCTGACCCTAATAAAATTAACAGTCATTCAGAGGGACTTTAAACTGAGGTCTCATGTCGGTGCTTTACACCGTGCACGTAAAAGAACCAGAGGAGATTCTGGAATGGGTCTCTGTTGCACTATTCTCCAAAAATCTAAAATGACTAATCTCTTCAGGAGGCATCGCTTAAATGGGCAACCGGTAGCGACGATAAATAAACGTAAAACACACCAAAATTATCCTGAAACTGGAAAGTTGACATATCACATAGCGAAAGACATAAACAACTATTAATTAAGGCGTATTTTTGACTCGCCTGACCTAAAATGGTGTCAAGCTATTGTGAGAGTGGGGTATCCTATGTCTGTCGACCGATGTCTATCAACTGGCACTGTCATCCAGCATCCATCAACCGGCGCTGTCATCCAGCATCCATCAAGTAGCGCTGTCAACCGGCATCCGGTGTCTGTCAATCGGTGTCTGTCATTCGATGTCTGTTAGCCAGTGACTGTCAGGTGATGTCTGTCAACCGATGTCTGTTAGGCGATGTCTGTCAACCGATGTCTGTCAGCAATTGCATTTAATGACTTCTACTTGAGGCATGATATTAGGAATGCTTCCTAATTTGGTTGGTAGTAGTAACAACCTCTAATAAAATCTGTTCAAATGGGGTCACTGGGGTCAACATCTAGGTCACTATGTCAACTTAAAATAGAACATTTTTCTCACAAACCAATTTTAGATATGTTTTCTAACTTAGTACGGTAATTCTTATGATTGATAAGAATATAAACGACGTTAGACAAGATGTTATTGTCTTACCGGTACATCCAAATTCCAACAGGGAAGGTTAGATATTTGAAAATTTGTATATATGCTTGTGATTAGATACTTCTTGAACATTTCAGAAAACCGGGAAGCAGAAAGGCATACGAGAAAGTGCACGACCTCTACCCCCACCCCCGGCTGACTGGCAAGCTGCTGGACCACCGATACCAGAGAGAAATTATAGGTTTGGAACTATTTCTACTGTTCAAAGTTTTTCTTCAAGTGGAAAAATAAAACTATAATTCATGCCTAACTTTATCTAACTTTTACCTAACTTTTTCTAAATTTACCTAACTTTATCTGTTTGGATCCTCCATAATGTAATGGATACGGTGTCTGACCCATTCCTGAAGCGTTGAGCCGGTATCTGCCCTGAACCTGAAGGATTGAGCCGGTATGCGCCCTGTACCTGAATGGTTGAGCCGGTATCCACCCTGTACCTGAAGGGGTGAGCCGGTATCCGCCCTGTACCTGAAGGATTGAGCCGATATCCACCCTGTACCTGAAGGATTGAGCCAGTATCCACCCTGTACCTGAAGGATTGAGCCGGTATCCACCCTGTACCTGAAGGGTTGAGCCGGTATCTGCCCTGTACCTGAAGCATTGAGCCGGTATCCGCCCTGTACCTGAAGGGTTGAGCCGGTATCTGCCCTATACCTGAAGCGTTGAGCCGGTATCCACCCTGTACCTGAAGGGTTGAGCCAGTATCCACCCTGTACCTGAAGGGTTGAGCCGGTATCTGCCCTATACCTGAAGCGTTGAGCCAGTATCCGCCCTGTACATGAAGGGTTGAGCCGGTATCTGCCCTGTACATGAAGGGTTGAGCCGGTATCTGCCCTGTACCTGAAGCATTGAGCCATTATCCACCCTGTACCTGAAGGGTTGAGCCGGTATCCGCCCTGTACCTGAAGGATTGAGCCAGTATCCGCCCTGTACCTGAAGCATTGAGCCGGTATCCGCCCTGTACTTGAAGGGTTGAGCCAGTATCCACCCTGTACCTGAAGGGTTGAGTCAGTATCCACCCTGTACATGAAGGGTTGAGCCAGTATCCACCCTGTACCTGAAGGGTTGAGCCAGTATCCACCCTGTACCTGAATGGTTGAGCCGGTATCCACCCTGTACCTGAAGGGTTGAGCCGGTATCCGCCCTGTACCTGAAGGATTGAGCCAGTATCCACCCTGTACCTGAATGGTTGAGCCGGTATCTGCCCTGTACCTGAAGGATTGAGCCAGTATCCGCCCTGTACCTGAATGGTTGAGCCGGTATCCGCCCTATACCGGAAGGATTGAGCCAGTATCCGCCCTGTACCTGAAGGGTTGAGCCGGTATCCGCCCTATACCTGAAGGGTTGAGCCGGTATCTGCTCTGTACTTGAAGGGTTGAGCCGGTATCCGCCCTGTACCTGAAGGGTTGAGCCGGTATCCACCCTGTACCTGAAGGGTTGAGCCGGTATCTGCTCTGTACCTGAAGGGTTGAGCCGGTATCTGCCCTATACCTGAAGGGTTGAGCCGGTATCTGCCCTATACCTGAAGGGTTGAGCCGGTATCCGCCCTGTACCTGAAGGGTTGAGCCGGTATCCACCCTATACCTGAAGGATTTAGCCGGTATCTGCTCTGTACCTGAAGGGTTGAGCCGGTATCCACCCTATACCTGAAGGATTTAGCCGGTATCTGCTCTGTACCTGAAGGGTTGAGCCGGTATCCACCCTGTACCTGAAGCGTTGAGCCGGTATCCGCCCTATACCTGAAGGATTGAGCCAGTATCCACCCTGTACCTGAAGCATTGAGCCGGTATCCGCCCTATACCTGAAGGATTGAGCATGGCCAAAACAACATTGTCTCAAAAATAATGTTTTCAAAACCAAATCGGTTCAGGGTGAAAACGCCCCCCCCTTGTCATTCTAATATTTTTGCGACCCTCCCCCCCAACCCAAAATGATCCAGGCCGAAATCGGGCCCCCCATGGCATTCTAATATTATGTCAAACTTCGGTTATGTTGAAGTATTTCGTTCGGACTGGCGGATGTAGACTATAAATGATCTTGTTTATTACAGTGTGGCAAAGTCAATATCTAGAAAACCATTGCCACAGTCCTCCGTTTTGTCTAACAGACCGTTACCAAGACGACCAGAACAAGCCTATCAAAGACTTCTTCATAATCAGGTAAAGACACGTTACCACGGTTCTCTGTTATTTCTAATATATCATTACCATAGTCCTCACTTGTGTCTAACATATCATTACCATAGTCCTCCATTGTGTCTAACATATCATTACCATAGTCCTCCATTGTGTCTAACATATCATTACCATAGTCCTCACTTATGTCTAACATATCATTACCATAGTCCTCACTTGTGTCTAACATACTATTACCATAGTCCTCACTTGTGTCTAATACTAACATATCATTACCATAGTCCTCACTTGTGTCTAACATATCATTACCATAGTCCTCCATTGTGTCTAACATATCATTACCATAGTCCTCCATTGTGTCTAACATACCATTACCATAGTCCTCACTTGTGTCTAACATATCATTACCATAGTCCTCACTTGTGTCTAACATATCATTACCATAGTCCTCACTTATGTCTAACATATCATTACCATAGTCCTCACTTGTGTCTAACATATCATTACCATAGTCCTCCATTGTGTCTAACATATCATTACCATAGTCCTCACTTGTGTCTAACATATCATTACCATAGTCCTCACTTGTGTCTAACATATCATTACCATAGTCCTCACTTGTGTCTAGCATACCATTACCATAGTCCTCACTTGTGTCTAACATACCATTACCATAGTCCTCACTTGTGTCTAACATATCATTACCAAAATCCTCACTTGTGTCTAACATATCATTACCATAGTCCTCACTTGTGTCTAATACTAACATATCATTACCATAGTCCTCACTTATGTCTAACATATCATTATCATAGTCCTCACTTGTGTCTAACATATCATTACCATAGTCCTCACTTATGTCTAACATATCATTACCATAGTCCTCACTTGTGTCTAACATATCATTACCATAGTCCTCACTTGTGTCTAACATATCATTACCATAGTGCTCACTTGTGTCTAACATACAATTACAAAAGAATGATTTTATTGGTTTACAAGTCCGCCTCCGTGGTCGAGTGGTTAAGGTCACTGACTTGTATACCACTGTAACCTATCATCACTGATGGTCACGGGTTCGAGCCCCGCTGAGGCCGTGTCTCGTTTATATGAAAAAGTTGGCAGTTTCTTACGGAGGTTGGTGCACCCAAGTACTGGTTAACTGCTGGAGCCTGCGCAGGAAAGGTGTTGTTAGGTAAACTGCCCGCCGGCGATATAGCCCAAAATGTTGCTGATGCAGGCGTAAAACCCGAAATATAACATATAAAATATAACACAACAATTACAAAAGTCCTCCATTGTGTCTAATAGACCATTACCAACAGTTCTCTCTAAAACTTGTGTTATTTTTACAGGAAGCACAACACAATGCCTATGCACCAAGAAAGTAAACAAAAACAGATTGTATAAGTGAGATCATTTTTGGACAATACTCGGAGAGATAGAATTTATCCAGCTCTATGGAACCCAAAGAGATGAAATGATGGTGATCTTCTGAAGTTATATTTTACATCTTGACACATTAAGTGTGTGTGATGCTAATCTACATCTACCGCTGGTGCGACATCAGGCGCGTAGCTAGGCTTACGCATGTACGCACGTGCGTAAGATTTATTTTAGTTCCTGAAAATGAAAATTAAATAAATGCGAAAAATGCAATAAAACTGGATCGTAAGAGGGTAAGGGGGACACAGACATTGGTCATTCACAAGAAAGCAGACATGATCGAAATGCCAACATATATTGAATGTAGCCGATGTTCATAGTAGGCAATAGTCACCTGAGACCATAGAGCGGAAAAAATGCTCCCCCTAGAATGGTGCGTAATCCATATTTAGGCCTAGCTACGCGCCTGGTAATGTCACTTCATCTTGACACATACCTCGGGTGTGACACCAATAATTACATATTCCTGTGCCTTCTACCTGATTATGCATCTAAGATATTCTTGTATGGAATGAAACACAACGTACTTGTGAGAAATCCACAACTGTCAAATTACACATGCATCTTAGAGTGTGTGTGTTTTACGTTTATTTATCGTCGCTACCGGTTGCCCATATGAGCGACGCCTCCTGAAGAGATTAGTCATTTTAGATTTTTGGAAGATAGTGCAATGATACAGAGAGAGACCCCGACACGAGACCTCGGTTTAAAGTCCCATTTGAACGACTGTTAATTTTATTAGGGTCAGACGGGGGATCGAACCTGCGATCCCTGGATTACCAGTCCAGTGTGTTACCACTGGACTACAGATCCATCTGAGAGCAAGAAGATTTAATATTTTATAATTGATGAATTGTTCATATTATATACAAACAATCCCAGATATAAACATATTATATACAAACAACAGTCCCAGTTTATATATGTCCAGTCAAATTCTTCCATGTGAAGAGGATATCCAGTTGACCTGTGGAAGGTCAGTGGTTCTACCTTAGTGCCTGTTTGTGTCATTTTGTTATTGTGATTGCTATGACTATTTGTTTTTCTATATCACAAGTTACGACTATTTGTTTTTCTATATCACAAGTTACGACTATTTGTTTTTCTATATCACAAGTTACGACTATTTGTTTTTCTATATCACAAGTTACGACTATTTGTTTTTCTATATCACAAGTTACAACTATTTGTTTTTCTATATCACAAGTTACGACTATTTGTTTTTCTATATCACAAGCTACGACTATTTGTTTTTCTATAACACAAGTTACGACTATTTGTTTTTCTATATCACAAGCTACGACTATTTGTTTTTCTATATCACAAGCTACGACTATTTGTTTTTCTATATCACAAGCTACAACTATTTGTTTTTCTATATCACAAGCTACATCTTGATAACCAGCTGATTCCACAGTAAAAAACAGTATGTCACTCATTCAAATTGAATTCTATAGATTGATAGCATAGCTCTGTATTGTTGTTGCAACTGCTGACTGGGCAGTTTGGTGCATGTATGTATCCGTCCGATATTGACCAGGACACCCAGTCTGGCCACGATCACACACGTATCAAAGATTCAACTGAGGTTTATGTAATTTTGTTTCCTGTCCATATCTCATTGTACCCCCCCCCCCCCCCCCCCCCCCCCCCGTTGACAATCAACAGACTACATATTGCCATTGCGTATCTACTTAGTCCAAATATTTAGACTTGAAAAATGTGATATTTACATACATCATGCGTTTATTAAATTTGAATACCGTACATTCCTGCCCATAAGCCAAGTGTTAAATTTTTGCTTGAAATAATTTTGAAGTTGGATCCTTCCATATGTCGAGGGTACTTTGTGGACTATGGTTTTTTCACACTGAAACTGGACTCAATTTGAGATATCTAGTTTGCTTTATTCCATTATAAATTATTATTATTCTACTAAATATGACACATCTAAGCAAATCATAGTCCGCCTCCATGGTCGAGTGGTTAAGGTCGCTGACTTGTATACCACTGTAACCTATCATCACTGATGGTCATGGGTTCGAGCCATGCTCATGACGTGTCTCATTTATATGAAAAAGTTAGCAGTTTCTTACGGAGGTTGGTGCACCCGAGTACTGGTTAACCGCTGGAGCCTGCCCAGGAAAGGTGTTGTTAGGTAAACTGCCCGCCGGCGATATAGCCCAAAATGGTGCTGATGCAGGCGTAAAACCAGAAATATAACATAATTTATTCCATTACAAATCATAAAAGAATGCACTGATGCATAACAATAATTAAGTTTGCGTAACAGCTTTTTTTTTTATTGTTTATAATGTAAATACGGTAATTATCAACCAATTAAAACTAATAAAAACACATTTCAACCTTTTTTCTTCAACTTTTTGTTTCTCAGCCATACGTCGAGAAACTATGAGAAAAAGGTGCGACTTATTGCCTGGAATATACGGTACCAGATATTATATACAATGTTATATTTCACATATTTATCCACTAGTTATATATGCAATAAACAAAACTTCAATTCATTATATTCAAGTTTTAGATCGCTCCAACCAGATCGTCAAAATAACCTGTCTGCTGTCTCTGTCTGTCTGTATGTCTGTCTGTCCTGTCTGTCCTGTCTGTCCTGTCTGTCCTGTCTGTCTGTCTGTCTGTCTGTCTGTCTGTCTGTCTGTCTGTCTGTCTGTCTGTCTGTCTGTCTGTCTGTCTGTCTGTCTGTCTGTCTGTCTGTCTGTCTGTCTGTCTGTCTGTCTGTCTGTCTGTCTGTCTGTCTGTCTGTCTGTCTGTCTGTCTGTCTGTCTGTCTGTCTGTCTGTCTGTCTGTCTGTCTGTCTGTCTGTCTGTCTGTCTGTCTGTCTGTCTGTCTGTCTGTCTGTCTGTCTGTCTGTCTGTCTGTCTGTCTGTCTGTCTGTCTGTCTGTCTGTCTGTCTGTCTGTCTGTCTGTCTGTCTGTCTGTCTGTCTGTCTGTCTGTCTGTCTGTCTGTCTGTCTGTCTGTCTGTCTGTCTGTCTGTCTGTCTGTCTGTCTGTCTGTCTGTCTGTCTGTCTGTCTGTCTGTCTGTCTGTCTGTCTGTCTGTCTGTCTGTCTGTCTGTCTGTCTGTCTGTCTGTCTGTCTGTCTGTCTGTCTGTCTGTCTGTCTGTCCCTGTTTGCACTATCATCAATAACTAGGCACTATAGCAAACTTTAGGAAAATAACAAAAATTGTACAATGGGAAATAACTCTGTCCAAATTGAAATGTAGAATTATGGTAGCTTCACTCTGCACTACTGTTCATTAGCTTCTAGCATTGTGCGAGGTTTCAGTAAATTTTGTTCGATCCCCATCAAAAACACGTTGGTTATGCTGCCCACTTAGGCTCTCTTTGACAAAACACCAAAATCCACTTGGTCTCTCCTCATTGCAAAACACCTAATTCCATTGGCCTCTTCTCTCTCTCGTTGTGAAACACCAAAATCCACTTGGCCTCTCCCTCGTGACAAAACACCAAAATCCACTTGGTCTCTCCTCATTGCAAAACACCTAATTCCATTGGCCTCTTCTCTCTCTCATTGTAAAACACCAAAATCCACTTGGCCTCTCCCTCGTTGCAAAACACCTAATTCCATTGGCCTCTTCTCTCTCTCTCGTTGTAAAACACCAAAATCTACTTGGCCTCTCCCTCATGACAAAACACCAAAATCCACTTGACCTCTTCTCTTTCCCTCGTGGCAAAACACCAAAATCCACATGACCTCTTCTCTCTCCCTCATGGCAAAACACCGAAATCCACTAGACCTCTTCTCTCTCCCTCGTGGCAAAACACCAACATCCACTTGACCTCTTCTCTCTCCCTCGTGGCAAAACATTGAAATCCACTATACCTCTTCTCTCTCCCTTGTGGCAAAACACCAAAGTCCACTTGACCTCTTCTCTCTCCCTCATGGCAAAACACCAAAATCCACTTGACCTCTTCTCTCTCCCTCGTGGCAAAACACCGAAATCCACTTACCTCTTCGCTCTCCCTCGTGGCAAAACACCAAAATCCACTTGACCTCTTCTCTCTCCCTCGTGGCAAAACACCGAAATCCACTTTACCTCTTCTTTCTCCCTCGTGGCAAAACACAGAAATCCACTTTACCCCTTCCCTCTCCCTCGTGTCAATGAATTAGGTATACAGTCTCGAGAGCAATTAAATTAATGTTGTAAGAACGTGTTCCACAATCCACTATAAATTTGTATAAAGTTTTTAAATTTGACATGTACCCCGGTAGCTGCTTTGGGATTATTCCACAGACCAGGAAATGTCACTAATCGTAATCATGGTTGTGAACGAACCTGCTCGTCGTTACAGATCGCACTTCTTGTTAATAATCACAGTAGTATGATCAAATTAGGAAATCTTTGTCTTGCCATTGTTTATCAGCTAATAAAACGTGGTTTGCAGGGATCATTCTAGAGGGCGATGTGGGCGAAATAGTCGCCCTAGGGACCCTGACTTCGCCCTCTGGGGCCCCACTTCTCCCTAAAAAAATAAAATATTTTATGGTTTTTACGATTTTCAAACAAAATTTTGTCTAGTAAGATACACTGGCCCATTATAAAGCACTCCTTCTGTTCAAATGTTGTATTTAATGATTGTACTGTGCATTTTAACCCTATTTTGCAGAAGTATATTAAAGAACACCATTTAAGGAAGCGAGCTCGCGCTTTCTCACTTCTCCCAAAAATTCTGACCTAGAATGAACCCTGGGTTTGGAGTGCTGATGCGTAGGAATTAACCATACAGGTTAATTCATGCAAATCAGAACTGCAAGGCAAATATTATTTATAATGCTAATAACGAATAAATATGTGTGTTAGTCATGATAGCGTAGTGGATGTGCGTTCGTTTCAGGTGTGAAAGGTTCGGAGTTCGAGCCCCGCTGGAGCCGTTAAGATTGTGCCCTTAGGCAATTCATTTAAATTCCACATTGCCTCTTCTCTCTCCCTCGTGGCGATGGATTCCATCAGGAATGAGGTCTCGAGAGTGATTAATATAAGTTGTAAGAACTTGTTTCGCAATCAAGCTAAAAATTTGTATATCAACTAAATGTGTGTGTTATTTTGTCGACAGGGAGCAAAATTCAACAGCCATATAATAGACTGGCTCTAGCCGTTGTTTATTGCGGATTGTAACACGACCCAGCTAATAACATACATACTTGTAGAGTAAAATCTACCTCGGGTTATTCTGCGATATACCTACCTTGAACTATGCGCGCGCACCGTGTTTTGGCTATTCTATTTATGCAATGCGTGTAAAGTTTTATGAATGAAAGTCACGTGATGTTTGTAAATACTACCGTGGGAATTCGCGGAAGTGAGCTATTTTTAGAATCAGATAATCTCTTGTCCGTCTTGTTTTTCTGTTAAGTAATGTTTCAGTTACTATTCTGTACAGTTTTATTTGACAAAATAAATAAAATTATTGATCAGTTACAACTTTTGTTCATTTATGCACTAGATTGATATTTTCCATAAAAAATAACGTCATCACCCCTTACGCGGGAGGAAATTTCGAAAGCCAAATGCAGTGGAGTAGCACCGCGTTTGAAGAAAATACTCCTTTGATTCTCGTCTAAAATTATTAGAAGTAAGTCTTGTCAGAATCGAAAAAATAAGTATCAACCGTGGTATATCGCAGAATAACCCTCGTTTGTCGTCCTTCGTGATATATTTCTACGCATAAGAACATCAAACTCGGGTTATTCTGCGATATACCACGGTTGATACTTATTATTTCTTAATTAAAGATTTTGTTCTTTGTTTATAGGAACACAATATCAAGTAATGTTAGAATAATAAATATGAAAGGGAGATAATTCTGACGTAGCTTAATCCTTTACCACGTACAAGCATACGATCAGTGTAGGATCTAGGGGAGGATGTGGTTAATGTAGTTATGCTGCTATTGCACACTTGTGATGGACTTGTGTAAGCACGGATACACCCCAGGAACATTATTTGTATCGAGGGGAGATCGTGAATGTGTTGAGATCATGAATGTATCGAGGGGAGATCATGAATGTGTCGAGGGGAGTTCATGAATGTGTCGAGGGGAGTTCATGAATGTGTCGAGGGGAGTTCATGAATGTGTTGAGGGGAGATCATGAATGTGTCCGAGTGGAGTTCATGAATGTGTCGAGGGGAGTTCAGGAATGTGTTAGGGGCCTCCATGGCAATGCGGTTAGGGGCCTCTGTAGCGGAGTGGTTAGGGGCCTCCATGGCTGAGTGGTTAGGGGCCTTCATGATAGAGTGGTTAGGGGCCTCCATGACAGAGTGGTTAGGGGCCTCCATGGCTGAGTGGTTAGGGGCCTCCATGACAGTGGTTAGTGGCCTCCATGACAGAGTGGTTAGGGGCCTCCATGGCAGGTGGTTAGGGGCCTCCATGACAGAGTGGTTAGGGGCCTCCATGACAGAGTGGTTAGGGGGCCTCCATGACAGAGTGGTTAGGGGCCTCCATGGCAGGGTGGTTAGTGGCCTCCATGACAGAGTGGTTAGTGGCCTCCATGGCAGGGTGGTTAGGGGCCTCCATGGCAGGGTGGTTAGGGGCCTCCATGGCAGGGTGGTTAGGGGCCTCCATGACAGAGTGGTTAGTGGCCTCCATGACAGAGTGGTTAGTGGCCTCCATGGCAGGGTGGTTAGGGGCCTCCTAGAGTGGGTCTTGAATTCTTTCACGCGAGGAAGTTATCCAGCTGGCTTGAAGTAGTTCAGGGTCGTCCTCCACTAATAATAGCGAGAGAGTCGCCATATAACCCAACATGTTGGTGCGATGTTACACCCAGAAAATAATAAACAAAGAAAACACATTAGCAAGAAATATAGGTTTTAATATTCTTACTCAAAAATACAAGGGTAAACATGTACAATTAATGGTTTAACATCGAACATGACCAGTGAATCACGATCACTTTAAATACAGCGCTTGGTGTATGTACATAAAAAACGTACAAATGGCCCCGTAGAGAACTGACGAGTGTTACTGTGGAGTACGGCTTGTTCTAATTATATATAAGTCCTACGTACAATCGGGCCTGTTTGAGACCCGATATAGTCGCTCTATTAAAAGTGAACTTTGTTTTAAAGTAAATAGAGTGTAAAGTATATATGAGACTGTCCGATTAGCGCAGTGGTTAGCGCGCTCGCTTCTCACCAATGCAACTCAGGTTCGACCCTCGGATCGGGAAGTATGTGAGATGGTACGATGGTCGCCAGATCGGACATTGGGTTTTCTCCGGTTTCATCCCACATGAATGACCACATTTACGCTTTCATCCGTGCCAACGAGAGTGATTAATATAAGTTGCTAAAACTTGTTTCGCAATCATTGTCAAATAAATAAAGTTAAACTAAGATAGCAAGCACATTTCACTACGAAGAGAAAACGTCCGTTCAGCACTCGTTACCTGTGAACCCTCCCTGATGTGTTGGATATAGCGTATGTATGTATGAGAAAACACCCGTTCAACACTCGTTACCTGTGAACCCTCCCTGATGTGTTGGATATAATGTATGTATGTAGGCATGACATTTAATATACATATCTTCTTTTCTATCCAACTACTTTAGCAACAAACAAAAAAAGGTTTAGTTTAAACTCTTCCTTGCATGTTTGTTCTGGCGTCCACTATTACTGACCATTTCAATGAAATATACATTTAACCCTTTGCAAGCTAGCGGCAGATAAAATCACTTTTGCAAACAGCATAGAGCCAGATCAGACGGCACAGAACGTGCCGTCTGATCAGGCTCTATGCTGTTTGCAATTTGGATAGTGAAGCTAAAGCATTTGCGTGAATAGCAAACAACATTTTGACGCAGCTCATCTGGATCTATGTTGTTTGCACATTCCGTCAATTTATTTGGCATATAAAGGGTTATTCTCGATCACACTCTGGCCAGGACACATGTTTCCAGCTAGTCTCGCCCATGTGCACTTGGGTGTTGCTGAGAGATGCTGAGAAGTGTTTTTTATTTGTGAATGTGCTTGACATCATGTAAGTAGGAGGGGCTTGTATAATTAGAACATTGGTCGGTACTCTACGCAAAACTGTCAATCAAATAGGCCAACTTATAACTGGAATGCTTGGTTACGAAAGATTAACAAAATCAGCCAATTACAACATGCAATAAACTGTAAAGTAAACCAAATTAAGGTGTATGCATTTATTTGGAAAACTACGCTTCCAAATAGTAGTCGCGTGAACAACACATGTTTGGTAGAGATACGTCATCGGTTGTGTTATCGATGACGTATCATTATTGTCATCTTGGTTTCAACTCGTCTCCATAATTGGGGACACCTGCAGAATGTCCTAATCTATACAAACTTATGTGTTTTAACCCTTAACCCATTCAACACCAAGTAACTGACATGGACTGGTCCATGATATTTTTAGACCAATAAATTAATAACAAAATTACATTTGGATCAGTTCATTTATCAAAATGGGTAAAAAAAATTCTAAAAATAGTTATATTACTTGAAAAAAGTGCAGATCCTGATGAGACGGCTCGTCACGAGCCGGCTCATCTGGATCTACACTTTTTTGTAAGCCAATTTAGAGGTCTGTGGTGTTGAAAGGGTTAACACTACAGACCTATAAATAGGCTTACAAAAAGTGTAGATCCAGATGAGCCAGCTCAAGACGTGACGAGCCATCTCATAAGGATCTGCACTTTTTGCCAGTAATATTGCTATTTTTAGACAACATTATGCATTTTGATAAATGAACTTGTCTAAGTGTAATTTTATTATTAATTTATTGGTCTAAAAATATCATGTCAGTTACTTGGTGTTGAATGCACCAGTTCATGTCAGTTACTTGGTGTTGAATGCACCAGTCCATGTCAGTTACTTGGTGTTGAATGCACCAGTCCATGTCAGTTACTTGGTGTTGAATGGGTTAATATCATGCACCAGTCCATGTGAGTTAATTGGTGTTGAATGCACCAGTCCATGTCAGTTACTTGGTGTTGAATGCACCAGTCCATGTCAGTTACTTGGTGTTGAATGGGTAAATATCATGCACCAGTCCATGTCAGTTAATTGGTGTTGAATGCACCAGTCCATGTGAGTTACTTGGTGTTGAATGCACTAGTCTATGTGAGTTACTTGGTGTTGAATGCACCAGTCCATGTGAGTTACTTGGTGTTGAATGCACCAGTCCATGTGAGTTAATTGGTGTTGAATGCACCAGTCCATGTGAGTTACTCGGTATTGAATGCACCAGTCCATGTCAGTTACTCGGTGTTGAATGGGTTAAATATCATGCACCAGTCCATGTCAGTTACTTAGTGTTGAATGGGTTAATATCATGCACCAGTCCATGTCAGTTACTCGGTATTGAATGCACCAGTCCATGTCAGTTACTCGGTGTTGAATGGGTTAAATATCCTGCACCAGTCCATGTCAGTTACTTAGTGTTGAATGGGTTAATATCCTGCACCAGTCCATGTCAGTTACTTGGTGTTGATGGTTAATATCCTGCACCAGTCCATGTCAGTTACTCGGTGTTGAATGGGTTAATATCATGCACCAGTCATGTCAGTTACTCGGTGTTGAATGGGTTAATATCCTGCACCAGTCCATGTCAGTTACTCGGTGTGAAGGGTTAATATAGCACATCAGCAGTTACTCGTGTGAAGGGTTAATATCAGCACAGTCATGTCATACCGGTGTTAATGGAAATCAGCCCAGTCATGTCGACCGTTGATGGGTTAATATCAGACCAGTCATGTCAGTTACTCGGTGTTGAATGGGTTAATATCATGCACCAGTCTATGTCAGTTACTCGGTGTTGAATGGGTTAATATCATGCACCAGTCTATGTCAGTTACTCGGTGTTGAATGGGTTAATATCATGCACCAGTCTATGTCAGTTACTCGGTGTTGAATGGGTTAATATCATGCACCAGTCTATGTCAGTTACTCGGTGTTGAATGGGTTAATATCATGCACCAGTCTATGTCAGTTACTCGGTGTTGAATGGGTTAATATCATGCACCAGTCTATGTCAGTTACTCGGTGTTGAATGGGTTAATATCATGCACCAGTCTATGTCAGTTACTCGGTGTTGAATGGGTTAATATCATGCACCAGTCTATGTCAGTTACTCGGTGTTGAATGGGTTAATATCATGCACCAGTCTATGTCAGTTACTCGGTGTTGAATGGGTTAATATCATGCACCAGTCTATGTCAGTTACTCGGTGTTGAATGGGTTAATATCATGCACCAGTCTATGTCAGTTACTCGGTGTTGAATGGGTTAATATCATGCACCAGTCTATGTCAGTTACTCGGTGTTGAATGGGTTAATATCATGCACCAGTCTATGTCAGTTACTCGGTGTTGAATGGGTTAATGATGTTTTTAATAAAAATGAATATAATTCGCCTACATTTGGTTAACATGATAATGATATGAATGGTTTTAATGTTGTGAAGTATACGGACGTCGATTTGCTAATTGTAGAATGTATATAACGATTTGCATGTTAGCGATGAAAATAGGTCAAATATGTCGTGCAATTCCATGACATAGTAGTACCAAACCCCGGGTGCCCCTCTGAGCAGCATTTTGGGCACCCAGGTAGAACCACAGACCTCTGCCGAATAGCTTCCTCAAAATGAAATAATCCGACAGTGGGATTAGAATGTACAGCGATGAGGTTCAAGTGATTTGAAGTCGAAGACTGTAAACCCGTACGTAACCCATTAACGTGAAATGTTTAGTATGCATTATGTAGCTAAAGAAAATGAAATAAATGTGAGTATGATAAAGGTGTATTATATATTCGGAGACTGTTGTCGTTCATCTCAATACATTTACAGGACAAGTAAGGATTGCACTACACATATAAAATAAGTATTTGTTATCTTATGTTATGTTTCTTCACTAAACTACGAATTGGTAAATTATGACAATTTATGTACAAAACTCACCTAAAAGTAAGCTATATTTATTAAACAAGAGGCCCAATATCTCTCACCTGACTCCATTTTTGAAAAAAAACAGAATTGGTAAATTATGACAATTTATGTACAAAACTCACCAACATTAAGTTAGATTTATTAACAATAGGTTCAATATCGCTCACCTGACTCCATTTTTGAAAATGGGGTCACCATTTTAACACCATAATATTAACAAGAGGCCCTATATCGCTCACCTGACTCCATGTTTGACTCGGGGACACCATTTGAACAACTTTGAAGGAGCATTGTACATCGATCATTCTAACCAAGTTTGGAAGAATTTGTGTTATTTTGAAATGGCGGCCATCGTAGATTTCATGACAACTTTCTTTTAACAACTTTGGAAAGTAAGGACAATACTGGTGGAAGTCATGATGGCGCAGTGGATGCGCGTTCGCTTCAGGTGCGAAAGGCCCGGAAATCGAGCCCTGCTGGAACCGTTACGATTGTGCCCTTAAGGCATTTAAATTGCACGTTGCCTCTTCTCTCCCTCGTGGTGATGGATTCCATCAGGAATGAGGTCGCAATAGTGATTAATATAAGTTGTAAGAACTTGTTTCGCAATCAAGCAAAACTAAAAACCAAACTTGTCTGAGAATCATGTGACCATACACATATGTGCATGATTCAAGGCTCAAAACTGATGAAGAAATACAGCATCACAAGGTCCGGACAGGAAATGGACAGACGCACACACAGACGCCGGGTGACCACAATAGAATACAAGGTCATTGTTTACAGGAAATGGACAGATGCACACACAGACGTCGGGTGACTACAATGTTATTGTTGACAGGAAATGGACAGACGCACATACAGACGTCGGGTGACCATAATAGATCACAAGGTCATTGTTGACAGGAAACGGACAGATGTGCATATAGATGCCGGGTGATCACAAGGTCATTGTTGACAGGGAACGGACAGATGCACACACAGACGCCGGGTGACCACAATAGATCACAAGGTCATTGTTGACAGGAAATGGACAGACGCACACACAGACGCCGGGTGACCACAATAGAATACAAGGTCAGTGTTGACATGAAATGGACAGACGCACACACAGACGTCGGGTGACCACAATAGAATACAAGGTCAGTGTTGACATGAAATGGACAGACGCACACACAGACGCCGGGTGACCACAATAGAATACAAGGTCAGTGTTGACATGAAATGGACAGATGCACACACAGACGCCGGGTGACCACAATAGATCACAAGGTCATTGTTGACATGAAATGGACAGACGCACACACAGACGTCGGGTGACCACAATAGATCACAAGGTCATTGTTGACAGGGAACGGACAGACGCACACACAGACGCCGGGTGACCACAATAGATCACAAGGTCATTGTTGACAGGGAACGGACAGACGCACACACAGACGCCGGGTGACCACAATAGATCACAAGGTCATTGTTGACAGGGAACGGACAGACGCAGACGTCGGGTGACCACAATAGATCACAAGGTCATTGTTGACAGGGAACGGAAAGACGCACACACAGACGCCGGGTGACCACAATAGATCACAAGGTCATTGTTGACAGGGAACGGACAGACGCACACACAGACGCCGGGTGACCACAATAGATCACAAGGTCATTGTTGACAGGGAACGGACAGACGCACACACAGACGCCGGGTGACCACAATAGATCACAAGGTCATTGTTGACAGGGAACGGACAGACGCAGACGTCGGGTGACCACAATAGATCACAAGGTCATTGTTGACAGGGAACGGACAGACGCACACACAGACGCCGGGTGACCACAATAGATCACAAGGTCATTGTTGACAGGGAACGGACAGACGCAGACGTCGGGTGACCACAATAGATCACAAGGTCATTGTTGACAGGGAACGGACAGACGCACACACAGACGCCGGGTGACCACAATAGATCACAAGGTCATTGTTGACAGGGAACGGACAGACGCACACACAGATGCCGGGTGACCACAATAGATCACAAGGTCATTGTTGACAGGAAATGGACAGACGCACACACAGACGCCGGGTGAGCACAATAGATCACCTTGGACACTTTTGTGTTCGGGGTGAGCGAAATAATATTAAAAAAAAGCTAACTCATATTTACATATGTATCTGCAGCTACATACATGTATACAGCTGCATCACTTATAGACAGACAAAACTCAATCTCAATGGTGAGCTAGAAACCCGGATACGGGACGATCTATGTACATCATATACCTAGGTATCAGACAACACAAAACACTCGTTCTCACATACAGGTTCCCTCTGTGTGAATTTTTGTCAGCCGGCGCCAATTCTGTCGCCAATTGAAAAAAACTGGAGCCAATTTGAAAAACTTGGAGCCAACTAAGAGCCATATATAATATTAAGTGAAGACATGTATTTGCCAAAAAAAAAGAAAAAAAAAGAAAGTTGCCCTAAATATTTCCCCCCAATTCACAAATTTTAGTGCCAGTCTTTGTTTTGTGTCGCAATTTTCGACCGACAGTGGGAACTCTGACATAAAACAAACAGTAAATTCAAAAACAACAACATTCTCACATCTCACTAGTATAGTATACTGACATAAATACTAACCCCTGTGCACTCGTATTTTAACACTTCAATATGATCCACAAGAAACTTCTTAACCATTGTCCACTGGGATAGGGGTTGGGTGGGGGATGGGTGCTCATAATGGAATGATCGATCCATTGTTGAATCTGGATCAATTTATTCACCATTCCAATAGATAACAGTACCGGCCATAAAGAATTTAAAAAAAAAAAAAAATGTGTTAGATGGTATCGTATCTATAAATACGATTTAGAAAAGAAAGCACTCCGACACTGAACATTTCTTTAACCCTTTCAACACCACAGGCCTCTAAATAGGCTTACAAAAAAAAAAAAAGAAGAGCCGGCTCATCTGGATCTACACTTTTTGCCGGTAATATTACTATTTTTAGACAAAAATTACCCATTTTGATAAATGAACTGGTCCAAATGTAATTTTCTTATTAATTTATTCGGCTAAAAATATCATGGATCAGTCCATGTCAGTTACTTGGTGTTGAATGGGTTAACTTGCACTGGACAAACATTCTGGTATCCATTTTATCAACCTGTCTTATATTCGAGTGCATGCCAAAACTCACAGATATCAGGATCAACGTAGGACGGTCGTCTTATAGGTGAGTATGGATGGAATGTATTTTCTTAGAACTTTCATATGTAGCATAAAATCAGAGTGTGCATGGGTAGATATTTTCAGGTAATAGCAAAACCAACTTACGCAATGCTTAGGAATTGGTTTTTAAAAGATATTTATGAAAGAAAAGAAAATATAGTCTACCTATTGTTCACTAATTGTCTAATGGCTGCCATAAAGGGCTTATCATAGAAAATGATCTATGTACACAACAAATTACATAATTATTTGTTTTAATAAATATCATAATATATAAATAATCAAAGAACAACAATGATCGATTAGCGCAGTGGTTAGCGCGCTCACTTCTCACCAATGCAACCTGGCTTCGATCCTCTGACCGGGAAGTATGCGAGATGGTACGGTGGTCACCAGATCGAACAGGTGGATTTTCTCCGGGTATTCCGGTTTCCTCCCACACGAATGACCACATTTACGCTTACATCCGCGCCAACGAGAGTGATTAATATAAGTTGTTAATGCTTGTTTCGCAATCGTTGTGAAATAAATAAAGTTTAAACTTTTTTTTTAAAGAACAACAATAAACAGCATAATAAAGGTGTAAGTAACACACAACAAGTAACGACTCTGCTATAATCCATAAAATAAGCTTCTTATAACGTCTGGTTAGGGCTTTATAGCATCTGGTTAGGGATATCTGGTTAGGGTTATATAGCATCTGGTTAGGGATATCTGGTTAGGGTTATATAGCATCTGGTTAGGGATATCTGGTTAGGGTTATATGGTTAGGGTTTTATAGCATCTGGTTAGGGATAACTGGTTAGGGTTATATAGCATCTGGTTAGGGATATCTGGTTAGGGTTATATAGCATCTGGTTAGGGATATCTGGTTAGGGATAACTGGTTAGGGATATCTGGTTAGGGTTATATAGCATCTGGTTAGGGATATCTGGTTAGGGATAACTGGTTAGGGATAACTGGTTAGGGATATCTGGTTAGGGTTATATAGCATCTGGTTAGGGATATCTGGTTAGGGCTTTATAGCATCTGGTTTTGGTTTTATAACATCTGGTTTTGGTTATATAGCATCTGGATAAGGTTTGATAACATCTGGTTAGGGATTTATAACATCTGGTTTTAATTGTATAGCATCTGGATAAGGTTTTATAACATTTGGTTAGGGATTTATCACATCTGGTTTTGGTTTTATAACATCTGGTTAGGGATTTATCACATCTGGTTTTGGTTTTATAACATCTGGTTAGGGATTTATCACATCTGGTTTTGGTTTTATAACATCTGGTTTTGGTTTTATAGCATCTGGTTTTGGTTTTATAGCATCTGGATAAGGTTTTATAACATCTGGTTAGGGATTTATCACATATGGTGTTGGTTTTATAACATCTGGTTAGGGATTTATCACATTTGGTTTTATAACATCTGGTTTTGGTTTCATAGCATCTGGATAAGGTTTTATAACAGTTTGGTTGGGTTATGAAAATGTCTGTTTGTTGAACAATATAACTAATTCAGAGTTATGTTTTTCTCTCTGGCATTATCAAATCATCTTTCAAACCTATGCTTTCTTTATTCATGCCTATGCTGCTATATTTTGGTTGGATGAGATATGCTCTCAAAATGTTCACTGTGATTTGATTGGGTGAGATAAGCTGTGATTTGATTGGGTGAGAGAAGCTCTCATAATGTTCACTGTGATTTGATTGGGTGAGATAAGCTGTGATTTGATTGGGTGAGATAAGCTCTCAAAATGTTCACTGTGATTTGATTGGGCGAAATAAGCTGTGATTTGATTGGGTGAGATAAGCTCTCAAAATGTTCACTGTAATTTGATTGGGTGAGATAAGCTCTCAAAGTGTTCACTGTAATTTGATTGGGTGAGAGAAGCTCTCAAAATGTTCACTGTAATTTGATTGGGTGAGATAAGCTCTCAAAGTGTTCACTGTAATTTGATTGGTTGAGATAAGCTCTCAAAGTGTTCACTGTAATTTGATTGGGTGAGAGAAGCTCTCAAAATGTTCACAATGATTTGATTGGTTGAGATATGCTCTCAAAATGTTCACAATGATTTGATTGGTTGAGATATGCTCTCAAAATGTTCACTGTAATTTGATTGGTTGAGATATGCTCTCAAAATGTTCCCAGGATTGGTGAGATATGCTCTCACAATGTTCACTGTGATTTGATTGAGAGATATGCTCTCAACATGTTCACTGTGATTTGATGGTTGAGATATGCTCTCAAAATGTTCCCAATGATTTGATTGGTTGAGATATGCTCTCAAAATGTTCACTGTGATTTGATTGGTTGAGATATGCTCTCAAAATGTTCACTGTGATTTGATTGGTTGAGATATGCTCTCACAATGTTCATAATGATTTGATTGGTTGAGATATGCTCTCAAAATGTTCACTGTGATTTGATTGGTTGAGATATGCTCTCAAAATGTTCACTGTGATTTGATTGGTTGAGATATGCTCTCAAAATGTTCACTGTGATTTGATTGGTTGAGATATGCTCTCACAATGTTCATAATGATTTGATTGGTTGAGATATGCTCTCAAAATGTTCACTGTGATTTGATTGGTTGAGATATGCTCTCAAAATGTTCACTGTGATTTGATTGGTTGAGATATGCTCTCAAAATGTTCACTGTGATTTGATTGGTTGAGATATGCTCTCACAATGTTCATAATGATTTGATTGGTTGAGATATGCTCTCAAAATGTTCACTGTGATTTGATTGGTTGAGATATGCTCTCAAAATGTTCACTGTGATTTGATTGGTTGAGATATGCTCTCAAAATGTTCACTGTGATTTGATTGGTTGAGATATGCACTCAAAATGTTCACTGTGATTTGATTGGGAGATATTTACTCTCAAAACCGACTTAAATTTTGAGAAATGTTTTCAAGAAATGACTGGACATTGGCTGAATTTATATTTGCACTGTAGAGATATATCACAGGAATTGTCTTGTAATACGAGGCCAAGCTTATACAGGGTTAGTTTATATGACATTTCTTCTAGCTAATTGGAATTCCTAATTAATCATAAATTGTAGAAGTGTTCGGACCTGGGCAAACTGAAAATGTTGCCCATTCAGAAACAGATTGCCAATTCCAAAAATGGCAACATGTTTGTTCAAAGTAAAATTTTGACATGAGAATTTTGTAACTGTAAAAACATGTGAGAATTTTGTAATGTAAAACATGAGAATTTTGTACTGTAAAACATGAGAATTTTGTACTGTAAAAAATTGGAGAATTTTGAACTGTAAAACATTTGAGAATTTTGAACCGTACTTCACGTGTTTGGAAGGAACTGAATACAACCTGCATTCACTGCTGTTCCACATTGACTACTTCCCCTTCATATAAACAGTCTAACCAACTCTTACTGATAAAACATATAAAATCTGGTCGTTGAAAATAAATATGAATTGGAATTTTGAACAAAAATATCACAATGTACATTTATAATGTAAATTCAATGATGTACATAATATAGTTATATAAATAATAAACGTATCAGAAGCCGACATCCCAAGATATTTAACATATCAGACGTCAATCCGTTAAGATAATTAACATATCAGACGTTAATCCGTTAATATATTTAACATATCAGATGTTAATCCGTTAATATATTTAACATATCAGACGTCAATCCGTTAATACATTTAACATATCAGACGTCAATCCGTTAATAAATTTAACATATCAGACGTCAATCCGTTAAGATATTTAACATATTGGACGTCAATCCGTTAATATATTTAACATATCAGATGTCAATCCGTTAATACATTTAACATATCAGACGTCAATCCGTTAAGATATTTAACATATCAGACGTCAATCCGTTAAGATATTTAACATATCAGACGTCAATCCATTAAGATATTTAACATATCAGACATCAATCCATTAAGATATTTAACATATCGGACGTTAATCCGTTAAGGTATTTAACATATCAGACGTCAATCCGTTAATATATTTAACATATTGGACATCAATCCGTTAAGATATTTAACATATCAGACGTCAATCCATTAAGATATTAAGCACATCAAACGTCGTTCTCCACAATTAAATATTTATCTCCATAATAATAAATTCATCAGAACATCTACCACAAAGACAATAAACTCATCAACGTGAGCCTCAAAGATAATTAATGCAGCCGTAGTAACATCGACCTCCAAGTCAATAAACATGTCAGACATTGGACCTCCAAAATACTAAACGTTGATCCCTAAGATAATTAACGCAGGAGACGTTGACCATGGAGATACTTACTGCATCAGATGTTGGCCTCCAAGATAATTACTGCATCAGATGTCGGCCTCCAAGATAATTACTGCATCAGACATCGGCCTCCAAGATAATTACTGCATCAGATGTCAGCCTCCAAGATAATTACTGCATCAGATGTCGGCCTCCAAGATAATTACTGCATCACACGTCGGCCTCCAAGATAATTACTGCATCAGATGTCGGCCTCCAAGATAATTACTGCATCACACGTCGGCCTCCAAGATAATTAACGCAGGAGACGTTGACCATGGAGATAATTACTGCATCAGACGTCGGCCTCCAAGATAATTAACGCAGGAGACGTTGACCATGGAGATAATTACTGCATCAGATGTCGGCCTCCAAGATAATTACTGCATCACACGTCGGCCTCCAAGATAATTACTGCATCAGATGTCGGCCTCCAAGATAATTACTGCATCACACGTCGGCCTCCAAGATAATTAATGTATCAGACATTGACTTTCGAGTTAATTAACGCATCCAAAATAATTATCGCATTCAGATGTTAATCCCTATGATTAGTAATGCATCAGACGTCGACCTCCAAGATAATTAACATATCAGACGTTGACGATAATTAATACATCAGACGTCGACCTCCACGATAACTAACACATCAGACGTCGACCTCCACGATAACTAACACATCAGACATCGACCTCCGAGATAATTAACATATCGGACGTTGACGATAATTAATACATCAGACGTCGACCTCCGTTAATAATTAACCCAACAGACGACAACCTCCGACATGACACAACAGATGTTACGATCATCTGTATCAAATAAGTTAACAGGTACACTGGTATGCAGATCTTTAATCATGATGCCTGGGGGACGATGGAAAGACGTGACAGCTTTGGTTCCATATCCAGCGATGCCTTGTATGTCTGATCATCATCGTAGAGACGTGTCGTGTCCAGCAAATAATTTGTTACCTGACAAATAAAGAAAAGACAAATTTAAAGAATTTGGGTTTTTGCAGCGTATTGCCAAATTTTAAGTTAGTTAATTTAATTAACCTTTAGCTTCAGCTTCAACTTATTACTGCGGGACAATCAGTCACGATTATGATTGGCAGGCACATTCTAGAAGTTAGTTAATTTAAAATGTTATGTGCAAGTTAAAAAGATAAAAGGATCTACAAAGCTATAGTTAAAAGCAGACAGTATAAAGATTAGAGCGAGTACGAGTCCAGACTGCCAACAAAAGTCGGCAGACTGGGACTCGACTGTATATGTCGGTAGAATGTCGGCAGACTGGGACTCCACTGTATATGTGTCGGTAGAATGTCGGTAGACTGGGTCTCCACTGTATATATGTCGGTAGACTGGGACTCCACTGTATATGTTGGTAGAAAGTCGGCAGACTGGGACTCCACTGTATATGTCGGTAGAATGTCGGTAGAATGTCGGCAGACTGGGACTCCACTGTATATGTCGGTAGAATGTCGGCAGACTGGGACTCCACTGTATATGTCGGTAGAATGTCGGTAGACTGGGACTCGACTGTATATGTCGGTAGAATGTCGGCAGACTGGGACTCGACTGTATATGTCGGTAGAATGTCGGCAGACTGGGACTCCATTGTATATGTCGGTAGACTGTCGGCAGACTGGGACTCGACTGTATATGTCGGCAGACTGGGACTCCACTGTATATGTCAGTAGAATGTCGGTAGATTGTCGGCAGACTGGGACTCGACTGTATATGTCGGTAGACTGTCAGCAGACTGGGACTCGACTGTATATGTCGGTAGAATGTCGGTAGACTGTCGGCAGACTGGGACTCGAGTGTATATCGTCGGTAGACTATTCCATAGCCTGATTATTCTAGAGAGAAATGAGTTGGCATGATATTGGGTTTCTGACTGTGGGATTAGATAGTTAAGGTTTCATATGGGTGATCAGAGCTTCATACAACTTGTCATGTATCCCTCTTTAATGGGACTGTCCCTCAATATGTGTTTATCATAACAATATAACTTCTTGTAATGTCGCGATTCTGATTGGTCGATTGCCGTTCATAACCTGATCAACCGTGAAATTATTCTGTTCTCGGTACGCTAGGTATATTAATTCGGACCTGTGCAAAAATGTAGTCCAGTGGTTAATACGTTGGACTGATAATCCAAGGATTGCAGGTTCGATCCCCCGTCTGACCCCATTAACATAAACACTATTTCAGATGGGACATTAAACCGAGGTCTCGTGTCGGTGCTGTACACCATGAATGTAAAAGAACCAGAGGAGACTCTGGAATGGGTCTCTGTCTGTATCATTGCACTATCCTCCAAAAATCTAAAATGATTAATCTCTTCAGGAGGCGTCGCTCATATGAGCAACCGGTAGCGACAATAAATAAACGTAAAACACACACAAAATATAGTCTGTTCCAATTAACATATATCGCAAGCTGTTGGATTCTGTACAGTATGGAAATGTTGACGAATCAAGAATATGCAAATTAGGCGTAAAAACTGATATTTCATACCCCAATGAAATGCATATAAAGAATATATAAAGAATTTCGCTTCAGGTGCGAAAGGTCCGGAGTTCGAGCCCCGCTGGAGCCATTACGAATGTGCCCTTAGGCAAGGCATTTAAATTTCACGTTGCCTCTTCTCTCTCTCTTGTGGCGATGGATTCCATCAGGAAAGAGGTCTCGAGAGTGATTAAGATAAGTTTAATTTAAGCAAAAACGGTAATTTACTGTGAACAGCTGTAAGTATACATACCCTAGGATGGTGTTCTATTCTGTATGGCGTCTGTTGAAACAAGCGGATCTCTCTGATAACATGTGCAATCTGTCATCAACAAGAACAATCTGTTAGTCGACATTACATATTGTAAAGCTTTAGTCTATCTAGTATCAAGATTTATTCACCACGTTCGGGAGGTGGAGGGGGATTGTGCCCTTAGGCAAGGCATTTACATTCCACGTTGCCTCTTCTCGCTCCCTCGTGGCGATAGATTCCATGAGGAATGAGGTCTCGAAAGTGATTTGAAGTTGTAAGAACTTGTTTCGCAATCGAGCTAAAATAAATTTGTATAATAATATATATCTAAATGTCAACCTTTGAAATGAGCGATGTTCCATTTTGGCTCTAGCAATGTTTTAACGTGTACATTGTATGTGGCCATGAAAACATATGGAAGAATATGACATGTTTCATAATGTAATATTATAATAAATACAAATACATTTATATAGCGCAAAAATTAAATATTATTCTATTGCGCTTCACAATTACAGATGCAATTTTAAACATTTACCCATGACAATAATATATGGAAATATAAATAAAAATGTATACATATAACTAGGATTCTAGGAATTGGCTAAGAACATATTTTATCATGATATCTACACCATTACAGTATATAATTGAGTGATTGGATTAACGATAAAAGTGGCAATATGAACCATAGACAACAACAACAACAACACCTTTATTGCATTAAACATTCATGCAATGTCTATAGCAAGTACATGTATACATGTAGGCAACGACATGGATTTACAAAAGAGCAAGATGTTAATATACTTTGCTTATACTAATTTTAGTTTCTATATACATTTGCGAAATATATGTATTTTGCTAAATTTCTACCAATAGTATTTGATTTTTCTGACATCAAATTAGTGAATATATTAATAGTTGGCCATGTATAGTAATAACGTTTTAAATATTTCTGTCTAACATCTCTAAATTTCGAACTTATAAGAAGGAAATAAACAATTTGCAAGTTCATTCGTTGGTACATTGTAATTGACTAACCATTCTCATTTTAGAGAAGTTGACAAGATTGTCCTCTGTCATATCTGGTGTTCCTTCCTCGATGAAAGACAGGTCAGTAAGGTACATGCCCAAGTAAGGTATACACGGGGGATCACATCTGAAATATAGATTAAATACAGTATACACAGGGGTTCACATCTGAAATATAGATTAAATACGGTATATATGGGGGATCACATCTGAAATATAGATTAAATACGGTATATATGGGGGATCACATCTGAAATATAGATTAAATATGGTATACACAGGGGATCACATCTGAAATATAGATTAAATATGGTATACACGGGGATCACATCTGAAATATAGATTAAATACGGTATATACGGGGGATCACATCTGAAATATAGATTAAATACGGTATACACGGGGGATCACATCTGAAATATAGATTAAATATGGTATATACGGGGATCACATCTGAAATATAGATTAAATATGGTATACACGGGGGATCACATCTGAAATATAGATTAAATACTGTATACACGGGGGATCACATCTGAAATATAGATTAAATACTGTATACACGGGGATCACATCTGAAATATAGATTAAATACGGTATATACGGGGGATCACATCTGAAATATAGATTAAATATGGTATACACAGGGGATCACATCTGAAATATAGATTAAATATGGTATACACGGGGGATCACATCTGAAATATAGATTAAATACGGTATACACAGGGATCACATCTGAAATATAGATTAAATACGGTATACACGGGGGATCACATCTGAAATATAGATTAAATACGGTATACACAGGATCACATCTGAAATATAGATTAAATACGGTATACACGGGGATCACATCTGAAATATAGATTAAATACGGTATACACGGGGATCACATCTGAAATATAGATTAAATACGGTATACACAGGGATCACATCTGAAAAATAGATTAAATACGGTATACACGGGGGATCACATCTGAAATATAGATTAAATACGGTATACACGGGGATCACATCTGAAATATAGATTAAATACGGTATACACAGGGATCACATCTGAAATATAGATTAAATATGGTATACACAGGGGATCTCATCTGAAATATAGATTAAATACGGTATACACGGGGATCACATCTGAAATATAGATTAAATATGGTATACACAGGGGATCTCATCTGAAATATAGATTAAATACGGTATACACGGGGATCACATCTGAAATATAGATTAAATACGGTATACACGGGGATCACATCTGAAATATAGATTAAATACGGTATACACAGGGGATCACATCTGAAATATAGATTAAATACGGTATACACAGGGATCACATCTGAAATATAGATTAAATACGGTATACACAGGGGATCACATCTGAAATATAGATTAAATACGGTATACACGGGGGATCACATCTGAAATATAGATTAAATACGGTATACACGGGGATCACATCTGAAATATAGATTAAATACGGTATACACGGGGATCACATCTGAAATATAGATTAAATACGGTATACACAGGGATCACATCTGAAATATAGATTAAATATGGTATACACAGGGGATCACATCTGAAATATAGATTAAATATGGTATACACAGGGGATCACATCTGAAATATAGATTAAATACGGTATACACGGGGATCACATCTGAAATATAGATTAAATACGGTATACACGGAGATCACATCTGAAATATAGATTAAATACGGTATACACGGGGATCACATCTGAAATATAGATTAAATACGGTATACACGGGATCACATCTGAAATATAGATTAAATATGGTATATACGGGGATCACATCTGAAATATAGATTAAATACGGTATACACGGGGATCACATCTGAAATATAGATTAAATACGGTATATACGGGGATCACATCTGAAATATAGATTAAATACGGTATACACGGGGGATCACATCTGAAATATAGATTAAATATGGTATATACGGGGGATCACATCTGAAATATAGATTAAATATGGTATACACGGGGATCACATCTGAAATATAGATTAAATACGGTATACACGGGGGATCACATCTGAAATATAGATTAAATACGGTATACACAGGGGGATCACATCTGAAATATAGATTAAATATGGTATACACGGGGATCACATCTGAAATATAATTAAATACGGTATACACGGGGGATCACATTGAAATATAGATTAAATACGGTATACACGGGGGATCACATCTGAAATATAGATTAAATACGGTATACACGGGGATCACATCTGAAATATAGATTAAATACGGTATACACGGGGGATCACATCTGAAATATAGATTAAATACGGTATACACGGGGGATCACATCTGAAATATAGATTAAATACGGTATACACGGGGGACCACATCTGAAATATAGATTAAATACGGTATACACGGGATCACATCTGAAATATAGATTAAATATGGTATATACGGGGACCACATCTGAAATATAGATTAAATACGGTATACACGGGGATCACATCTGAAATATATATTAAATACTGTATACACGGGGGATCACATCTGAAATATAGATTAAATATGGTATACACGGGGATCACATCTGAAATATAGATTAAATACGGTATACACGGGGATCACATCTGAAATATAGATTAAATACGGTATATACGGAGGATCACATCTGAAATATAGATTAAATACGGTATATACGGGGGATCACATCTGAAATATATCATATAGATCAAACATGGTATTGTATACAGACCAGCATTGTTAATTACTATTGACCTCGTCATTATACTCCGTGTTCGCTGTAGCTACTCATCATTCCCTGCAAGTGTTGTAATCCGGCACTGTGATACAAATGTAAGTAGAAACTTCCAAGGGCCATAACTCCCCATATCCCCGCCTCGACCAATTAGGGATAACCTGGACTCAACCAATTAGTGATACCCTTCGCCTCGACCAATTAGTGATACCCTTCGCCTCGACCAATTAGTGATACCCTTCGCCTCTACCAATTAGTGATAGCCCCGCCATAACCAATTAGGGACAGCCCCGCCTTGACCAATTAGGGACAGCCCCGCCTCGAACAATTAGGGTTGGCCCCACCTCGACCAACTAGGGATAGTGCCAGCTCCGATGGATATATAATAACACATACCTATGAAGCGCATCTCTCATGTTCTTAAAGCGACCGTCGGATGACACAAGAGTCTGCAGACGTTCTATCATCTGCTTCGTCTGAAATATAAATGTAATTCATGTAATTCCAGTTGGTGTTCCCGAGACGATACATTAAATAAAAAAAGTAGGCACTGCAACTAGTTGGATGTCTAAATGTTCCCCTGACACCGATGCCGACAGTGTTGGAGGATTCATAATAGCTCTCAGGACGTGCTATAAATGTTTGAGTTTCTTTAGTTTAAACATTTATTTCAGTATTTGTACATGTAATCAAGAAATGAACATTTTACATATAATTTAACAGCAGTAGACTGAAAGGGATTAGAACGAAAGAAAACTTATATAGTTCTTCTCCCTGAGTTTCTTTGAGTCGCACCAACAGCTTACACACATAATGGTTGTATTAACTCACCTGTTTTGATAGTTTCTCCCACGTTTTCTTGAGTCTGTACACAGAGCTATTGACAAATGCAGCACAGATCTGCAGCACGCCGTTGTAGTTGTGCATACAGCGACATATATCAGCTATTGCCGCCCACTTCTCTATACAAGTCACACGGTCCTGCAGCATTGTGCGACTTACTATCTCCGTGACAACAAGCCGACTCACCTGTAAACAGTAATGACCTTATAATACTGGTAGTAGAGCTTTCTGTTTGGAAACCATGACATCTCCGCCCACAAGCATTCTCTGCCCACAAGCACTCTCCGCCCACAACCACTCTCCGCTGCCCACAAGCACTCTCCGCCACCCACAAGCACTCTCCGCCACCCACAAGCACTCTCCGCCGTCCACAAGCACTCTCCGCCGCCCACAAGCACTCTCCGCCACCCACAAGCACTCTCTGCTGCCCACAAGCACTCTCCGCCGTCCACAAGCACTCTCCGCCGCCCACAAGCACTCTCCGCCGCCCACAAGCACTCCACCCACAAGCACTCTCCGCCGCCCACAAGCACTCCACCCACAAGCACTCTCCGCCGCCACAAGCACTCTCCGCCGCCCACAAGCACTCTCCATCCGCCCACAAGCACTCTCCGCCACCCACAAGCACTCTCAGCCACCCACAAGCACTCTCAGCCACCCACAAGCACTCTCCGCCCACAAGCACTCTCCGCCGCCCACACGCACTCTCCACCCACAATCACTCTCCGCCGCCCACAAGCACTCTCCACCCACAAGCACTCTCCGCCGCCCACAAGCACTCCACCCACAAGCACTCTCCGTTGCCCACAAGCACTCTCCGTTGCCCACAAGCACTCTCCGCCGCCCACAAGCACTCTCCGCCGCCCACAAGCACTCTCTGCCGCCCACAAGCACTCTCCGCAACCCACAAGCACTCTCCGCCGCCCACAAGCACTCTCCACCGCCCACAAGCACTCTCCACCCACAAGCACTCTCCGCCGCCCACAAGCACTCCACCCACAAGCACTCTCCGCCACCCACAAGCACTCTCCGCCACCCACAAGCACTCTCCGCCGCCCACAAGCACTCCACCCACAAGCACTCTCCGCCGCCCACAAGCACTCTCCGCCGCCCACAAGCACTCTCCACCGCCCACAAGCACTCTCCGCCGCCCACAAGCACTCTCTGCCGCCCACAAGCACTCTCCATCTGCCCACAAGCACTCTCCATCTGCCCACAAGCACTCCGCCACCCACAAGCACTCTCCACCCACAAGCACTCTCCGCCGCCCACAAGCACTACAAGCACTCTCCGCCGCCCACAAGCACTACAAGCACTCTCCGCCGCCCACAAGCACTCTCCGCCGCCCACAAGCCTCCCACCGCCCACAAGCACTCTCCGCCGCCCACAAGCACTCTCCGCCGCCTACAAGCACTCTCCGCAACCCACAAGCACTCTCCGCAACCCACAAGCACTCTCTGCCGCCCACAAGCACTCTCCACCCACAAGCACTCTCCGCCGTTCACAAGCACTCCACCCACAACCACTCTCCGCCACCCACAAGCACTCTCCGCCGCCCACAAGCACTCTCCGCCGCCCACAAGCACTCTCTGCCACCCACAAACACTCTCCGCAACCCACAAGCACTCTCCGCCGCCCACAAGCACTCTCCACCCACAAGCACTCTCCGCCGCCCACAAGCACTACACCCACAAGCACTCTCCACCGCCCACAAGCACTCCACCCACAAGCACTCTCCGCCACCCACAAGCATTCTCCGCCGCCCA
>CM026399.1:69855695-69893737 GCA_014843695.1 Archivesica marissinica | reverse complement strand
CACAAGCACTCTCCACCCACAAGCACTCTCCGCCGCCCACAAGCACTCCACCCACAAGCACTCTCCGTTGCCCACAAGCACTCTCCGTTGCCCACAAGCACTCTCCGCCGCCCACAAGCACTCTCCGCCGCCCACAAGCACTCTCTGCCGCCCACAAGCACTCTCCGTAACCCACAAGCACTCTCCGCCGCCCACAAGCACTCTCCACCGCCCACAAGCACTCTCCACCCACAAGCACTCTCCGCCGCCCACAAGCACTCCACCCACAAGCACTCTCCGCCACCCACAAGCACTCTCCGCCACCCACAAGCACTCTCCGCCGCCCACAAGCACTCCACCCACAAGCACTCTCCGCCGCCCACAAGCACTCTCCGCCGCCACAAGCACTCTCCACCGCCCACAAGCACTCTCCGCCGCCCACAAGCACTCTCTGCCGCCCACAAGCACTCTCCATCTGCCCACAAGCACTCTCCATCTGCCCACAAGCACTCCGCCACCCACAAGCACTCTCCACCCACAAGCACTCTCCGCCGCCCACAAGCACTACAAGCACTCTCCGCCGCCCACAAGCACTACAAGCACTCTCCGCCGCCCACAAGCACTCTCCGCCGCCCACAAGCACTCTCCACCGCCCACAAGCACTCTCCGCCGCCCACAAGCACTCTCCGCCGCCTACAAGCACTCTCCGCAACCCACAAGCACTCTCCGCAACCCACAAGCACTCTCTGCCGCCCACAAGCACTCTCCACCCACAAGCACTCTCCGCCGTTCACAAGCACTCCACCCACAACCACTCTCCGCCACCCACAAGCACTCTCCGGCCCACAAGCACTCTCCGCCGCCCACAAGCACTCCACCCACAAGCACTCTCGCCGCCCACAAGCACTCTCCGCCGTCCCACAAGCACTCTCCGCCGCCCACAAGCACTCTCCGCCGCCCACAAGCACTCTCCGCCGCCCACAAGCACTCTCCGCCGCCCACAAGCACTCTCCATTGCCCCAAGCACTCCGCCACCCACAAGCATTCTCCGCCGCTTCCACAAGCACTCTCCGCCCACAAGCACTCTCGCCGCCCAAGCACTCTCCGCCGCCACAAGCACTCTCCGCCGCCCACAAGCACTCTCCGCCGCCCACAGCACTCTCCACCGCCCACAAGCACTCTCCGTAGCACAAGCACTCTCCGCCGCCCACAAGCACTCTCTCTGCCCACAAGCACTCCCGCCGCCACAAGCACTCTCCACACACAAGCACTCTCCGCCCACAAGCACTCTCCGCCCAAGCACTCTCCGCCGCCCACAAGCACTCTCCGCCCACAAGCACTCTCCGCCGCCCACAAGCACTCTCCGCCGCCCACAAGCACTCTCCGCCGCCCACAAGCATTCTCCGTAGCCCACAAGCACTCTCCGCCGCCAAGCACTCTCCGCCGCCCACAAGCACTCTCCGCCACACAAGCACTCTCCGCCGCCCACAAGCACTCTCCACGCTTTGCCGCCCACAAGCACTCTCGCCTTCACAAACTCTCCGCCGCCCACAAGCACTCTCCGCCGCCCACAAGCACTCTCCGCCGCCCACAAGCACTCTCTGGCGCCCACAAGCACTCTCCTTGGTGGTTGTTGTTGGTTGCCGCCCACAAGCACTCTCCACCCACAAGCACTCTCCGCCGCCCACAAGCACTCTCCGCCGCCACAAGCACTCTCCACCGCCCACAAGCACTCTCCGTAGACCACAAGCACTCTCCGCCGCCCACAAGCACTCTCCGCAACCCACAAGCACTCTCCGCAGTCCACAAGCACTCTCCGCCGCCCACAAGCACTCTCACCCACAAGCACTCTCCGCCGTTCACAAGCACTCCACCCACAAGCACTCTCGCCACCCACAAGCACTCTCCGCCGCCCAAGCACTTTCCGCGCCCACAAGCACTCCACCCACAGCAACTCCGCCGCCCACAAGCACTCTCCACCCACAAGCACTCTCCCCGCCCACAAGCACCACTACACCCACAAGCACTCTCCGCCGCCCACAGCACTCTCCCCCCAAGCACTCTCCGCCACACAAGCATTCTCCGCCGCCCACAAGCACTCTCCGCCGCCCACAAGCACTCCACCCACAAGCACTCTCCGCCGCCCACAAGCACTCTCCGCCGCCCACAAGCACTCTCCCGCACCACAAGCACTCTCCAACCCCCACAAGCACACTCCCGCCCACAAGCACTCTCCGCCGCCCACAAGCACTCCACCACAAGCATTCTCCGCCGCCCACAAGCACTCTCCACCCACAAACACTCTCTGCCGCCCACAAGCACTCCACCCACAAGCACTCTCCGCCACCCACAAGCACTCTCCGCCGCCCACAAGCACTCTCCGCCGCCCACAAGCACTCCCCAACAAGCACTCTCCGCCGCCACAAGCACTCTCCGCGCCCACAAGCACTCTCTGCCGCCCACAAGCACTCTCCACAACCCACAAGCACTCTCCGCCCACAAGCACTCTCCGCCGCCCACAAGCACTCTCCGCCCACAAGCACTCTCTGCCCACAAGCACACTCCGCCCACAAGCACTCTCCGCCGCCCACAAGCACTCTCCGCCGCCCACAAGCACTCTCCGCCCACAAGCACTCTCTGCCCACAAGCACTCTCCGCCCCCTAGCACTCTCCGCTACTCTCCGCTACTCTCCACCCACAAGCACTCTCCGCCCACAAGCACTCTCTGCCCACAAGCACACTCCGCCCACAAGCACTCTCCGCCGCCCACAAGCACTCTCCGCCGCCCACAAGCACTCTCCGCCCACAAGCACTCTCTGCCCACAAGCACTCTCCGCCCCCTAGCACTCTCCGCTACTCTCCGCTACTCTCCACCCACAAGCACTCTCCGCCCACAAGCAAGTTAGTTTATACAAATTAATGCATGGCTCATTCTAGGTCAGAATTTCTGGGAGAAGTGAGAAAGCGCACGATTGCGTCCTATTGTGTTATTTAATATATTTCAACAAAATAGGTGTTAACCCTTTCCTTCATAGAGATTTAGGTTAATATACTATTATATCTCTATACAAACCATAGCCATTTATCTATCATGCAGTGGATGATACGTTATATACACCTATGACAGAGTATATTATATAATTATGGCCGTGTTTTTATACCAAATACACTTAAGGCTAAGTTTATATAGTACTTTGTGAGTAAATACGGTATTTCCTGAGTATATCTAGTACTTCGTGAGTAAATACGGTATTTCCTGAGTATATCTAGTACTTTGTGAGTAAATACGCTATTTCCTGAGTCTAGTACTTCGTGAGTAAATACGGTATTTCCTGAGTATATATAGTACTTCGTGAGTAAATACGGTATTTCCTGAGTATATATAGTACTTCGTGAGTAAATACGGTATTTCCTGAGTAAATATAGTACTTCGTGAGTAAATACGGTATTTCCTGAGTATATATAGTACTTCGTGAGTAAATACGGTATTTCCTGAGTATATATAGTACTTCGTGAGTAAATACGGTATTTCCTGAGTATATATAGTACTTCGTGAGTAAATACGGTATTTCCTGAGTATATCTAGTACTTTGTGAGTAAATATGGTATTTCCTGAGTGTATATAGTACTTCGTGAGTAAATACGGTATTTCCTGAGTGTATATAGTACTTCGTGAGTAAATACGGTATTTCCTGAGTGTATATAGTACTTCCTGAGTAAATACGGTATTTCCTGAGTGTATATAGTACTTCGTGAGTAAATACGGTATTTCCTGAGTGTATATAGTACTTCGTGAGTAAATACGGTATTTCCTGAGTGTATATAGTACTTCCTGAGTAAATACGGTATTTCCTGAGTGTATATAGTACTTCCTGAGTAAATACGGTATTTCCTGAGTGTATATAGTACTTCCTGAGTAAATACGGTATTTCCTGAGTGTATATAGTACTTCCTGAGTAAATACGGTATTTCCTGAGTGTATATAGTACTTCGTGAGTAAATATGGTATTTCCTGAGTGTATATAGTACTTCCTGAGTAAATACGGTATTTCCTGAGTGTATATAGTACTTCCTGAGTAAATACGGTATTTCCTGAGTGTATATAGTACTTCATGAGTAAATATGGTAGTTTTGGTGTAAATATGGTATTTACGGAGTATATACGGTATTTATCGAGTGTAAATGGTCTAGATTAAGAGATATAACGATATAAAGAGACTAACCTCGTTGAATCGCTTGCTGACAAGAAGCACATGCGGAGCTTTATTCGATTTGTCTGGCTTCATCCAAGCCTGCCCTAGCAGCTCTCTATAATACAAACACATGTATATATACAGCCATAGCCGTGAATCCCTCCAATCTGGAACCCCTATAAACTGGAATTCTTGCGAAACTAAATGAGTTTCTTGGCTCCAATTTTTCACATTCTTTGTTCATTGTAAACAACCTCTGTGAGGTGACCTTGACAGAGGTGAAGTGACCTTGATGGAGGTGTAATGACCTTGCAGATGTGAAGTGACCTTGGCAGAGGTGTAATGACCTTGGCATAATTATTATTAGTTGAAATACTCAGATTCTGTGTGAAATATTTGGGGAAATATTATGCAATAAGTGTGGCATCCGTGGTCCAGTGGTAGAGCATTGGAATTGGAATCGAACAGTCCGGGTTCGATAATACGTCTGGCCACGTATGTAGTGTCATTGAGCAAGGCACCTCACACACATTGCTTAGTACTGGTTAACAGCTTAGGTCGGCTAAGTCTGCCCAGGAAAACAAGTCTAGGTCCCCCGCGGGTTTGACATTAATGGAACATACATTCACACATATAATAAGAAATTACAGTTTGTAGAAATAGTCATATTTCACTGATTTAGTGTCGCTATACCTATTACAGGAAGACTATTAACTGTTAGAAAGCACACAATACTTGTGTAGCCTACAATACTTGCATAGCCTACAATACTTGTGTAGCCTACAATACTTGCATAGCCTACAATACTTGTGTAGCCTACAATACTAGCATAGCCTACACTAATTGTGTAGCCTACACTACTAGCATATCCTACAATACTTGCATAGCCTACAATATTTGCATATCCTACAATACTCACATAGCCTACACTACTTGCATATCCTACACTACTAGCATATCCTACAATACTTGCATATCCTACAATACTTGCATAGCCTACAATACTTGCATAGCCTACACTACTTGTGTAGCCTACACTACTCACATAGCCTACACTACTTGTGTAGCCTACACTACTAGCATATCCTACAATACTTGTGTAGCCTACAATATGTGTAGCCTACAATACTTGCATAGCCTACAATACTTGCATATCCTACAATACTTGCATAGCCTACAATACTTGCATAGCCTACAATACTTGCATAGCCTACACTACTTGCATAGCTTACACTACTTGTGTAGCCTACAATACTTGCATAGCCTACAATACTTGCATAGCCTACAATACTCACATAGCCTACACTACTTGTGTAGCCTACACTACTAGCATATCCTACAATACTTGCATAGCCTACACTACTTGTGTAGCCTACAATACTCGCATAGCCTACACTGCTTGTGTAGCCTACAATACCAGCATATCCTACAATACTTGTGTAGCCTACAATACTTGTGTAGCCTACAATACTTGTGTAGCCTACAATACTTGTGTAGCCTACAATACTAGCATATCCTACAATACTTGTGTAGCCTACACTACTTGTGTATCCTACACTACTTGTGTATCCTACAATACGTGTGTATCCTACAATACGTGTGTATCCTACAATACTTGCATAGCCTACACTACTTGTGTAGCCTACAATACTCGCATAGCCTACACTACTCGTGTAGCCTACAATACTTGCATATCCCACAATACTTGCATAGCCTACAATACTTGTGTAGCCTACAATACTTGTGTAGCCTACAATACTAGCATAGCCTATAATACTTGTGTAGCCTACTTACTCGCTTCTGATCGAAGTGAAGATTTGATGATCAAGGAATGTGAGTTGTTCAGATATGTCTAGCGCTGATAAACTGTCAAACGTGTCCTTCGAAGAATGCTGAAATACAACGAGAAATACTGTTAAACGTGTCCTTCGAGGAATGCTGAAATACAACGAGAAATACTGTTAAACGTGTCCTTCAAGGAATGCTGAAATACAACGAGGTATACTGTCAAACGTGTCCTTCGAAGAATGCTGAAATACGAGAAATACTGTTAAACGTGTCCTTCGAAGAATGCTGAAATACAACGAGATATACTGTCAAACGTGTCCTTCGAAGAATGCTGAAATACAACAAGAAATACTGTTAAACGTGTCCTTCGAAGAATGCTGAAATACAACGAGATATACTGTCAAACGTGTCCTTCGAAGAATGCTGAAATACAACGAGAAATACTGTTAAACGTGTCCTTCAAGGAATGCTGAAATACAACGAGGTATACTGTCAAAAGTGTCCTTCGAAGAATGCTGAAATACAACCAGAAATACTGTTAAACATGTCCTTAGAAGAATGCTGAAATACAACGAGAAATACTGTTAAACGTGTCCTTCGAAGAATGCTGAAATACAACGAGAAATACTGTTAAACGTGTCCTTCAAGGAATGCTGAAATACAACGAGGTATACTGTCAAAAGTGTCCTTCGAAGAATGCTGAAATACAACCAGAAATACTGTTAAACATGTCCTTAGAAGAATGCTGAAATACAACGAGAAATACTGTTAAACGTGTCCTTCGAAGAATGCTGAAATACAACGAGAAATACTGTTAAACGTGTCCTTCGAAGAATGCTGAAATACAACGAGAAATACTGTTAAACGTGTCCTTCGAAGAATGCTGAAATACAACAAGAAATACTGTTAAACGTGTCCTTCGAAGAATGCTGAAACTAGATGTGTAAACTTTATTTGTTTTACAACGATTGCGAGTTTAACAACTCATATTAATCACTCTCGTTGGCACAGATGCAAGCATAAATGTGTGGTCATTCGTGTGGGAGGTAACTGGAGTACGAGGAGAAAACCCACCTGTCCGATCTGGCGACCACCATACCATCTCGCATACTTGCTGGTCCGAGGATCGGACACAATAGTTTATATGGAAGGATATAATCTTCACTTCTCATTACAAATAATTCTTGTCATTAATTATTAGCACACTAGCGGTGAAAATAACAAGTCAAATATGGCTTGGAATTTTATTAGAATTGTTTTGTAACGACATAATTCTAATGAAATTCCATGACACCTTTCCAGAATTTTCAGTTACCATTACCAATACGACATACACTAACCCTTTCCTTCATAGAAGCACCTCTTGATGCCATTACCAATACGACATACATTGACCATGTAGTAGCCAAGCCAATGTTCATAATGCAGGTCAGAATCTCATGTAGTCCCAGTAATATCTATGGAGGTGGGATAGATATGGCGACTACTTATCCACTGCATGATAGCTAAATGGCTGTCGTTTGAATGGAGATATAATAGTATATTAACCTAAAGCTCTATGTAGTCCCAGTAATATCTATGGAGGTGGGATAGATATGGCGACTACTTATCCACTGCATGATAGCTAAATGGCTGTCGTTTGTATGGAGATATAATAGTATATTAACCTAAATCTCTATGTAGTCCCAGTAATATCTATGGACGTGGGATAGATATGGTGACTACTTATCCACTGCATGATAGCTAAATGGCTGTCATTTGTATGGAGATATAATAGTATATTAATCTAAATCTCTATGTAGTCCCAGTAATATCTATGGAGGTGGGATAGATATGGCGACTACTTATCCACTGCATGATAGCTAAATGGCGGTCGTTTGTATGGAGATATAACAGTATATTAACCTAAATCTCATGTAGTCCCAGTAATATCTATGGAGGTGGGATAGATATGGTGACTACTTATCCACTGCATTATAGCTAAATGGCTGTTATTTGTATGGAGATATAATAGTATATTAACCTAAATCTCTGTGAAGGAAATGGTTAAAGAAAAACACATTAATGAATTGTCGTCTGCTACAATTATATGAACTATTTATAGCCTTTATTTGACCCAGCATGCAAAGAGTTAAAGCATCTTATTGACCTATACCTCTGGATGAGCAAGAAGCTTGGTGAGATCTATTTTTGATTCGGTCGTCTCCTTGGTGAGAGTGCGAAGTATAGAGGCAGCGGCCTTGTGCTCCGCCGGCAACAGGTTTGTATTACATACCATCTCCTCGAGAAAATCTATCACAGACGCCTTTAATTGATGGTCACACTCAAAGTTCTACAATACAAGCATACATTTATAATCACACATTTATCTCATGGTACAGTTATAAGACGGGAAACCAATTTGAGGCCATAATCGGTCGGTAAAAAAAACACGTGTTATAGACGAGTATAGGTGGTAACACATATATAAAGAAATTAACACAAAAACTGACGGATCTGTAGTCCAGTGGTAACACGTTGGACAGGTAATCCAGGGATCGCAGGATCTGTAGTCCAGTGGTAACACGTTGGACAGGTAATCCAGGGATCGCAGGTTCGATCCACCGTCTGACCCTAATAAAATTAACAGTCTTTCAGATGGGACGTTAAACCGAGGTCTCATGTCGTGCTTTACACCGTGTACGTAAAAGAACTAGAGGAGACTCTGGAATGGGTATCTGTCTGTATCATTGCACTATCCTCCAAAGTCTAAAATGACTAATCTCTTCAGGAGGCGTCGCTCATATGGGCAACCGGTAGCGAAGATAAATAAGCGTAAAATACACACAAAGCTGCTGCATACCTGTGAATGTTTTGATACCCAATGTTTGATTATATTAAGGACGCGCATCGTCGCTGCTGTACTTATCACCGACTCCCTCTTCTTCAACAATCTAGCGTCTGTAGCACCTGCAGTTACCGGTATATATACGGTAATTCTTATCTTATTTATTCATACAAATTTAATTGAACTCAGTTTATGAAACCAGCTGGCCCCGAGGTTATAAAACTTTTCTCAGATCTCAAGCTCAAGTGATCTGATTGGTTGATTCCGAGTGTTACTGTCAGCTGAACCAATCAGACGATTGAGACTGAGTTTTGAGATTGGAGAAAAGTTTTATTACCACCAGGCCAGTACTTGTAGAAGACTTGTTTACTCTATATCTGCCATGTCAATATTTGAAATTCACTTTGTCAGTATTTTACATCTTTCAGAATTTTGTCTAAATTGCCAAAACGCAATAAAAACTTACCAATCAAATTCCCTTTTTATTAAATAACAATCTACAGTCCTACCTCCCCAAACATCACCTCCCAGGAGCGACACCCTCTTTATAACGTCACTTTTATTCCCTCCCGTTGGATTTTAATGTAATTTCACCTCTCACGAACGACACCTCTCAACAACGCACAACGACAGTCAATTTCCCACCCATCGATGCGTAAAACCTCCCAAGAACAGACAATAATCCCAAAATACCATAATATCTTGTACATGTATTTCCCAATTCTAAAAATAGCTAACAATAGAATCACACTATTTATACGTCTGATTTCCTAACAGTTATGTGTTTGAATATATATAATTTTATATACAAATTGCGGATGGGAACCAGGTTATTCGGAAGCCATTTATATGATCAATTATAAAAGGCCGACCATATTTTGAAAACAAACTTACAATTAGCGCTATTTATGGAGCTTCTTTTATTATGAAATTTAGCATGGAAGTGATAATTGCCGTGATAAGACGAATATGTTTTATGTTGTTTGTTTTTTATACAATTGAAATGCGTAATTTATCAGATGTTTTGACTTTGATGTATTGAATCGTTAAATGTACACAAGTGTCTAGATTTGCATAATCTGGGGGATTTTAACACATTGTGTCCTCAGCTGGACCTCAGAGTAAAATCAGTGACTTTTTTAAGCAAACATAAAATCTGTGTTTAGTTTCAGACTGATATATGTATACTGTATAGTTAGTTATATGTATTAAAAAGAAGTTGAATTTTCAATGCTTTGAGTCATTCTGTATACTCTATATTCAAATCTGTATGAGCCACCGACTATAAACTGACTATTCGCGCATTTCCAGACTTCAAAAAGTTGAACCTCCCTAGAACAACAACCTCTCTACAACAACCAATCTCGATGTATCCGGATGGTGTTTGCTCTAGAGAGGTTTGACTGTATGTTGTTTGCAAATTCTGTTTTATTTTAATAATAAACATCTCAATTGTTGATTGTCTATTTAATATGAATAAGGGTTACAAGGATCTGATGGATCTGTAGTCCAGTGGTAACACGCTGGACTGGTAATCCAGGGATCGCAGGTTCGATCCCCTGTCTGACCCTAATAAAATTAATAGTCTTTCAGATGGGACGTTAAACCGAGGTCTCGTGTCGGTGCTTTACACCGTGCACGTAAAAGAACCAGAGGAGACTCTGGAATGGGCTCTGTCTGTATCATGCACTATCCTCCAAAAATCTAAAATGACTAATCTCTTCAGGAGGCGTCGCTCATTTATGCAACTGATAGCTACGATAAATAAATGTAAAACACACACACAGAATCTAGCTATTCATTCATACAGGCCAAATGTTATCACGTGATATACATGTATATCACAGAGGGTCTCTAACCTGTGCCAGCACACATGTATATCACAGAGGGTCTCTAACCTGTGCCAGCACACATGTAAATCACAGAGGGTTCTAACCTGTGCCAGCACTGAGAAATCTCTGTACTCTAACTGAGGATTGATCCGGCGAGTAGCCCGAGCCCGCCGTGGCAGCCGCAAACGCCGCCGTCGCAGCCGATGAACTGGATCTGAAAGGATTGGTTGGTTTGTGATGTTAACATTTACCCAACAGATAATGGCATATAATAAATTGTCAATGCCACATACAAACCAAATGATTTACAGTCAAACCTGCCTTAAGCAGCCAGCCAGCCAAGGGACTCACAGTAAGTGGCTGCTTAGCACAGGTGGCTGCTCAATAGAGGTCAAATGTATAGCAAAACAACATATTGGGAATCTGGAAAACTGGCTGCTTAAAGCCGGTTGGCTGCTTAATAGAGATGACCACTAACACAGGTTTGACTGTAATTCAAAGTCGGTAGAAATCAATATATACAATACAAACGTTTATTAAAGCAAACCACATAATACAATGTCTATTGCCAGATACATAATGAATACAAAATAAACAATTTGCATAATTATTATCAAAAGAGCAATCGTACTATGGAACATAAATTAAATGTTTTCTGTAGTACGGATTTGGTATGCAAGTAAATATATCTTCGTTTATACAAATTTATTTAGCTCGATTGCGAAACAAGTTCTTACAACTTATATTAGTCACTCTCGAGACCTCATTCCTCATGGAATCTATCGCCACGAGGAAGAGAGAAGAGGCAACGTGGAATTTAAATGCCTTGCCTAAGGACACAGTCATAACGGCTTCAATGGGGCTCGAACTCTGAACCATTTGCACCTGAAGTGAACGCGCATCCACTGCGCTATCACGACTTCCACTGAATGCACATTCACAAATTATCTTGAAAAATTATTAATAACATATCTTGAAGTAGAAGACATTAAGGCTCTAAATTTTGTGTTGGTCAATTGCAAAAGAACTGTTTAAAATATTTCTTTCTTCAATCTTTATAATTAGGGCAAACAAGTAAAAAGTGGTATTCGCTTTCAATCAGCTGTTTGTACATAATGCACAAGTGACCACTTGGTGATATATATCTGCATCAGTTAAAATACAATTTCATCTAAATATATATATTCACATCACATCGCTATTGCATTTCCTTCGATGAACGTATGTTTGCATACATTTTCGTATGAGGGTTTCCAACGAATGACATGTGCACGCGAAGTTACGGGCATGTTCGTTTAGGTTGTCAAAGGCATATTACTCATTATAATGTGATACATCTCTATTTTTCTATTACCTCCCTTGGCAGATAAACTCTGATTTATTCCAAAATGTGAATAGGTCCTTTTAGTTAGACTCCTTTGTTTGTACTGTTGTGCCCTAACCAGATGTTGCGGTATGATAAATGTGATTTTATCGAAATTGTGTTAATTAACTGATAACATTATTTTACAAATAAGTACCCATTGCATATACTGTACGTGATCTGTTGAGATATAGTCATATAATAATCATAAGAAGCGATAATGGAATAACATTGCTAGCATATTGTGCAATGGAAACAACGATAAAAACAGAGGAAAACACATAATAAGACCTATCTACTGTTAGGGAGTATTCAGGGGCAGTAACTCACTGATGTCTCTCAATTTACTGTATAATGGTGAGACTTAAATAAATCATCTGTCTGTCTGTCTGTCTGTTTGTCTGTCTGTCTATAGTATTTATTTATTTAGTCCAAATTGGAAAATATAATTTCATTTTCTTCTATTAAGATAAATTATTTTAATAATATATAAACAAATGTTCAAAACCGATGAGATTATGGTAGATTATTTCCCCAACATCTACAGCAAACTGGATCCTTTATTGAAAAATGAACACACCTGCGTTTTGAAGCTCTAGATGATGTGACGACTGCGCCCGCTCGTGCCTGTGGAGGGGAACCATCGGTATGTGTGGCAAAGCTACTCCTTGGCGTCATAGATGCCTGGCTGTCTGTATCCGTGCTAACTGTATTATATGAAGTAAGAAATCTTTAATGTGGTACAATGTATGACAGATGATAATGTTGATGATGATTGTACTGATGATGCTGCTGATGATGATGTTGAGGATTCTGATCCGGATGATGAGGAAGAAGATGCTGAGAATGCTGATATATGTAGTGATGATGAAACTGAAGCAGATGCTGAATTTGGTGATGTGGAAGATGATGATGCCGAGGATATTGATGACAATATTAATGATTCTTGTACAACCGATAACACTGCTGATGATGATGATCTTATGATGTTGTTGATGATGATGCTGCCAAGGACAATGTGGAATATATTGATGATGATTGTACTAATGGTACTGCTGATGACAATACTGGTGGTGATGATAATAATGAGGATGAGGATGATGATGATGATGATGTTGATACTGAGGATTTTGATAATGATGAGGCCGAGGATGTTACTTATGATCCTATGTTGAATTGTTGGTCGACTAATTTTAATTCTTTTTTGGAAAAATGAAAGTGTTCATGCATAATCTTGGATATAACAGAAATACAGTCCAACATGCAGGAGGGTAGAAATTGATGTTACAGGCTAAAAGTGCAGGCTTGATGGGAGATTAGAATGTTGGTTTTTCCGACACACGCTTTTAATGTTGTGGTCTTTAATACCGTACTTACTAGCCTATAAGACGGCAATTTTTATCACCAGAGTCTGTCCTCAAACTGGCTTCCTGTCTTATACGCGAGTGATAAAAAAAAGAAGATGAAAAACAAATTTTTGTTTCTTAACCCTTTACTCCATATAGGCTTATCTGCTATCCCATGTCCATACAATACACAGTATAATTGATAATCAATGATCAATAGAGGACATAGATAAGAGATGCATTTACTACACTGTCTCCATACAGGTTATTGGGAAAATAATGAAGACCTGATACCTGTCTTATTCTAGGCAAAATTAAATCATTTTTTTCAAACTCAATAACTGAAAGGGTGTGTAACAAAAGCTTAGACTTTCATAGCTCTCTCTGTAAACTGAACTTGTCAATAGCATTTTAGCAAATTTAATTGATTGTTATTTGGCATTTTTTAAAAATTTAATTTATTTACAATCTATGTGTATCTACAAGTACATAATCTAAACATTTAAATATGATAAGAAATTGACATAGAATGTAGTGTAGCTCTCATCCACTCTCGTCCTCTCACTTTCTCACACCAAGCACTCTCACATCCATGCACACATCCATACAGCATACGCACATATCAGCAGGTACAGAAGCAAATTCAGTATGTGTACAAGCTACTTCTATCATATTCCAAATATATGTTTATATACATTTGTTGGAATAAGTTTATAATAAAGTCCTAAAACTAACAAAAAATTAATATGTAGGAAATTTATTCCATTTTGTATTATGATTTTCCAATTTGTAAACATTTGGAAAATAAAGTTGGGAGGGGTATTATAGTCGAGATTGTTTCATACGCGAGTAAATATGGTAATAGGGAAAATTACGAAATATTGAAATTTAATCCAGGGATCAGTTTAGAGGGCGATGTGGGCGAAATAGTCGCCATAGGGACCCTGACTTCTCCCTAAAAAAATAATTTTTGGAATTTTATTTTTACAATTTTCATACAAAATGTTGGCCATTAAGATACACTGGCCCATTATAAAGCACTCATATTCAAATGTTGTATTTTTTAATGGTCATACTGTGCATTTTAACCATTGATTAAATAACACAACTTAAGGACGTGATCGCGCACTTTCTCACTTCTCCCAACAATTCTGACCTAGAATGAACCCTGTTAATCTATACTTACAGTGTTTGACTTTGATTTGTGGAGCAACGATGTTTGGTGATGAGTAACTATAGCTGATTGGTGACGGAGCACGACGTAGCTTGGGACTGGCACTAGGTGATCTAGTGTTACGGCTAGGTGAGGTAGATCGCATAATGGGAGAGGGTATTCTCACAGGCGATGAGGATTTCTTTGGCTTGCCCAATCGAAGTGGCGATGTTGTTGGCGATGATGCAAATAATGAGTCTGTGGAATATTTATCCGGCATTTTTACAGGTGTTGAAGGTCTACGCGGGCTTGTTTCGCCACATTTTGGGCTCAATGGTTGTGGTAGTGAGCGTCTGGGGCTACCCAGCGGGCTTGTTGCCGGACTAGGTCGTGGTGTGCTTGGTGTTAGAGTGTCTGAACTGTGTGCAGAATGCATGCTCGATATCCTTGAATCTAACGACTCCGACGGACTTAGAGATAATCCAGTACATATATCCGGCATTAAATACTTGCTGTTCAACAAGTAAAAGCTATCTGTAGACGATTCCCCAAAGTCAGAGGGAAGTATGACTACCTCCGACAGAGAAGGGTCCATTTTTATTGCGGGTATATCGGGAATGTCCAAGTCACAAAGTGTCTCGCACGTTGCGATGGGCGCTTGTCTTGGAGGTTCGAGGAAGCTATCAAGTTCTCCCGGACTGTCGTCGCTGTCCATCGAATTGTCTCGCTTCAATGCTGAAAATAAAAACTTCAAGCTCACTTACTTTGTTTAAATCGAATTGTTTAAAATGGTCGGTTGTCTAATATTTTGTAATATTTACCTCGCTATTGCATTTCCTTCGATGAACGTATGTGCCCTGATTGTATACAATTTCGTATGAGGTTTTCCAACTAATGATATGCAGATGACATGTGCACTCGATCTTACGGGCATGCGTATTATTCGAGGCGAGAAAAGGCGTGTCCAAGAATGATCTAATTATCAGACCCCCACCACACGATAAGTCGCAAATTTGGACAAAATACCTTTTAATTGGAAAGTGTAATATTTTGTCTTTGTCTCATTAAAAAGAATAATTAATGTAAATATAATGTAATGAATCGCGAGTTAATAGTTTCCATCAGGGTATGAACTACATTGGGAGTGCTTAACGTTACCTTCGGCCTCCACGCACATAAAACACACACAATGTAGTTCAATTTGAAGTGATATCTTAAAAGGCTATTCACTGGATTTTAAGAAACAAGTTTGTTTTTTTTTAAATTGGGGGGGGGGGGGGGATTTTCATTTATTTCTACTTTGGAAATCGGTATATTTGTTCTCACAATCGTGGGACGTGGGAGTTGGGGATGAATTCGGGACACTCACGCCAAAATCGGTAGAGTTCACATGTATGACATTGTACTTTGGTATAGAGCTATCTAGTATGGGCTCGTATTAATATGAACCAAAATAAAAATGTAAACAATCATTTTAAAATACATACATTTTAAAAAGTCAACATGCTTAGTTCCCCCTATTCGTTGTTCGTGGTCCTTAGATGTGCTGGCAGCGCGCGAATCCTGACCGGACATCTCTACCTTCATACATCCGGTACTAATCCGGCGTATCCGGTCCAGTTTCTCCACCCGAGGTTTGATGACATTCTTATTGTCATCACTTGGCGGATCCTTTGTGAATTGTTGAAGGGCACTCCCCAAGAGTTCCACATTTAGGACCGTCCTGTAAAACATAAGCTTGTGAATTGTTGAAGGGCACTTCCCAAGAGTTCCACATTTAGTACCGTCCTGTAAAACATAAACTTGTGAATTGTTGAAGGGCACTTCCCAAGAGTTCCACATTTAGTACCGTCCTGTAAAACATAAGCTTGTGAATTGTTGAAGGGCACTTCCCAAGAGTTCCACATTTAGTACCGTCCTGTAAAACATAAGCTTGTGAATTGTTGAAGGGCACTCCCCAAGAGTTCCACATTTAGTACCGTCCTGTAAAACATAAACTTGTGAATTGTTGAAGGGCACTCTCCCCAAGAGTTCCACATTTAGTACCGTCCTGTAAAACAAGCTTGTGAATTGTTGAAGGGCACTTCCCAAGAGTTCCACATTTAGTACCGTCCTGTAAAACATAAGCTTGTGATTGTTGAAGGGCACTCCCCAAGTTCCACATTTAGTACCGTCCTGTAAAACATAAACTTGTGAATGGTTGAAGGGCACTCCCCAAGGGTTCCACATTTAGTACCGTCCTGTAAAACATAAGCTTGTGAATGGTTGAAGGGCACTCCCCAAGGTTCCACATTTAGTACCGTCCTGTAAAACATAAGCTTGTGAATGGTTAAGGGCACTCCCCAAGGGTTCCACATTTAGTACCGTCCTGTAAAACATAAGCTTGTGAATGTTGAAGGCACTCCCAAGGGTTCCACATTTAGTACCGTCCTGTAAAACATAAGCTTGTGAATGGTTGAAGGGCACTCCCCAAGGGTTCCACATTCAGTACCGTCCTGTAAAACATAAGCTTGTGAATGGTTGAAGGGCACTCCCCAAGGGTTCCACATTTAGTACCGTCCTGTAAAACATAAACTTGTGAATTGTTGAAGGGCACTCCCCAACAATTCCACATTTAGTACCGTCCTGTAAAACATAAACTTGTGAATTGTTGAAGGGCACTCCCCAAGGGTTTCACAGTACATTTGATTAGAGACAAGCCACAGACAGTTTATATTTGCATTGTGTACCGTAATTATCCGCCTATAAGACAGGAATTTTTATCACCAGATTATTGTCTCAAAGTGGCATCCCATCTTATAAGCGAGTGATCAAAAAATATTTTTAAAAAATCAGTTTATTCTAAGTCAATAATTGAAGACTATTGAAGTAACAAAAGCATTGACTTTCACAGCTCTATCTGTAAACTGAACTTGTCAATAGCATTTTAGCAAATCAAAGTAATTTATTGTTGTACAGCCATGCATTTTGTTGTGATTTGTCATAATGTACAGTGCTTTTGCAGTACAATTTGTTTGATCTTTACTTCTGAGTGGTTTCCATTTTCTCAACCTGTCTTATACGCGGGTCTATGCAAAATACCACTGATTTAAGACCAAAGTTGGGGGTCGTCTTATAGTCGAGTATGTATGGTATATATCCACATATTGAAGGTGGAGTAATGATATATCACAGGAACAAAAGTACCTCTATCCTAGGACTTATGTTTATACTTACGGTACGATATTTAAATATAATTACATTAAATAATATATTTCACTTTTACTTGGAAAATTTCATATTTTCTCTTAAAGTGACACTACATCACCAATTTCTACAGAATGTAATTTCCTATTTTTTCCAAATATATGTAAGTGAATCTGAGTGTACGACGCTTGTTGACATAACAAAATAATGTAAATAGGGTCAAAAATCCATGCGTAATCATGACAACGAATAATAACATTTATGGAACAGATTTTACTGTTATATCTCACATTTGTGCCTATGCATATTTATTTTTAGACTAAATCTGATTTAAATTGTCTCTAAGCGACAGTATCGGGTCTTTACTATAGGCTGTCCAATTAGCACAGTGATTAGCGTGCTCGCTTCTCACCAATGCAACCCGGGTTTGATCCTTGGACCGGGAAGTATGTGAGATAGTACGGTGGTCGCATGATCTGACAGGTGGGTTTTCTCTGGGTACTCCGGTTTCCTCCCACACGAATGATCACAAATACGCTTTCATCCGCATCAACGAGAGTGATTAATATAAGTTGTTAAAATTTGTTTCGCAATCATTGTAAAATAAATAAAGTTTAAACTAAATATTTATTATAGACTCCAATAATAAACAAACATCCATTCATGAACATGGCTGACCGTGATATGTGAAAATTTGTATACGCATTGACACTGTTTAGTGTTCATAGATTAAATTAGTTAAAGAATTATTCCACAAGAATTTGCAGTAACAATGTGTAAATTTATACATAAAATAATATTATGTATTTCTTAGCTTTTTGCTATGCTATGTCTCTTTAAGCTCTTTATTTGTAACAAAAACAATCAATAAAATATTTCAGTAATTGTTTTCTGCTGTTGCATCAAATCGCATAATTTCTTATTACAAATAATTACTTAGTTTATGCAAATTTAATTTAGCTAGATTGCGAAACAAGTTCTTACAACTTATTAATATTAATCACTCTCGAGACCTCATTCCTGATGGAATCCATCGCCATGAGGGAGAGAGAAGAGGCAATGTGGAATTTAAATGTCTTGCCTAAGGTACAATCGTAACAGCTCCAGCGGGGGCAAACTCCGGGCCTTTCGCACCTGAAGCGAACGCTACCACTGCGCTATTACGACTTCCAAGTTACGTTGGAGACCAAGCACAACAAAGATGACCTACTTATCTGGGACATCAACATGAGGCAGCAGTTCAGGTTCGATCCCGCTAGAGCCGATTCCTTCCGGACTTCGATACACCTTCTTCAACGCCTCGAGAACCTTCGGACCCGTGGTGAATACACGATATGTGAGCAGAAACGTGTTTAGAAAGTCAATACTGAGGAATCGTAAGTCAGTCAATCTCTCTAGCAGCCGTTCTACGCTTCCATGGCGGATCTGAAATTAACACAACATGGGTACAAAGTCACAATTTTTTTATTAAACTTTATTTATTTTACAATGATTGCGAACCATTGACCATAAACACAATAGCACTTCTTGAGCTAGAGTTTTGTCACCAAAATATTTAACTGATTTTCGGTACCGTCCATTCTCGCCTAGAAGACTAAGGATCATTCTCGTGTCGGTGCTTTACACCGTGCACGTAAAAAAACCAGAGAAGATTCTGGAATGGGTCTCTGTCTGTATCATGCACTATCCTCCAAAATCTAAAATAACTAATCTCTTCAGGAGGCGTCGCTCATATGGGCAACCGGTAGCGACGATAAATAAACGTAAAATACACATATATATCGATATATAGTTGTTTTAATTATTAGACAATTATAAGCAGAAATATTGCATCATTACACTGTTATAAGGATCATTCTCAGTAAATGTCTTAGTAGTTATATAAGTTCGTTCATATGTAAATTTATGTTTATTTACTTGTAATCCGTGTATGTGGAGGGAAGTAAAGTGTGTATATACAACAGGAAATTGATAGATACATTGATGTTTTATACGAATAAATGACAGGTATTTCATCGTTCCCACTCTTTGTGCCACACAATATCTACATACTATGATCCTGACCATCCATCAGCAATAGTTACTGCTGTATATGCCACTGACATCCATCTTGTTATTTTAGTGTAGTACTAGTATAACATATATAGTTACAGTGGATTTTTCGACACCACTCCCTTCAGACAAATATTTCCGGCAAGTCTAAATTTATTATGTTCAATCAGGGCCTGTTTTATCTATCTATAGCCCTGGTTCAATCCATATAGTTCTATATATCATATAGCCATATTGTATTTGTTTGTCGGAGGTTTCGTGTTACTGTTTTATCTATCTATAGTCCTGGTTCAATCCATATAGTTCTATATATCATATAGCCATATTGTATTTGTTTGTCGGAGGTTACTGTTTTATCTATCTATAGTCCTGGTTCAATCCATATAGTTCTATATATCATATAGCCATATTGTATTTGTTTGTCGGAGGTTTCGCGTTACTGGGTCACGTGATGTTAGGGGCGGAGCGATAGGGCATTTCGCGACTGGTCCATTGGCGACAGGTTTCAACCAAACTTGCACAAAGTCTATATTACATGTCATCCAACTTTTTGAAATAGTTTTGTACTTTGGGGGCTAATAGGAGCATCTGCTCACACCATGAGTATATAAAATGCAAAGAAAAAGGTTCATACCTGTGGAACCTTGCAGGAATTAAGGGTTCGGCTGAATTTGATATCCACATCGTCTCGAAATAGTTTCGGATCAGACCTGTGAAAAGATAAAATACATAGGATTCACAAAATACATTTTGAAATATTCCTGCAGGGTATACGGTGTTAGTAGTACAACTAGATAGAGGTTTTGGAAAGTGGAAGTCGTGATAGTGCAGTGGTAGTGCATTCGCTTCAGGTACGAAAAGCCCGGGGTTCGAGTCCAGCTGTAGCTGTTATGATTGTGCCCGCAGGCAAGGCACTTAAATTCCACGTTGCCTCTTCTCTCTCCCTCATGGCGATGGATTCCATCAGGAATGAGGTCTCGAGAGTGATTAATATAAGAAAAATAACCGCATGTATCCCCAGCAATGTTGTTTCAGTGGAGGAACTAAAACATGGAAGAGAAATAATCCATACTGTGGTAATGAAACATTCAATTGTGTTTGAAATGTGTCGGGTGATTGAGCAAATGAACTAAACATTCAAGGTGCCATAACTCTGTGAAAAATGAATGGACTGAAACGTGTTAAGAAATGAATCGTGGGTTAATAGTTTACATTGGGGTATGAACTACATTGGGGTATGAACTGCATTGGGCGTGGTTAAAGTGTGTGGAGGCCGAATTAACTCTCGATTCATTACATATATTTACATTAACAATTCTTTTCAAAGACACAAAGAAAATATAGCACACTTTTACATTTAAACTGTTTTAGTCCAGATTTACCGGAACAGGTAAATAGATCATCCTTTGAACAGAGTAAACTGTCACGCCTTTTATCGCGACGAACACTGCCTAACACTGCGAATGCGATACCTGTAACGTCGAGTGCGCTTGTGTGCTGCATAGCATTAGTTGGAAAAACTCGTACGAAAATGTATACAATCAGGGCGCATACGTTCATCGCAGGACATGCAATAGCGATGTAAATATAAGAAGGTGATATGCACACCTAGGCTCAATTTGAAAATGAGTTTATTGACCATGATCACTTACTGACTGCGATCAATGTCGACGTAATGTTTGAATACTGCAGGCGATTAATGTCGACGTAATGTTTGAATACTGCAGGCGATCAATGTCGACGTAATGTTTGAATACTGCAGGCCAGTAGCCACACTGAGGCAAATGAGGCACTCGCCTTGGTTAGAATTTGGCAAGTAACGACAGAGGTATATGAAAACTGTCTTCAGAATGCACAGACAAGCATACACAAAATAATTTGGGGGGGGGAAGGGTTTCACCTCGGTTATTTTCAGATTCTGGCTAGGGCACTGTACTGCATACACTATGGTCAAGTCATCACGGTAACATGGTTCTTGAATGTACAAGCAACCTTGACATTTGACCTACTGACACAAAAATCAATACTTTTCCTAACAAAGACCAATCAATATGCTTATTCAGGATAGCAAACTCATGTATTTATAGTCCAGAAACACCTCATTCACAGGGGCATGGTAACCAACGACGACTCACTAACGTAATACATACCTCACTGACTGGGGCATGGTAACCAACGACAACTCACTAACGTAATATATACCTCACTGATTGGGACATGGTAACCAACGACGACTTACTAATGTAATACATACCTCACTGACTGGGGCATGGTAACCAACGACGACTCACTAACGTAATACATACCTCACTGACTGGGGCATGGTAACCAACGATGACTCACTAACGTAATACATACCTCACTAACTGGGGCATGGTAACCAACGATGACTCACTAACATAATACAAACCTCACTGACTGGGGCATGGTAACCAATGACGACTCACTAACGTAATACATACCTCACTGACTGGGCATGAACCAACGCGTCTAGATACATAATCACGATGGGGTGGTACCACGGACTCACTAACGTAATAATACTCCTGCTGGGGCATGGTAACTAACGACGACTCACTAACATAATACATACCTCACTGACTGGGGCATGGTAACTAACAACGACTCACTAACGTAATACATACCTCACTGACTGGGGCATGGTAACTAACGATGACTCACTAACGTAATACATACCTCACTGACTGGGGCATGGTAACTAACGACTACTCACTAACGTAATACATACCTCACTGACTGGGGCATGGTAACTAACAACGACTCACTAACGTAATACATACCTCACTGACTGGGGCATGGTAACTAACGATGACTCACTAACGTAATACATACCTCACTGACTGGGGCATGGTAACTAACGACTACTCACTAACGTAATACATACCTCACTGACTGGGGCATGGTAACCAACAACGACTCACTAACGTAATACATACCTCACTGACTGGGGCATGGTAACCGACGACGACTCACTCATGGAGCTATTTAGCAGGTCACTGTAATGTAGATTCTCTATACACTGAAATATGTAACACATCTGGATATAAGTATTGTCAATCGCCCTGTTTTCGATCATTTCTTTATTCACTTGATTTTGTTTGTGAATGATGTCATCGCTGTCAGAAACGGGTGCTTGGTTATGTGGTATATGCTAAGACTCACAAAACAGATAAATATTCACACATTTTTTCAAAAATTAATTAATCTCATTTGATTTGGTACCCTAAAATTGTCATACCTGACCATTTAGTTCAACAGAAGATTAAGTGTTGTCATACCTGGCCAATCAGTCCAACAGAAGATTTAGTGCTGTCGTACCTGACCAATCTGTCCAATAGAAGATTTAGTGTTGTTGTACCTGACCAATCTGTCCAATAGAAGATTTAGTGTTGTCGTACATGACCATTTAGTCTAATAGCAGATTTAGTGTTATCATACCTGACCAACCAGTACAATAGAAGATTTAGTGTTGTCATACCTGACCAATCAGTCTAATAGAAGATTTAGTGTTGTCATACCTGACCATTCAGTCCAACAGAAGATTTAGTGTTGTCATACCTGACCATTTAGTCTAATAGCAGATTTAGTGTTATCATACCTGACCATTCAGTCCAATAGAAGATTTAGTGTTGTCATACCTGACCATTCAGTCCAATAGAAGATTTAGTGTTATCATACCTGACCATTCAGTCTAATAGCAGATTTAGTGTTGTCATACTTGACCAATCTGTCCAATAGAAGATTTAGTGTTGTCATACCTGGCCGATATCACTGCACCAAGCAGCCTTCTCGATATGTGTAGACGCAACAAGAATAATGGTGACCTGTGGGCCGCTCTTGGAGTCGACAATGAGCCGGAAGTCTAGACCATTGTAGTCGATGAGCTTCTCGCCGGTCAGTGTGGGCAACAAGGTGCTCTGTGACGATGAACTGGCAGCACTTGAAACAGAATCTAACGATGTGGCTGAAATAGTACAGTATAAAGTCATAAATAGTACGGTATAAAGTCATAAATAGTACAGTATAAAGTCATAAATAGTACGGTATAAAGTCATAAATAGTACGGTATAAAGTCATAAATAGTACGGTATAAAGTCATAAATAGTACGGTATAAAGTCATAAATAGTACGGTATAAAGTCATAAATAGTACGGTATAAAGTCATAAATAGTACGGTATAAAGTCATAAATAGTACGGTATAAAGTCATAAATATACGGTATAAGTCATAAATATACGGTATAAAGTCATAATAGTAGGTATAAAGTCTAAATAGTACGGTATAAAGTCATAAATAGTACGGTATAAAGTCATAATAGTACGGTTAAATCATAAATGTACGGTTAAAGTCATAAATAGTACGTATAAATCATAATGTACGGTATAAAGTCATAATAGTACGGTATAAAGTCATAAATAGTACGGTATAAAGTCATAAATAGTACGGTATAAAGTCATAAATAGTACGGTATAAAGTCATAAATAGTACGGTATAAAGTCATAAATAGTACGGTATAAAGTCATAAATAGTACAGTATAAAGTCATAAATAGTATGGTATAAAGTCATAAATAGTACGGTATAAAGTCATAAATAGTACAGTATAAAGTCATAAATAGTACAGTATAAAGTCATAAATATCGCACAATTACATTATTACTTTGAAGTTGATGGTCACCGAGTGACAGCAGACATGGTTTATGTACAGTCAGTAGATGTATGCACACACCTTTGTTGATCGACAGTTTGCTCCGCCCAATTTTACGTTTATGCTCTGCACAGATCTACACGTATAATACATTCACCTCCACAATCCAAGTTACACATGCGCAATCTGTCTGCTACTCTGTAGCATCCAATATACAGGGTACATTCTAGGTCAGAATTGTTGGGAGAAGTGAGAAAGCGCGTGATCGCTTCCTTAAATGGTGTTCTTTAATATACTTCTCCAAAATAGGGTTAAAATGCACAGTACAACCATTAAATACAACATTTGAATAGAAGGAGTGCTTTATAATGGGCCAGTGTATCTTAGTAGATAACGTTTTGTTTGAAAATCATTTTTTTTTTAGGGAGAAGTGGGGCCCGCGCCCAGAGGGCAAAGTCAGGGTCCCTAGGGCGACTATTTCGCTCACATCGCCCTCTAGAATGATCCCTGAATATAGACATGCAATCAATAAGTAACATTATTGGGTTAATAAATTAGGTGTCGCAATATGGAAACAATTTCGCCATTTTTAAATGAAATAGAGGATTTTGATTGGTTTAGAAACTAGGGCAAATTGTGTGGAAGATTACTTACTATCTTCATCAAAGAAAAATATATCCGAGCTAGGGTCCTCTATTATAGTACATTCCGCTAATGGGATCTTCCCACAGTTCTGAAAATATAGTTTAAAGTATTAGAATAATAATGTAACAAAACAGTCTTCACCGCCATCATATCATACCACTGCATGAGTATATTTACATCATACCACTGCATGATACATCATACCACTGCACGGGTATATCTACATCATACCACTGCATGGGTATATCTACATCATACCACTGCACGGGTATATCTACATCATACCACTGCACGAGTATATCTACATCATACCACTGCACGGGTATATCTACATCATACCACTGCACGAGTATATCTACATCATACCACTGCACGAGTATATCTACATCATACCACTGCATGGGTATATTTACATCATACCACTGCATGAGTATATCTACATCATACCACTGCACGAGTATATCTACATCATACCACTGCACGAGTATATATACATCATCTGTACATCATACCACTGCATGATACATCATACCACTGCACGGGTATATTTACATCATACCACTGCAGGGTATATCTACATCATACCACTGCACGAGTATATCTACATCATACCACTGCACGGGTATATTTCATCATACCACTGCATGATACATCATACCACTGCACGGGTATATCTACATCATACCACTGCACGAGTATATTTACATCATACCACTGCATGAGTATATCTACATCATACCACTGCATGGGTATATTTACATCATACCACTGCATGGGTATATCTACATCATACCACTGCATGAGTATATCTACATCATACCACTGCATGGGTATATCTACATCATACCACTGCATGGGTATATCTACATCATACCACTGCACGAGTATATTTACATCATACCACTGCACGAGTATATCTACATCATACCACTGCATGATACATCATACCACTGCACGAGTATATTCTACATCATACCACTGCATGATACATCATACCACTGCACGGGTATATCTACATCATACCACTGCATGATACATCATACCACTGCACGAGTATATCTACATCATACCACTGCATGGGTATATCTACATCATACCACTGCATGATACATCATACCACTGCACGAGTATATCTACATCATACCACTGCATGGGTATATCTACATCATACCACTGCATGATACATCATACCACTGCACGGGTATATCTACATCATACCACTGCACGAGTATATCTACATCATACCACTGCATGGGTATATCTACATCATACCACTGCATGATACATCATACCACTGCACGAGTATATCTACATCATACCACTGCACGAGTATATCTACATCATACCACTGCATGATACATCATACCACTGCACGAGTATATCTACATCATACCACTGCACTGGTATATTACATCATACCACTGCATGGTATATTTACATCATACCACTGCACGAGTAATCTACATCATACCACTGCACGGGTATATCTACATCATACCACTGCACGGGTATATCTACATCATACCACTGCATGAGTATATCTACATCATACCACTGCATGGGTATATCTACATCATACCACTGCACGGGTATATTTACATCATACCACTGCACGGGTATATTTACATCATACCACTGCATGAGTATATCTACATCATACCACTGCATGAGTATATCTACATCATACCACTGCATGGGTATATCTACATCATACCACTGCATGAGTATATCTACATCATACCACTGCATGAGTATATCTACATCATACCACTGCATGAGTATATTTACATCATACACTGCAGGGTATATTTACATCATACCACTGCATGGGTATATCTACATCATACCACTGCATGGGTATATTTACATCATACCACTGCATGGGTATATCTACATCATACCACTGCATGAGTATTTTTGGGTTTTTTTTGGGTTTTTTTGGGTTTCTACATCATACCACTGCATGAGTATATTTACATCATACCACTGCATGGGTATATTTACATCATACCACTGCACGGGTATATCTACATCATACCACTGCATGGGTATATCTACATCATACCACTGCACGGGTATATCTACATCATACCACTGCACGGGTATATTTACATCATACCACTGCACGGGTATATCTACATCATACCACTGCACGGGTATATTTTTGGGTTTTTTTTGGTTTGGTTTTACATCATACCACTGCACGGGTATATCTACATCATACCACTGCACGGGTATATCTACATCATACCACTGCATGAGTATATCTACATCATACCACTGCACGGGTATATCTACATCATACCACTGCACAGGTATATCTACATCATACCACTGCACGATATATCTACATCATACCACTGCACAGTATATCTACATCATACCACTGCATGGGATATCTACATCATACCACTGCACGGGTATATTACATCATACACTGCAGAGTAATTACATATACACTGCAGATACATCATACCACTGCATGAGTATATCTACATCATACCACTGCACGGGTATATCTACATCATACCACTGCACGGGTATATCTACATCATACCACTGCACGGGTATATCTACATCATACCACTGCACGGGTATATCTACATCATACCACTGCACGAGTATATCTACATCATACCACTGCACGGGTATATCTACATCATACCACTGCACGAGTATATCTACATCATACCACTGCATGAGTATATCTACATCATACCACTGCACGAGTATATCTACATCATACCACTGCACGAGTATATCTACATCATACCACTGCATGAGTATATCTACATCATACCACTGCATGGGTATATCTACATCATACCACTGCACGAGTATATCTACATCATACCACTGCATGAGTATATCTACATCATACCACTGCATGAGTATATCTACATCATACCACTGCATGAGTATATTTACATCATACCACTGCATGAGTATATCTACATCATACCACTGCATGGGTATATTTACATCATACCACTGCATGGGTATATCTACATCATACCACTGCATGGGTATATCTACATCATACACTGCAGGGTATATCTACATCATACCACTGCATGGGTATATCTACATCATACCACTGCATGGGTATATCTACATCATACCACTGCATGTTTTGGAGTATATCTACATCATACCACTGCAGGTTTTACATCATACCACTGCATGAGTATATCTACATCATACCACTGCACGAGTATATCTACATCATACCACTGCATGATACATCATACCACTGCACAAGTATATATCTACATCATACCACTGCATGATACATCATACCACTGCACGGGTATATCTACATCATACCACTGCATGATACATCATACCACTGCACGAGTATATCTACATCATACCACTGCATGGGTATATCTACATCATACCACTGCATGATACATCATACCACTGCACGAGTATATCTACATCATACCACTGCACGAGTATATCTACATCATACCACTGCACGGGTATATCTACATCATACCACTGCATGATACATCATACCACTGCACGAGTATATCTATATCATACCACTGCATGGGTATATCTACATCATACCACTGCATGATCATCATACCACTGCACGAGTATATCTACATCATACCACTGCATGGGTATATCTACATCATACCACTGCATGATACATCATACCACTGCACGAGTATATCTACATCATACCACTGCACGGGTATATCTACATCATACCACTGCATGATACATCATACCACTGCACGAGTATATCTACATCATACCACTGCAGGGTATATCTACATCATACCACTGCATGATACATCATACCACTGCACGAGTATATTACATCATACCACTGCATGATACATCATACCACTGCACGAGTATATCTACATCATACCACTGCACGGGTATATTTACATCATACCACTGCATGGGTATATCTACATCATACCACTGCACGAGTATATCTACATCATACCACTGCACGGGTATATTTACATTATACCACTGCATGGGTATATCTACATCATACCACTGCATGGCTATATCTACATCATACCACTGCATGGGTATATCTACATCATACCACTGCATGGGTATATCTACATCATACCACTGCACGGGTATATTTACATCATACCACTGCATGGGTATATCTACATCATACCACTGCACGGGTATATCTACATCATACCACTGCATGAGTATATCTACATCATACCACTGCATGAGTATATCTACATCATACCACTGCATGAGTATATCTACATCATACCACTGCACGGGTATATCTACATCATACCACTGCATGGGTATATCTACATCATACCACTGCATGGGTATATCTACATCATACCACTGCATGGGTATATCTACATCATACCACTGCATGGGTATATCTACATCATACCACTGCATGGGTATATTTACATCATACCACTGCACGGGTATATCTACATCATACCACTGCATGAGTATATCTACATCATACCACTGCACGGGTATATCTACATCATACCACTGCACGGGTATATTTACATCATACCACTGCACGGGTATATCTACATCATACCACTGCACGGGTATATCTACATCATACCACTGCACGGGTATATCTACATCATACCACTGCACGGGTATATCTACATCATACCACTGCATGAGTATATCTACATCATACCACTGCACGGGTATATCTACATCATACCACTGCACAGGTATATTTACATCATACCACTGCACGGGTATATTTACATCATACCACTGCATGAGTATATCTACATCATACCACTGCATGGGTATATTTACATCATACCACTGCATGGGTATATCTACATCATACCACTGCACGGGTATATCTACATCATACCACTGCACGGGTATATCTACATCATACCACTGCACGAGTATATATACATCATACCACTGCACGATACATCATACCACTGCATGAGTATATTACATCATAACTGCAGAGTATATCTACATCATACCACTGCACGAGTATATCTACATCATACCACTGCACGGGTATATCTACATCATACCACTGCACGAGTATATCTACATCATACCACTGCATGAGTATATCTACATCATACCACTGCACGAGTATATCTACATCATACCACTGCACGAGTATATCTACATCATACCACTGCATGATACATCATACCACTGCACGAGTATATCTACATCATACCACTGCATGGGTATATCTACATCATACCACTGCATGAGTATATCTACATCATACCACTGCACGAGTATATCTACATCATACCACTGCATGAGATATCTACATCATACCACTGCACGAGTATATCTACATCATACCACTGCACGAGTATATCTACATCATACCACTGCATGATACATCATACCACTGCACAAGTATATCTACATCATACCACTGCACAGGTATATCTACATCATACCACTGCATGATACATCATACCACTGCACGAGTATATCTACATCATACCACTGCATGGGTATATCTACATCATACCACTGCATGATACATCATACCACTGCACGAGTATATCTACATCATACCACTGCACGGGTATATCTACATCATACCACTGCATGATACATCATACCACTGCACGAGTATATCTATATCATACCACTGCATGGGTATATCTACATCATACCACTGCATGATACATCATACCACTGCACGAGTATATCTACATCATACCACTGCATGGGTATATCTACATCATACCACTGCATGATACATCATACCACTGCACGAGTATATCTACATCATACCACTGCACGGGTATATCTACATCATACCACTGCATGATACATCATACCACTGCACGAGTATATCTACATCATACCACTGCACGAGTATATCTACATCATACCACTGCATGATACATCATACCACTGCACGAGTATATTTACATCATACCACTGCATGATACATCATACCACTGCACGAGTATATCTACATCATACCACTGCACGGGTATATTTACATCATACCACTGCATGGGTATATCTACATCATACCACTGCACGAGTATATCTACATCATACCACTGCACGGGTATATTTACATTATACCACTGCATGGGTATATCTACATCATACCACTGCATGGCTATATCTACATCATACTACTGCATGGGTATATCTACATCATACCACTGAATGGGTATATCTACATCATATCACTGCATGGGTATATCTACATCATATCACTGCATGGGTATATCTACATCATACCACTGCATGGGTATATCTACATCATACCACTGCATGGGTATATCTACATCATACCACTGCATGGGTATATGTACATCATACCACTGCACGGGTATATCTACATCATACCACTGCATGAGTATATCTACATCATACCACTGCACGGGTATATCTACATCATACCACTGCACGGGTATATTTACATCATACCACTGCACGGGTATATCTACATCATACCACTGCACGGGTATATCTACATCATACCACTGCACGGGTATATTTACATCATACCACTGCACGGGTATATCTACATCATACCACTGCACGATACATCTTGGTACATCATACCACTGCATGAGTATATCTACATCATACCACTGCACGGGTATATCTACATCATACCACTGCACGGGTATATTTACATCATACCACTGCACGGGTATATTTACATCATACCACTGCATGAGTATATCTACATCATACCACTGCATGGGTATATCTACATCATACCACTGCACAGGTATATCTACATCATACCACTGCACGGGTATATTTACATCATACCACTGCACGGGTATATTTACATCATACCACTGCATGAGTATATCTACATCATACCACTGCATGGGTATATTTACATCATATCACTGCATGAGTATATTTACATCATACCACTGCATGAGTATATTTACATCATACCACTGCATGAGTATATCTACATCATACCACTGCATGAGTATATTTACATCATACCACTGCATGAGTATATTTACATCATATCACTGCATGAGTATATTTACATCATACCACTGCATGAGTATATTTACATCATACCACTGCATGGGTATATTTACATCATACCACTGCATGAGTATATCTACATCATACCACTGCACGGGTATATCTACATCATACCACTGCACGGGTATATCTACATCATACCACTGCACGGGTATATCTACATCATACCACTGCATGGGTATATCTACATCATACCACTGCACGGGTATATCTACATCATACCACTGCACGATACATCTTGGTACATCATACCACTGCACAAGTATATCTACATCATACCACTGCATGGGTATATCTACATCATACCACTGCACGGGTATATTTACATCATACCACTGCACGAGTATATTTACATCATACCACTGCATGATACATCATACCACTGCATGAGTATATCTACATCATACGACTGCACGGGTATATCTACATCATACCACTGCACAGTATATTCTACATCATACCACTGCACGTATATCTACATCATACCACTGCATGAGTATATCTACATCATACCACTGCATGAGTATATCTACATCATACCACTGCACGAGTATATCTACATCATACCACTGCACGAGTATATCTACATCATACCACTGCATGAGTATCTACATCATACCACTGCATGGTATATTACATCATACCACTGCATGGTATATCTACATCATACCACTGCACGAGTATATCTACATCATACCACTGCACGAGTATATCTACATCATACCACTGCATGATACATCATACCACTGCACGAGTATATCTACATCATACCACTGCACGAGTATATCTACATCATACCACTGCACGAGTATATCTACATCATACCACTGCACGAGTATATCTACATCATACCACTGCATGAGTATATCTACATCATACCACTGCATGAGTATATCTACATCATACCACTGCACGAGTATATCTACATCATACCACTGCATGAGTATATCTACATCATACCACTGCACGAGTATATCTACATCATACCACTGCATGGGTATATCTACATCATACCACTGCATGAGTATATCTACATCATACCACTGCACGAGTATATCTACATCATACCACTGCACGGGTATATCTACATCATACCACTGCACGGGTATATCTACATCATACCACTGCACGGGTATATTTACATCATACCACTGCACGGGTATATCTACATCATACCACTGCATGGGTATATCTACATCATACCACTGCACGATACATCATACCACTGCATGAGTATATCTACATCATACCACTGCATGGGTATATCTACATCATACCACTGCATGGTATATCTACCATAACTGCATGGGTATATCTACATCATACCACTGCATGGGTATATCTACATCATACCACTGCACGGGTATATCTACATCATACCACTGCACGGGTATATCTACATCATACCACTGCATGGGTATATCTACATCATACCACTGCACGGGTATATCTACATCATACCACTGCACGAGTATATCTACATCATACCACTGCACGGTATATCTACATCATACCACTGCACGGTATATCTACATCATACCACTGCACGAGTATATCTACATCATACCACTGCATGAGTATATCTACATCATACCACTGCACGAGTATATCTACATCATACCACTGCACGGGTATATCTACATCATACCACTGCACGAGTATATCTACATCATACCACTGCACGAGTATATCTACATCATACCACTGCACGAGTATATCTACATCATACCACTGCATGTGTATATCTACATCATACCACTGCACGGGTATATCTACATCATACCACTGCACGAGTATATCTACATCATACCACTGCATGAGTATATCTACATCATACCACTGCATGAGTATATCTACATCATACCACTGCACGAGTATATCTACATCATACCACTGCATGAGTATATCTACATCATACCACTGCATGGGTATATCTACATCATACCACTGCACGAGTATATCTACATCATACCACTGCACGAGTATATCTACATCATACCACTGCATGAGTATATCTACATCATACTACTGCATGAGTATATTTACATCATACCACTGCATGAGTATATCTACATCATACCACTGCATGGGTATATTTACATCATACCACTGCATGGGTATATCTACATCATACCACTGCACGAGTATATCTACATCATACCACTGCACGAGTATATCTACATCATACCACTGCACGGGTATATTTACATCATACCACTGCACGAGTATATCTACATCATACCACTGCACGAGTATATTTACATCATACCACTGCACGAGTATATCTACATCATACCACTGCATGAGTATATCTACATCATACCACTGCATGATACATCATACCACTGCACGGGTATATTTACATCATACCACTGCACGGGTATATCTACATCATACCACTGCACGGGTATATCTACATCATACCACTGCATGAGTATATTTACATCATACCACTGCACGAGTATATCTACATCATACCACTGCATGAGTATATCTACATCATACCACTGCATGAGTATATTTACATCATACCACTGCATGATACATCATATCACTGCATGAGTATATCTACATCATACCACTGCATGAGTATATTTACATCATACCACTGCATGAGTATATCTACATCATACCACTGCACGGGTATATTTACATCATACCACTGCACGGGTATATCTACATCATACCACTGCATGATATATCATATCACTGCACGAGTATATCTACATCATACCACTGCACGAGTATATTTACATCATACCACTGCATGAGTATATCTACATCATACCACTGCACGAGTATATCTACATCATATCACTGCACGAGTATATTTACATCATACCACTGCACGAGTATATCTACATCATACCACTGCATGAGTATATCTACATCATACCACTGCACGAGTATATTTACATCATACCACTGCATGGGTATATCTACATCATACCACTGCATGAGTATATCTACATCATACCACTGCACGAGTATATCTACATCATACCACTGCATGAGTATATCTACATCATACCACTGCACGAGTATATTTACATCATACCACTGCATGGGTATATCTACATCATACCACTGCACGAGTATATCTACATCATACCACTGCACGAGTATATCTACATCATACCACTGCACGGGTATATCTACATCATACCACTGCATGGTATATTTACATCATACCACTGCATGGTATATTTACATCATACCACTGCACGGTATATTTACATCATACCACTGCATGGGTATATCTACATCATACCACTGCATGGGTATATCTACATCATACCACTGCATGATATATTTAGTTCATACCACTGCACGGGTATATCTACATCATACCACTGCTTGGGTATATCTACATCATACCACTGCACAGGTATATCTACATCATACCACTGCATGGGTATATTTACATCATACCACTGCATGGGTATATTTACATCATACACTGCATGAGTATATCTACATCATACCACTGCATGAGTATATTTACATCATATCACTGCATGGGTATATTTACATCATACCACTGCATTGGTATATTTACATCATACCACTGCATGGGTATATTTACATCATACCACTGCTTGGGTATATTTACATCATACCACTGCACGGGTATATTTACATCATACCACTGCATGGGTATATTTACATCATACCACTGCATGAGTATATCTACATCATACCACTGCATGAGTATATCTACATCATACCACTGCACGAGTATATCTACATCATACCACTGCATGGGTATATCTACATCATACCACTGCATGAGTATATCTACATCATACCACTGCATGAGTATATCTACATCATACCACTGCATGGGTATATCTACATTATACCACTGCATGAGTATATTTACATCATACCACTGCATGGGTATATCTACATCATACCACTGCATGGGTATATTTACATTATACCACTGCATGGGTATATCTACATCATACCACTGCATGAGTATATCTACATCATATCACTGCATGGGTATATTTACATTATACCACTGCATGGGTATATCTACATTATACCACTGCATGGGTATATCTACATCATATCACTGCATGGGTATATCTACATTATATCACTGCATGGGTATATTTACATCATACCACTGCATGGGTATATCTACATCATACCACTGCATGGGTATATCTACATTATACCACTGCATGAGTATATCTACATCATACCACTGCATGAGTATATCTACATCATACCACTGCATGGGTATATCTACATATACCACTGCATGAGTATATCTACATCATACCACTGCATGAGTATATTTACATCATACCACTGCATGGTATATCTACATCATACCACTGCATGAGTATATCTACATCATACCACTGCACGAGTATATTTACATCATACCACTGCACGAGTATATCTACATCATACCACTGCATGAGTATATCTACATCATACCACTGCATGAGTATATCTACATCATACCACTGCACGAGTATATCTACATCATACCACTGCACGAGTATATCTACATCATACCACTGCACGATACATCATACCACTGCATGAGTATATCTACATCATACCACTGCACGGGTATATCTACATCATACCACTGCATGATACATCATACCACTGCATGATACTCATACCACTGCATGATACATCATACCACTGCACGGGTATATCTACATCATACCACTGCATATACATCATACCACTGCACGGGTATATTTACATCATACCACTGCATGAGTATATTTACATCATACCACTGCAGGTATATTTACATCATACCACTGCATGAGTATATCTACATCATACCACTGCACGGGTATATCTACATCATACCACTGCTTGGGTATATCTACATCATACCACTGCACAGGTATATCTACATCATACCACTGCATGGGTATATTTACATCATACCACTGCATGGGTATATTTACATCATACCACTGCATGAGTATATCTACATCATACCACTGCATGAGTATATTTACATCATATCACTGCATGGGTATATTTACATCATACCACTGCATGGGTATATTTACATCATACCACTGCACAGGTATATCTACATCATACCACTGCATGGGTATATTTACATCATACCACTGCATGGGTATATTTACATCATACCACTGCATGAGTATATCTACATCATACCACTGCATGAGTATATCTACATCATACCACTGCATGGGTATATCTACATCATACCACTGCATGGTATATTTACATCATACCACTGCATGGTATATCTACATCATACCACTGCATGAGTATATCTACATCATACCACTGCTTGGGTATATCTACATCATACCACTGCACAGGTATATCTACATCATACCACTGCATGGGTATATTTACATCATACCACTGCATGGGTATATCTACATCATACCACTGCATGGGTATATCTACATCATACCACTGCACAGGTATATCTACATCATACCACTGCATGGGTATATTTACATCATACCACTGCACGAGTATATCTACATCATACCACTGCATGGGTATATTTACATCATACCACTGCATGGGTATATCTACATCATACCACTGCATGAGTATATTTACATCATACCACTGCATGGGTATATCTACATCATACCACTGCATGAGTATATTTACATCATACCACTGCACGGGTATATCTACATCATACCACTGCATGAGTATATCTACATCATATCACTGCATGAGTATATTTACATCATACCACTGCACGGGTATATCTACATTATACCACTGCATGGGTATATCTACATCATATCACTGCATGAGTATATCTACATCATATCACTGCACGGGTATATTTACATCATACCACTGCATGGGTATATCTACATTATACCACTGCATGAGTATATCTACATCATACCACTGCATGAGTATATCTACATCATACCACTGCATGGGTATATCTACATTATACCACTGCATGAGTATATCTACATCATACCACTGCATGAGTAT
>CM026399.1:69817784-69854695 GCA_014843695.1 Archivesica marissinica | reverse complement strand
AGAAACAACGATATACTTTGGCCTTCAGCGTACATATACTTGGTGTATACAGACAAGAAACAACGATATACTTTGGCCTTCAGCGTACATATACTTGGTGTATACAGACAAGAAACAACGATATACTTTGGCCTTCAGCGTACATATACTTGGTGTATACAGACAAGAAACAACGATATACTTTGGCCTTCAGCGTACATATACTTGGTGTATACAGACAAGAAACAACGATATACTTTGGCCTTCAGCGTACATATACTTGGTGTATACAGACAAGAAACAACGATATACTTTGGCCTTCAGCGTACATATACTTGGTGTATACAGACAAGAAACAACGATATACTTTGGCCTTCAGCGTACATATACTTGGTGTATACAGACAAGAAACAACGATATACTTTGGCCTTCAGCGTACATATACTTGGTGTATACAGACAAGAAACAACGATATACTTTGGCCTTCAGCGTACATATACTTGGTGTATACAGACAAGAAACAACGATATACTTTGGCCTTCAGCGTACATATACTTGGTGTATACAGACAAGAAACAACGATATACTTTGGCCTTCAGCGTACATATACTTGGTGTATACAGACAAGAAACAACGATATACTTTGGCCTTCAGCGTACATATACTTGGTGTATACAGACAAGAAACAACGATATACTTTGGCCTTCAGCGTACATATACTTGGTGTATACAGACAAGAAACAACGATATACTTTGGCCTTCAGCGTACATATACTTGGTGTATACAGACAGAAACAACGATATACTTTGCCTTCAGCGTACATATACTTGGTGTATACAGACAAGAAACAACGATATACTTTGGCCTTCAGCGTACATATACTTGGTGTATACAGACAAGAAACAACGATATACTTTGGCCTTCAGCGTACATATACTTGGTGTATACAGACAAGAAACAACGATATACTTTGGCCTTCAGCGTACATATACTTGGTGTATGCAGACAAGAAACAACGATATACTTTGGCCTTCAGCGTACATATACTTGGTGTATACAGACAAGAAACAACGATATACTTTGGCCTTCAGCGTACATATACTTGGTGTATACAGACAAGAAACAACGATATACTTTGGCCTTCAGCGTACATATACTTGGTGTATACAGACAAGAAACAACGATATACTTTGGCCTTCAGCGTACATATACTTGGTGTATACAGACAAGAAACAACGATATACTTTGGCCTTCAGCGTACATATACTTGGTGTATACAGACAAGAAACAACGATATACTTTGGCCTTCAGCGTACATATACTTGGTGTATACAGACAAGAAACAACGATATACTTTGGCCTTCAGCGTACATATACTTGGTGTATACAGACAAGAAACAACGATATACTTTGGCCTTCAGCGTACATATACTTGGTGTATACAGACAAGAAACAACGATATACTTTGGCCTTCAGCGTACATATACTTGGTGTATACAGACAAGAAACAACGATATACTTTGGCCTTCAGCGTACATATACTTGGTGTATACAGACAAGAAACAACGATATACTTTGGCCTTCAGCGTACATATACTTGGTGTATACAGACAAGAAACAACGATATACTTTGGCCTTCAGCGTACATATACTTGGTGTATACAGACAAGAAACAACGATATACTTTGGCCTTCAGCGTACATATACTTGGTGTATACAGACAAGAAACAACGATATACTTTGGCCTTCAGCGTACATATACTTGGTGTATACAGACAAGAAACAACGATATACTTTGGCCTTCAGCGTACATATACTTGGTGTATACAGACAAGAAACAACGATATACTTTGGCCTTCAGCGTACATATACTTGGTGTATACAGACAAGAAACAACGATATACTTTGGCCTTCAGCGTACATATACTTGGTGTATACAGACAAGAAACAACGATATACTTTGGCCTTCAGCGTACATATACTTGGTGTATACAGACAAGAAACAACGATATACTTTGGCCTTCAGCGTACATATACTTGGTGTATGCAGACAAGAAACAACGATATACTTTGGCCTTCAGCGTACATATACTTGGTGTATACAGACAAGAAACAACGATATACTTTGGCCTTCAGCGTACATATACTTGGTGTATACAGACAAGAAACAACGATATACTTTGGCCTTCAGCGTACATATACTTGGTGTATACAGACAAGAAACAACGATATACTTTGGCCTTCAGCGTACATATACTTGGTGTATACAGACAAGAAACAACGATATACTTTGGCCTTCAGCGTACATATACTTGGTGTATACAGACAAGAAACAACGATATACTTTGGCCTTCAGCGTACATATACTTGGTGTATACAGACAAGAAACAACGATATACTTTGGCCTTCAGCGTACATATACTTGGTGTATGCAGACAAGAAACAACGATATACTTTGGCCTTCAGCGTACATATACTTGGTGTATACATTGTGCATGGATATTCTGGCTACAACCTCCAGTCATATTGTTCCGGGGAAAAAATGAATGTCTACTTTATTTCTACTTAAGCAATATATAAGTATGTACTGTTAAATGTCATAATTTCGCGATTTTGAACATTTTAAACCCTTTCCTTCATAGAGATTTAAGTCAATATACTATTATATCTCCATACAAACGACAGCCATTTAGCTATCATGCAGTGGATAAGTAGTCACCTTATCTATCCCACCTCCATAGATATTACTGGGTCTACATAGAGATTTAAGTCAATATACTATTATATCTCCATACAAACGACAGCCATTTAGCTATCATGCAGTGGATAAGTAGTCGCCATATCTATCCCACCTCCATAGATATTACTGCGACTACATAGAGATTTAGGTTAATATACTATTATATCTCCATACAAACGACAGCCATTTAGCTATCATGCAGTAGATAAGTAGTCACCATATCTATCCCACCTCCATAGATATTACTGGGACTACATGAGATTCTGGCCTTAATTATGAACATTGGTTTGACTACTACATTGTCAATGTATATCGTATTGGTAATGGCGTCAAGCGGTGCTTCTATGGGGGAAATGGTTAATGTATGTCGTATTGGTAATGGCGTCAAGCGGTGCTTCTATGGGGGAAATGGTTAATGTATGTCGTATTGGTAATGGCGTCAAAAGGTGCTTCTATGGGGGAAATGGTTAATGTATGTCGTATTGGTAATGGCGTCAAGCGGTGCTTCTATGGGGGAAATGGTTAATGTATGTCGTATTGGTAATGGCGTCAAGCGGTGCTTCTATGGGGGAAATGGTTAATGTATGTGGTATTGGTAATGGCGTCAAGCGGTGCTTCTATGGGGGGAAGGGTAATGTATGTCGTATTGGTAATGGCGTCAAGAGGTGCATCTATGGGGGAATGGTTAATGTATGTCGTATTGGTAATGGCGTCAAGAGGTGCATCTATGGGGGAATGGTTAATGTATGTCGTATTGGTAATGGCGTCAAGAGGTGCATCTATGGGGGAATGGTTAATGTATGTCGTATTGGTAATGGCGTCAAGAGGTGCATCTATGGGGGAATGGTTAATGTATGTCGTATTGGTAATGGCGTCAAGAGGTGCATCTATGGGGGAATGGTTAATGTATGTCGTATTGGTAATGGCGTCAAGAGGTGCATCTATGGGGGAATGGTTAATGTATGTCGTATTGGTAATGGCGTCAAGAGGTGCATCTATGGGGGAATGGTTAATGTATGTCGTATTGGTAATGGCGTCAAGAGGTGCATCTATGGGGGAATGGTTAATGTATGTCGTATTGGTAATGGCGTCAAGAGGTGCATCTATGGGGGAAATGGTTAATGTATGTTGTATTGGTAATGGCATCAAGAGGTGCTTCTATGGGGGATATGGTTAATGTATGTCGTATTGGTAATGGCGTCAAGAGGTGCATCTATGGGGGAATGGTTAATGTATGTCGTATTGGTAATGGCGTCAAGAGGTGCATCTATGGGGGAATGGTTAATTAATTCGCGCATTAGTGATGCATCGCAAATAATGAAGACGTCTGTTTATGTAGCCGGCCTATAATTATATTGACTTTCCAAATTTTGATAAAAAGTACATATTTACGGATATAACTCTACATTCGGACACATAAATATTCACGCTATTAATGAATTAGCGATCAACTTAGATCGCGACAATTTAGAAAGTAAAAATAAAGTGTTCGCGAAATTATAGTATTTACATTAACCTCTTCGCCAAATAAGGATGTGAATATATTTATAAAACAATAGCAAAACACAGCTTGGCCACATTACGATGGCGGTGAAAATATACTGAGAAAGTACGTTCACCGGATTATTAGTTTCGACAGACATGTATATCATATTTATTTATTCCATGGATAAAACATATATGATAGTGCTTACAATGCTTTAGCAGAAAGCAAATCTACACAAACATGTAAACTCAAACGCACCCTACGTTAAGATAAAATAAATTTATTTTGAGTCGGCTTTGAATGAGCTTTTAAACTGACGTTATTATCTTTGCTTGTTCTATACGTTTGTAAAACCACAGACGCGTGTGGTCTGGACACGTGGTTTCTGGTTTATTGTTCTTATGGGTTTTTTTAAAGAACATTTTGATAAACCATAGGCTTGAAGCATACACAAATCTTAGGTCACCTCAAAGAATATTACTTATATACATATATATAATGTCATGATATATTGTATGTATCATAACAATACAAATGGTGTCATATTGATAACTTATATGTTAATATTTAGTTTATACAAATTAATTTTAGCTCGATTGCGAAACACGTTCTTACAACTTATATTAATAACTCTCGAGACCTTATTCCTGATGGAATCCATCACCAGGGAGAGAGAAGAGGCAAGGTGGAATTTAAATACCTTGCCTAAGGGTACAATCGTAACAGTTCCAGCGGGGCTCGAACTCCGGGCCTTTCGCAACTGATGCGAACGCGCTACTACTGCGCTATCACGGCTTCCACTTAATGTTAATATTTGATCACGTAACTAGACACATTGCATGCTTAGTATTTAATATAATACTACTATAAATAATAATAAAATATTGAATCTTTAAAAATGACACACATAATAACTCTGATAGTGACGAGGCATCATTTTTAAATATGATTGGATATGGCCTAAATGTTTGTATGTATAGATTCAAGCCTATGGCTTATCAAAATGATCTATAAAAAAATTAAAAAAATAAAACAATTAATTGGGTTTGAAGCCGAGCAACTTGTCCAGATCACAAGTGTGTGCGTGTACGTGCGTGCGTGCGTGCGTGCGTGCGTGCGTGCGTGCGTGCGTGCGTGCGTGCGTGCGTGCGTGCGTGCGTGCGTGCGTGTGTGTGTGTGTGTGTGTGCGTGGGTCTGCGCGCGCCTGTATGTGCGTCTATGTGTGCGTCTGTGTATGCGTCTGTGTATGCGTCTGTGTGTGCGTGTGTGTATGCGTCTGTGTATGCGTCTGTGTATGCGTCTGTGTGTGCGTCTGTGTATGCGTCTGTGTGTGCGTCTGTGTGTGCGTCTGTGTATGCGTCTGTGTGTGCGTCTGTGTGTGCGTCTGTGTGTGCGTCTGTGTATGCGTCTGTGTGTGCGTCTGTGTATGCGTCTGTGTATGCGTCTGTGTATGCGTCTGTGTGTGCGTCTGTGTATGCGTCTGTGTGTGCGTCTGTGTGTGCGTCTGTGTATGCGTCTGTGTGTGCGTCTGTGTGTGAAACCAGTAGTTTCTAACGATTAATCATATTTTATATTGCTCTATAATGGCACATAAGCTACATACAATATATGCAAAGAAAGCAAAAATGGGTCGAGCCGCACGTTAGAGACGGCTCTTCCCAGATAATGGTTTAAACACACATAACAGCTATAAACAAGTTCATTTATAGAGCAAAAATAATGGTTAAACGTTTTCAATGCTATATACTGTGACGTTTTGGTTTAATATGCATGCTATGCTGTACATACTGTATAATATATATATATACAGTATGTACAGGTATATATATGGTCCTCTCTACACCCCAATGTTCGGCTTAAAAGCCCTTTTCAAGGGAAAACATCCAGCTAATTCATTGTCTTTAAGATTGTTCCATAAAATGATTTTTGTTTTCCTTGAAAAGGGCTTTTTAAGCTGAAAATTCGGATGTAGAGAGGACAACACATATATATATTATACAGTTTGGTTTAAGCATATTTATTCCACTATATACATTCACAAAACAATACATGCACACAAAATCAAAGAATAGGAAAGGATCAAAACGGAAGCAGAGCTTATATAGTTTCTCTCCTTGATTATACAGTTTATCTCAATTCATGCAGCACACGAAATAGCTCTCAGCTTGGTCTAGTCACAAATCTGAGAACAAGTATGAAAATGTGAACAATTTCTCCGAAAGACTCACACGACGCGGAAACTACTTTCTGTATTTGTAGAACTAGTGTCATTGATATACCGAGTTCATATGTACACCACTGCACACTGTATGCATTTATATATCAAATAAGGTTGTGTGTGCATTGTGTTTGGATTAAAAGGTATGTTAACAATATGCAGAAAAGCGATCACATATATGTACTTTGATGTAATTAACATTCTATTAATGTTTGTAATAGTTACCTTATAATTAACTACGTTGTGTACACCTACGTCACACTAGTTAGATTGCTGCAGTCACGGGCACGGAACGCACGCAGTTAGAAATGGGGGCCATTGGTGTCTGCTTAGATTATACAAATTTAATTTAATTAGCTCGATTGCGAAACAAGTTTTACAACATTAAATTAATCGCACTCGAGACCTCATTCCTGATGTAATCCAGGGAGAGAGAAGTGGCAATGCTACCAAATAATATCCACTTTCTCATCTTATAATTATTAAATTACTAAATCCCGGCAGATATTCTACAGTATATCCAATGGGTACTTATCTGTACAGATATTCTACAGTATATACAACGGGTACTTATCTGTACAGATATTCTACAGTATATACAATGGGTACTTATCTGTACAGATATTCTACAGTATATCCAATGGGTAGTTATCTGTACAGATATTTATTCTACAGTATATCCAATGGGTAGTTATCTGTACAGATATTCTACAGTATATACAATGGGTACTTATCTGTACAGATATTCTACAGTATATACAATGGGTACTTATCTGTACAGATATTCTACAGTATATACAATGGGTACTTATCTGTACAGATATTCTACAGTATATCCAATGGGTACTTATCTGTACAGATATTCTACAGTATACACAATGGGTACTTATCTGTACAGATATTCTACAGTATATCCAATGGGTACTTATCTGTACAGATATTCTACAGTATATACAATGGGTACTTATCTGTACAGATATTCTACAGTATATACAATGGGTACTTATCTGTACAGATATTCTACAGTATATACAATGGGTACTTATCTGTACAGATATTCTACAGTATATACAATGGGTACTTATCTGTACAGATATTCTACAGTATATACAATGGGTACTTATCTGTACAGATATTCTACAGTATATACAATGGGTACTTATCTGTACAGATATTCTACAGTATATACAATGGGTACTTATCTGTACAGATATTCTACAGTATATACAATGGGTACTTATCTGTACAGATATTCTACAGTATATACAATGGGTACCTATCTGTACATATATTCTACAGTATATATAATGGGTACTTATCTGTACAGATATTCTACAGTATATACAATGGGTACTTATCTGTACAGATATTCTACAGTATATCCAATGGGTACTTATCTGTACAGATATTCTACAGTATATACAACGGGTACTTATCTGTACAGATATTCTACAGTATATACAACGGGTACTTATCTGTACAGATATTCTACAGTATATACAATGGGTACTTATCTGTACAGATATTCTACAGTATATCCAATGGGTACTTATCTGTACAGATATTCTACAGTATATACAATGGGTACTTATCTGTACAGATATTCTACAGTATATACAATGGGTACTTATCTGTACAGATATTCTACAGTATATACAATGGGTACCTATCTGTACATATATTCTACAGTATATATAATGGGTACTTATCTGTACAGATATTCTACAGTATATACAATGGGTACTTATCTGTACAGATATTCTACAGTATATCCAATGGGTACTTATCTGTAGAGATATTCTACAGTATATACAATGGGTACTTATCTGTAGAGATATTCTACAGTATATACAATGGGTACTTATCTGTAGAGATATTCTACAGTATATACAATGGGTACTTATCTGTACAGATATTCTACAGTATATACAATGGGTAGTTATCTGTACAGATATTTATTCTACAGTATATCCAATGGGTAGTTATCTGTACAGATATTTATTCTACAGTATATCCAATGGGTAGTTATCTGTACAGATATTCTACAGTATATACAATGGGTACTTATCTGTACAGATATTCTACAGTATATACAATGGGTACTTATCTGTACAGATATTCTACAGTATATACAATGGGTACTTATCTGTACAGCTATTCTACAGTATATACAATGGGTACTTATCTGTACAGATATTCTACAGTATATACAATGGGTACTTATCTGTACAGATATTCTACAGTATATACAATGGGTACCTATCTGTACATATATTCTACAGTATATATAATGGGTACTTATCTGTACAGATATTCTACAGTATATACAATGGGTACTTATCTGTACAGATATTCTACAGTATATCCAATGGGTACTTATCTGTACAGATATTCTACAGTATATACAATGGGTACTTATCTGTACAGATATTCTACAGTATATACAATGGGTACTTATCTGTACAGATATTCTACAGTATATACAATGGGTACTTATCTGTACAGATATTCTACAGTATATACAATGGGTAGTTATCTGTACAGATATTTATTCTACAGTATATCCAATGGGTAGTTATCTGTACAGATATTCTACAGTATATACAATGGGTACTTATCTGTACAGATATTCTACAGTATATACAATGGGTACTTATCTGTACAGATATTCTACAGTATATACAATGGGTACTTATCTGTACAGCTATTCTACAGTATATACAATGGGTACTTATCTGTACAGAAATTCTACAGTATATACAATGGGTACTTATCTGTACAGATATTCTACAGTATATCCAATGGGTACTTATCTGTACAGATTTGTTATCAATTAATTAACAGGATGTTGATCTATCGCAGTTATCAAACCGCAACATCTGGTTAGGGAACAACAGTAAAAACAAAGTATTCAAAATGAAAGGACCACTACACATTTCGGAATTAATCGGACTTTATCTGCCAAGGGAGGTAATAGAACAACCAGCGAGGTCATTCAATCTCTTCTATGTTAAAGCGACAATACATAGCAAAATGCAAATAAAATAAAGTGTTGTTTTCAAGTGTGTGTGCAATGCTACTACACATTCTGCCGAAATAATTGGAACAGTTCATTTTGCATCAGTAAATTAGGGTGATGCTATCTACAAACTCGCAAAAAAATGAAAGTAGGGATATCCGAAACGGTTAACATGACCCGGAAGCGACATTTGCTTATTACACAATCCGACTATACAGGGGAGGTAAGTGCGTGATACAACTGTCTAGATGTATATATATATATATACGTTAGCTCAGATCCGAAAATACGCTCGCCCACATGGTTCGCCGGCGGCGAGGGTAAATAATCAATCAATCAATCAATCAATCAATCAATCAATCAATCAATCATCATCATCATCATCACCATCACCATCATCATCATCATCATCACTCCGAAAATATAAGTATGTGCAAGTGTAATGGGCGACAAGTCTGTGATGGCTGATTGCTTTTAATTTGAAGTAGATTTTAATTAATTTAAACATCCGAAACTTACTTGTAGTGTACATGTAAGTATGGAGATGCTTGTCTATGTTTGTGAATATTACTCCCCCCTCCCACCCCGCCTTCCATGTTTGAACATGTACATATGTTTAATGATCTTAATGATGCTTGTTTTAAATAATTTTCATGTTATTACATACTTTTTAAAAAAATAGTGTTTAAAACACTGCCGTGACGTCATACCTTCGTACTTGCAGTCCATTATTATTATTATTATTGCACTGGTGTTATAGTAGTATTATATTAAATACTAAGCGTACATGCAGGAAATTAACAATTTTAATTAGTAGGATCTTGTTATATAAGTGTGTGCTTTAAGTAAGATATAAACCTCAAACGGATCCAATATGTAAAATATTGGTACTTGTCGTCGGCGCAACGCACCTCACACAGTCCAATAGTTTAGGTATTGGATCGTTTTCGGCTTATATCCTATACATAATTGTGATTCACTACAATTTCTACGTTTATCGTGCTAACAAAAGATCATGCAATACATCAAACTATTGTGCTACAACTGATGTTTGTTCTCCAACAATCAGAACGACCAATGTATAGTTCAAGCTTGCTTTATATATTTACTTTGGCAAAAGTCTTTCTTCAGGGTTCAACTTTGGTTCACGAGAAGTAACTTCCCCCTCCAGTCAATTTAGGGAGAAGTGACTTCTCCCTCCAGTCAATTTGGACTTCCCCCTCCAGTCAATTTAGGGAGAAGTGAATTCCCCTCCAGTCAATTTATGGAGAAATGACTTCCCCCTCCATTCAATTTAGGGAGAAATGACTTCCCCCTCCAGTCAATTTAGGGAGAAATGACTTCCCCTTCCATTCAATTTAGGGAAAAATTACTTCCCCCTCCAGTCAATTTAGGGAGAAATGACTTCCCCCTCCAGTCAATTTAGGGAGAAATAACTTCCCCCTCCAGTCAAATTAGGGAGAAATGACTTCCCCCTCCAGTCATATTAGGGAGAAATGACTTCCCCCTCCAGTGTATGTGTTAGTTATATAGCTTCTCCCACGACATTTTATCTAAAAAAAGAACATTGTTTGAGTTTTACATAAGTTGTTTACTTGATAAATAAAACATCAGGTTATACAGTTACATACTTTATTCAAAAGTATGTTATTTAGCTAACATACAATGGTCTTAAGTTTCCAACTGTACGTCCGGCCAATGACGTTTCGTAAAATGCAGACATTACTTGTTTAATTTTATGTTACTGTAGACTAAAATTGATCTACTGTTAAATACAGAAGGTTGACCATGTTTTATGAACTGCGTCCTAACTGTTTTATAGATAAAATGTGTTGGTATTATATAATATACTCTTTAATTTTAATACAAATGTTAACATTGTATTAATAACAGTTCACAAGTTATAAATACATGGTCTAACGTGTGATGTTGGTTGTCCTGTAACGTGACTCATGTAGACTTTGTAATGTTTATTATGTTCATATTTGTATGCAGAAACGCCATATAGTGTCCGCCGTGGACAGCTCTTACATTCTTTTAAATCCCTACGTTTCTACTGAAATGTAGATCGTATTTTTACATGCTTAAAGAAAACCTGTTCCGGCCGTAGCTAGTATATTATCAAGCTAAGCCAGTGTTGGTCATAAAAACAGTCCACAGACTGCAGCTAGTGTACTATCAAACTAAACCATTGTTGGTCATACAAACAGTTCACAGACTGCAGCTAGTGTACTATCAAGCTAAACCATTGTTGGTCATGCAAACAGTCCGCACACTGCAGCTAGTGTACTATCAAGCTAAGCCATTGTTGGTCATACAAACAGTCCGCAGACTGCAGCTAGTGTACTATCAAGCTAAACCATTGTTGGTCATACAAACAGTCCGCAGACTGGAGCTAGTATATTATCAAACTAAACCATTGTTGGTCATACAAACAGTCCGCAGACTGCAGCTAGTGTACTATCAAGCTAAACCATTGTTGGTCATGCAAACAGTCCGCACACTGCAGCTAGTGTACTATCAAGCTAAGCCATTGTTGGTCATACAAACAGTCCGCAGACTGCAGCTAGTGTACTATCAAGCTAAACCATTGTTGGTCATACAAACAGTCCGCAGACTGGAGCTAGTATATTATCAAACTAAACCATTGTTGGTCATACAAACAGTCCGCAGACTGCAGCTAGTGTACTATCAAGCTAAACCATTGTTGGTCATGCAAACAGTCCGCACACTGCAGCTAGTGTACTATCAAGCTAAGCCATTGTTGGTCATACAAACAGTCCGCAGACTGCAGCTAGTGGACTATCAAGCTAAACCATTGTTGGTCATACAAACAGTCCGCAGACTGGAGCTAGTATATTATCAAACTAAACCATTGTTGGTCATACAAACAATCCGCAGACTGGAGCTAGTATATTATCAAACTAAACCATTGTTGGTCATACTGTTACGATGTGGACTCGGCGAGGCTCTCCGGACGTAATCACCGCAACAACAAAGTCTTAATAATATTTAATTACATCTAAGAGCCGACAATATAACAAACACAGAGACGCTAGTCTCAATAGTAACCAACCAGGCGCTCTCCCTCTCTCGGTTGTCCGAGATGGTTTTATAGACAATTGTGAGGAGAGCTATAAGCTCTGCCCACACTTCTTTTAACTAATCAAATTCATTTAGCTTTTCAATTGTTAACAATTTGGCATGGAATATCAAATAGACTTGATCACACGATCATGCGTTTCCATGACCTTGTGACCCCGTCCGTGTCTACTGCCAGAGAGAGTGCAACACCTCTGCAAACCATGCATTAATTCCGGCTTGCACCAGTCAATTCATTGTGTGTACGCTGCTTAGTAAGCACCCTATCACCACATGTCTGGTGAAATCCTATATGATGGTTGCGTGATCCAAACAATGGAATTACCCCATCCATTTTATCAAGTGCAGACATGTATATCATATGTCCCCAACAAAGGACATACCGTACACACACTGAAAAGACTGTTGTCCTATAATATAATCATACATGTTTAAATAATTAAATTAAGAGAGTCATCAAAACATAAGTTAATTAATCACTACACATGTATATAGGCGTAAGGCAAAAGGTAACTATGTTACAATACAAACAGTCCGCAGACTGGAGCTAGTGTACTATCAAGCTAAACCATTGTTGGTCATACAAACAGTCCGCAGACTGGAGCTAGTGTACTATCAAGCTAAACCATTGTTGGTCATACAAACAGTCCGCCCACTGCAGCTAGTGTACTATCAAGCAAAACCATTGTTGGTCATACAAACAGTCCGCCCACTGCAGCTAGTGTACTATCAAGCTAAACCATTGTTGGTCATACAAACAGTACGCCCACTGCAGCTAGTGTACTATCAAGCTAACCATTGTTGGTCATACAAACAGTCCGCCCACTGCAGCTAGTGTACTATCAAGCAAAACCATTGTTGGTCATACAAACAGTCCGCCCACTGCAGCTAGTGTACTATCAAGCTAAACCATTGTTGGTCATACAAACAGTACGCCCACTGCAGCTAGTGTACTATCAAGCTAACCATTGTTGGTCATACAAACAGTCCGCCCACTGCAGCTAGTGTACTATCAAGCTAAACCATTGTTGGTCATACAAACAGTCCGCACACTGGAGCTAGTGTACTATCAAGCTAAACCATTGTTGGTCATACAAACAGTCCGCACACTGGAGCTAGTGTACTATCAAGCTAAACCATTGTTGGTCATACAAACAGTCCGCAGACTGCAGCTAGTGTACTATCAAGCTAAACCATTGTTGGTCATACAAACAGTCCGCAGACTGGAGCTAGTGTACTATCAAGCTAAACCATTGTTGGTCATACAAACAGTCCGCAGACTGGAGCTAGTGTATTATCAAGCTAAACCATTGTTGGTCATACAAACAGTCCGCAGACTGGAGCTAGTGTACTATCAAGCTAAACCATTGTTGGTCATACAAACAGTCCGCAGACTGGAGCTAGTATATTATCAAACTAAACCATTGTTGGTCATACAAACAGTCCGCAGACTGGAGCTAGTATATTATCAAACTAAACCATTGTTGGTCATACAAACAGTCCGCAGACTGGAGCTAGTATATTATCAAACTAAACCATTGTTGGTCATACAAACAGTCCGCAGACTGGAGCTAGTATATTATCAAACTAAACCATTGTTGGTCATACAAACAGTCCGCAGACTGGAGCTAGTATATTATCAAACTAAACCATTGTTGGTCATACAAACAGTCCGCAGACTGGAGCTAGTATATTATCAAACTAAACCATTGTTGGTCATACAAACAGTCCGCAGACTGGAGCTAGTATATTATCAAACTAAACCATTGTTGGTCATACAAACAGTCCGCACACTGGAGCTAGTGTACTATCAAGCTAAACCATTGTTGGTCATACAAACAGTCCGCACACTGGAGCTAGTGTACTATCAAGCTAAACCATTGTTGGTCATACAAACAGTCCGCAGACTGCAGATAGTGTACTATCAAGCTAAACCATTGTTGGTCATACAAACAGTCCGCAGACTGGAGCTAGTATATTATCAAACTAAACCATTGTTGGTCTTACAAACAGTCCGCAGACTGGAGCTAGTATATTATCAAACTAAACCATTGTTGGTCATACAAACAGTCCGCAGACTGGAGCTAGTATATTATCAAACTAAACCATTGTTGGTCATACAAACAGTCCGCAGACTGGAGCTAGTATATTATCAAACTAAACCATTGTTGGTCATACAAACAGTCCGCACACTGCAGCTAGTGTACTATCAAGCTAAACCATTGTTGGTCATACAAACAGTCCGCAGACTGGAGCTAGTATATTATCAAACTAAACCATTGTTGGTCATACAAACAGTCCGCAGACTGGAGCTAGTATATTATCAAACTAAACCATTGTTGGTCATACAAACAGTCCGCAGACTGGAGCTAGTATATTATCAAACTAAACCATTGTTGGTCATACAAACAGTCCGCAGACTGGAGCTAGTATATTATCAAACTAAACCATTGTTGGTCATACAAACAGTCCGCAGACTGGAGCTAGTATATTATCAAACTAAACCATTGTTGGTCATACAAACAGTCCGCAGACTGGAGCTAGTATATTATCAAACTAAACCATTGTTGGTCATACAAACAGTCCGCAGACTGGAGCTAGTATATTATCAAACTAAACCATTGTTGGTCATACAAACAGTCCGCAGACTGGAGCTAGTATATTATCAAACTAAACCATTGTTGGTCATACAAACAGTCCGCAGACTGGAGCTAGTATATTATCAAACTAAACCATTGTTGGTCATACTGTTACGATGTGGACTCGGCGAGGCTCTCCGGACGTAATCACCGCAACAACAAAGTCTTAATAATATTTAATTACATCTAAGAGCCGACAATATAACAAACACAGAGACGCTAGTCTCAATAGTAACCAACCAGGCGCTCTCCCTCTCTCGGTTGTCCGAGATGGTTTTATAGACAATTGTGAGGAGAGCTATAAGCTCTGCCCACACTTCTTTTAACTAATCAAATTCATTTAGCTTTTCAATTGTTGACAATTTGGCATGGAATATCAAATAGACTTGATCACACGATCATGCGTTTCCATGACCTTGTGACCCCGTCCGTGTCTACTGCCAGAGAGAGTGCAACACCTCTGCAAACCATGCATTAATTCCGGCTTGCACCAGTCAATTCATTGTGTGTACGCTGCTTAGTAAGCACCCTATCACCACATGTCTGGTGAAATCCCATATGATGGTTGCGTGATCCAAACAATGGAATTACCCCATCCATGTTATCAAGTGCAGACATGTATATCATATGTCCCCAACAAAGGCCATACCGTACACACACTGAAAAGACTGTTGTCCTATAATATAATCATACATGTTTAAATAATTAAATTAAGAGAGTCATCAAAACATAAGGTAATTAATCACTACACATGTATATAGGCGTAAGGCAAAAGGTAACTATGTTACAATACAAACAGTCCGCAGACTGGAGCTAGTGTACTATCAAGCTAAACCATTGTTGGTCATACAAACAGTCCGCAGACTGGAGCTAATGTACTATCAAGCTAAACCATTGTTGGTCATACAAACAGTCCGCCCACTGCAGCTAGTGTACTATCAAGCAAAACCAGTGTTGGTCATACAAACAGTCCGCACACTGGAGCTAGTATATTATCAAGCTAAACCATTGTTGGTCATACAAACAGTCCGCAGACTGGAGCTAGTAAATTATCAAACTAAACCATTGTTGGTCATACAAACAGTCCGCACACTTGAGCTAGTATATTATCAAGCTAAACCATTGTTGGTCATACAAACAGTCCGCAGACTGGAGCTAGTGTACTATCAATCTAAACTATTGTTGGTCATACAAACAGTCCGCACACTGGAGCTAGTGTACTATCAAACTAAACCATTGTTGGTCATACAAACAGTCCGCACACTGGAGCTAGTATATTATCAAACTAAACCATTGTTGGTCATACAAACAGTCCGCACACTGGAGTTAGTGTACTATCAAACTAAACCATTGTTGGTCATACAAACAGTCCGCACACTGGAGCTAGTATATTATCAAACTAAACCATTGTTGGTCATACAAACAGTCCGCACACTTGAGCTAGTGTACTATCAAACTAAACCATTGTTGGTCATACAAACAGTTCGCAGACTGGAGCTAGTGTACTATCAAGCTAAACCACTGTTGGTCATACAAACAGTCCGCAGACTGGAGCTAGTGTACTATCAAACTAAACCATTGTTGGTCATACAAACAGTCCGCCCACTGCAGCTAGTGTACTATCAAACTAAACCATTGTTGGTCATACAAACAGTCCGCACACTGGAGCTAGTGTATTATCAAGCCAAACCATTGTTGGTCATGCAAACAGTCCGCAGACTGAAGCTAGTATACTATCAAGCTAAACCATTGTTGGTCATACAAACAGTCCGCCCACTGCAGCTAGTGTACTATCAAGCTAAACCAGTGTTGGTCATACAAACAATCCGCCCACTGCAGCTAGTGTACTATCAAGCTAAACCATTGTTGGTCATGCAAACAGTCCGCAGACTGCAGCTAGTATACTATCAAGCTAAACCATTGTTGGTCATACAAACAGTCCGCCCACTGCAGCTAGTGTACTATCAAGCTAAACCATTGTTGGTCATGCAAACAGTCCGCAGACTGCAGCTAGTATACTATCAAGCTAAACCATTGTTGGTCATACAAACAGTCCGCCCACTGCAGCTAGTGTACTATCAAGCTAAACCATTGTTGGTCATGCAAACAGTCCGCAGACTGCAGCTAGTATACTATCAAGCTAAACCATTGTTGGTCATACAAACAGTCCGCCCACTGCAGCTAGTGTACTATCAAGCTAAACCATTGTTGGTCATGCAAACAGTCCGCAGACTGCAGCTAGTATACTATCAAGCTAAACCATTGTTGGTCATACAAACAGTCCGCCCACTGCAGCTAGTTATATTATCAAGCTAAACGTGGGTCATACAAACAGTCCGCAGTACATTGACCTAACCATAGTAAGATACTATCCATGACTATATTACATGAGTGTCGTAGCGTTATGACGTTAAATGGACAGCCGGGTCTAGCGGAGCCTCCGCGGTGCAATGAATACGGTGTATGTCTCGTGAGTTATGCACATTGCCACTTCTATGTCCATTGTGGCGACGGACGACGAACCATCGCTGCACAGACCATCGCGGCGACGGGCGATGGACAATCGCTGCGCGGACCATCGTGGCGACGGACGATGGACCATCGCGGCGACGGACAATCGCTGCGCGGACCACCGTGGCGACGGACGACGGACCATCGTGGCGACGGGCGACGGACCATCGTGGCGACGAGCGACGTACCATTGCGGCGACGGGCGACGGACCATCGTGGCGACGGACGACGGATCATCGCGGCGACGGGCGACGGACCACGGTAGGAATTAGGAGAGCGATTAAACTAATGTTGTAAGAACTGGTAAATCTACTTTATAATATTACAATGTGTATGCTATGTCGTAATTAAATGATACAACAGCCTGTGGTTAGGTACTTTCCATGCATGTATCAACTTTCACTTTCGTGTCAGTGACTCAGTCGGAAGTAGTTACTGTATATACATACTCTAAGTAAGGAAGACCACAACAAATAGTTTATGGTTTCCAAACCTACAAATAAGTGGTGGGTAATGACTGCTACATATTACTAATTCGCCCTGAAGTTCGGGTTTATTTTAACGGTAATCCCAATACTGCATGCACAAGTTATATATACTAGAGGACATAGAAAACGCACACCTACATTATATACTAGAGGACATAGAAAACGCACACCTACATTATATACTAGAGGACATAGAAAACGCACACCTACATTATATACTAGAGGACATAGAAAACGCACACCTGCGTTATATACTAGAGGACATAGAAAACGCACACCTACATTATATACTAGAGGACAGAGAAAAGCACATCTACATTATATACTAGAGGACATAGAAAACGCACACCTACTTTATATACTAGAGGACATAGAAAATACACACCTACATTATATACTAGAGAACATAGAAAACGCACACCTACATTATATACTAGAGGACATAGAAAACGCACACCTACATTATATACTAGAGGACATAGAAAACGCACATCTACATTATATGATTATTATTACATGAAAACGAAATACGAAGGATTCCATCAAAGATATATCACATCTTTATTACAAAGCACAAACAAACTAAAAATATTCCAAATGTTTAAAACTATGTATTTATATAGTTATTGTTTTTCATGTAAAAACACACTTATCCGAAGTGTGCGTTTTCTATGTCCTCTAGTATATGTAAAGTTGTTTGTTTGTTTGTTTTGATTTCTTTGTGGGGATGAGTTAAAGTGGCATAGGTTATGTGGCGGCTCTCCGGCTATTATTGGCAGAGGAAGAAGACCTCTAGTGCCTCTCCGAGCAGTATTTCAAGAACGGACGGGCACCCGGATCGAACCAGAAACCAACCGGATAACTTCCTCTCCCCTGAGGAATGAATTCGACGTCACGTGTGAGATTCGAACCTACATCGATGAGTAGCAAACCACCTTAACACCCTCCATGGTATTTTCAATGACAAGACACACATTCATATGGATAAAACTAATATGTACTAATGTCATACGCTCTCTGCAAAATGCAAACAGTGTTACCTTGAAATAACGTATTCACTACATTGCATAAACAAAGGTTAAGCAGCAGGTGGGTCCACTGGTCTGATGGCAGTCGTTTTTTGTTACGCCCTACCGACGGTCGTGTGAGGGTTTGGTGCCAACGAAAACTTCATTTCAGAACAACCACAATTTGGGCACAACGTTTTTGGGGGGTGGGGTGTAACTGTCTAGAGTTGTTTTTCCTTTGACTGTAAGTTGGACTTGTACGTTCTTGGTGGTAATCTGACAGACCAAAATACCTTGACAATGTGCTCGCTTCACGTGTAGTTCTCCATTTCGACAACCATGCGTTGGCTGACAGGCCAATGTTCATGGACAACAACGCTAGGCCACATAGAGCCCGAATTGTACAACATGTTTTACAGCAAGAGGCAGTTCATACAATTCCATGGCATGCGATGTCGCCAGACATGAACCATAAAGATTAACCAACACAATCCAAAATGTCAAAATATTGACCAATTAAGAACTGCTATCTTACAGAAGTGGCAACACATCCCCCCCCCCCCAAGAACGGATTGGGCATGTTGTGCGAAGCATGACGGGACGTGTTGCAGAATCCTACAATAAGCGCGGTAGATATACTCGTTATTGATTTGTATGCCTTAGTCATACGCACACTAGATGCATTCAAAAGTTAAACTTTAAAATTTAAAACGTTCAAAACGTCCATCAAAGACAAACTGGTTTTACGTTTTTCCAGTGCCTGTTTTGAACCCCATTTTGTCACGTCATAGTCACGTCTTTAATGATGATAAATACTTCGTAGATTAGTTTAAACTTTATTTATTTTACAACGATTGCGAAGCAAGTTCTAACAACTTATATTAATCACTCTAGTTGGAGCAGGTGAAAGCGTATATGTGGTCATTCGTGTGGTAGGAAACCGGAGTACCCGGAGAAAACCCATCTGTCCGATCTGGCGAACGTCGTACCATCTCACATACTTCCCTGGTCCGAGGATCGAACCCGGGTTGCATTGGTGAGAAGCAAGCGCGCTAACTACTGCGCTAATCGGACAGTCTATTCTGCGTAGATTGGTAGTTTTAGAGCCCTTGGTTTAGTCTTTCAAAAAGTATAAGAAAAATGGTGATATCTATTTTATTGTGTTAACAGTAAAAACAAATATACCAATACAAATATACCAATACAAATATACCAATACAAATATAGCGTGGCGCCATTGTCGGAGTGTTTTATTATATTATATAATTTATTATTTATTATTGTATATTTATTTACAGCAGTTTCATTATATACACTCTCACATATTCAAATAATGCATTAACGCTACATATAATAACAAAATGGGCAACAAGTTCTAAGAATTTAATCAGTTAGTTTATACAAATTTATTCTAGCTCGATTGCGAAACAAGTTCGTACAACTTATATTAATCACTATCGATGCCTCATTCCTGGTGGAATCCATCGTCACGAGGGAGAGAGAAGAGGAAATGTGGAAATGTGTAAATGCCTTGCCTAAGGGCACACTCGTAACGGCCACAGCTGGGCGCGAACTCGGGGCCTTTCGGACTTGAAAGTTATTTATGTTTGTATGTGTTCATCAGTTGCCGTAAAAGGAGACTCACTTTTTAATTACCGCTTCATAACAACCAGCTATTATATACATTTGGGTTACAGATGACGTGTGTGTGCGGCAGACGACACTTGGTTGTATTCATGACGTTTCTTGGAATGTTAATATCAATTGGTTCCCGCGAAGTGTTTACCATGGTCATAACTAACGTGCTTAGAACATCACCAACGCCAGGCGGAGGACTAATTCCAATGAAGGTGGGTGTGTGTTTTACGTTTATTTATCGTCGCTACCGGTTGCCCATATGAGCGACGCCTCCTGAAGAGAGTAGTCATTTCAGATATTTGGAGGATATTGCAATGATACAGACAGAGACCCATTCCATAGTCTCCCATCTGAAAGACTGGTCATTTTATTATGGTCGGACACAGGGATCGTATGACGGCGAGTACCTTCTGTACAGAGGTAGTTCGGTCTGTTGCCATGGTCCTATGCTTGAGTTGTCAAACTAATCTAGAACCAGGAAGCTACCCTCACGTGCAGGTGGGAGAAACGCAGCCGAGACCAAAATAGTGCACCATTGCTATAGTTACTAGATTCTTTAAATGGCTGTCTTTAAGTTGATTTCATACATATTTTCAAGATACCCTATCCTGGGAACAGGCGTCGATATATTTTGCCTGGTCAGTCAAATAAATATATTTTAACACTGATACTATTATATGTAATGTCCATTATGAATGAATAACTATGTTTATGCACATTACCTTATATAACGCTCTGCTAAATCCAAAATCGTATTCCAAAAACTGTTTCGAATGACATTCCACTAGATCACAATAAATAAATCCCATGAACTGAACTTCAGTGTTCTAGTGTAACTATGCTCGTTATGTCTACTGCTCGGTGTAACTATGTTCCGTTATGTCTACTGTTCGGTGTAACTATGTTCCGTTATGTCTACTGCTCGGTGTAACTATGTTCCGTAATGTCTACTGCTCGGTGTAACTATGTTCCGTTATGTCTACTGCTCGGTGTAACTATGTTCCGTTATGTCTACTGCTCGGTGTAACTATGTTCCGTTATGTCTACTGCTCGGTGTAACTATGTTCCGTTATGTCTACTGCTCGTTGTAACTATGTTCCGTTATGTCTACTGCTCGGTGTAACTATGTTCTGTTATGTCTACTGCTCGGTGTAACTATGTTCCGTTATGTCTACTGTTCGGTGTAACTATGTTCCGTTATGTCTACTGCTCGGTGTAACTATATTCCGTTATGTCTACTGCTCGGTGTAACTATGTTCCGTTATGTATACTGCTCGGTGTAACTATGTTCCCTTATGTCTACTGCTCGGTGTAACTATGTTCCGTTATGTATACTGCTCGGTGTAACTATGTTCCGTTATGTCTACTGCTCGGTGTAACTATGTTCCGTTATGTATACTGCTCGGTGTAACTATGTTCCGTTATGTCTACTGCTCGGTGTAACTATGTTCCGTTATGTATACTGCTCGGTGTAACTATGTTCCGTTATGTCTACTGCTCGGTGTAACTATGTTCCGTTATGTCTACTGCTCGGTGTAACTATGCTCCGTTATGTATACTGCTCGGTGTAACTATGTTCCGTTATGTCTACTGCTCGGTGTAACTATGTTCCGTTATGTATACTGCTCGGTGTAACTATGTTCCGTTATGTCTACTGCTCGGTGTAACTATGTTCCGTTATGTCTACTGCTCGGTGTAACTATGTTCCGTTATGTCTACTGCTCGGTGTAACTATGTTCCGTTATGTATACTGCTCGGTGTAACTATGTTCCGTTATGTCTACTGCTCGGTGTAACTATGTTCCGTTATGTATACTGCTCGGTGTAACTATGTTCCGTTATGTCTACTGCTCAGTGTAACTATGTTCCGTTATGTCTACTGCTCGGTGTAACTATGTTCCGTTATGTCTACTGCTCGGTGTAACTATGTTCCGTTATGTCTACTGCTCGGTGTAACTATGTTCCGTTATGTCTACTGCTCGGTGTAACTATGTTCCGTTATGTCTACTGCTCGGTGTAACTATGTTACGTTATGTCTACTGCTCGGTGTAACTATGTTCCGTTATGTCTACTGCTCGGTGTAACTATGTTCCGTTATGTCTACTGCTCGGTGTAACTATGTTCCGTTATGTCTACTGCTCGGTGTAACTATGTTCCGTTATGTCTACTGCTTGGTGTAACTATGTTCCGTTATGTCTACTGCTCGGTGTAACTATGTTCCGTTATGTCTACTGCTCGGTGTAACTATGTTCCGTTATGTCTACTGCTCGGTGTAACTATGTTCCGTTATGTCTACTGCTCGGTGTAACTATGTTCCGTTATGTATACTGCTCGGTGTAACTATGTTCCGTTATGTCTACTGCTCGGTGTAACTATGTTCCGTTATGTATACTGCTCGGTGTAACTATGTTCCGTTATGTATACTGCTCGGTGTAACTATGTTCCGTTATGTCTACTGCTCGGTGTAACTATGTTCCGTTATGTATACTGCTCGGTGTAACTATGTTCCGTTATGTCTACTGCTCGGTGTAACTATGTTCCGTTATGTATACTGCTCGGTGTAACTATGTTGCGTTATGTCTACTGCTCGGTGTAATTCGTTGCAATCCCATACGTTGCACTCCCAGATCAGACATATCATATATGTACATTTATACCTACATTATTATAACGCTTAAAGCGAAACTATATAAGTGAAAACGCAAATTTCTACAGAATGTAATTTCCTATTATATGGTTCATTTTCTCCCCAAATATTTATCTCAAGAACTGAGTATTTCAACTAATAAACAAACGTTATATACGCGGTTTTTGACATAACACAATAATGTAAATAGTGTCGACATCCATGCGGAATACAATGCGTGTATTTTGAATAACTCGATTTATGGTACAGATTTACCGTTATATCTCACATCGGTGCATATGCATATTTATTTGTAGACTAATCTTAGTTGAATTATCTCTAGACAGTATCACGCGTGAAGTATTGACTCCTATAACAAACAAACGTCAATTCTGGAGCATGGCTGACAGTTATATGAAACCCTACTTTCACTTTTGAAAGTTTGTAGATCACAAAAACACTGTTTAGTTTATACAAATTTATTTTAGCTCGATTACGAAACAAGTTCTTACAACTTATATTAATCACTCTCGAGACCTCATTCTTGATGGAATCCATCGCCACGAGGGAGAGAGGAGGCAACGTGGAAATTAAATGCCTTGCCTAAGGGCACAATCATAACGGCTCCAGCGGGGCTCGAACTCCGGACCTGTTTATTGATTGAATGTTAGTGTTCGAATGTATTCAGAAGAATGTGTAGTAGCAATGCATGCATAAGTTAACAAGTGCATTTTGGGGGCTTTTTGTGATGTAATGTCGCTTTAATTAGTCATGTTTGTAACCTTTAATAAATGTAATTGTTTTTGTATAATTTACCAATCATAACACAGAAAGCCCAGCCAATGAAAGATAACCATTCAGAATAACTAGGCTAAAAAATGAATGAAATACCTCAACTAATGAATCGTTTGCAGCGAACTACTTTATTCCCACGAACTACTTTATGTCCACGAACTACTTTACTTGCACGGGATATGTGTGTTTCCCATGCTTCAATCTACCTTTTATTATTAAAGGTATAGCCCCAATATTCTGTACTTTTATGCGACTTTGTTTTCAATATTTTGCTCGAAAGTTGTAAAGATCAAATCTATTGTACATGTCATATGTTATATAAATACTTGTTACCTATTGCTTATATTATATGTCTATTGATATGTGTTAATCGTTGTAATCATTGCGGCCCCAGATAGGAAATGTCGTAATTTATATGTATGTTTATGACCATAATTTCAAAAAAGCTTAATTAGTCATGTTGTTATATAATTATGTAACCTGACATTAATAAAAGTAATTGTTATGCATAGCAAAACTCCATTAATTTTATATTATCTGAGAAACCTGGGGAATTGAACTCATTTGGAAGTGATCTCCTAATGAAAATTACACCTGTTTAAATATGCTATATCTTCACTTTTCATGGTGCAAGTGCATAAACTCTACCGAAACAAACATGCACAAAGACTGGCCGCATAGTTACGTGTTCCTCTTCCAGACAGTCTATTTCGTCGGTACCATATTTACACAGCTCCCCGGCGGTATATTGGCTGCAAGATTCTCACCCCGACGGTAAGGCTATTATTCCACACGAGATTGAACTGTTCTTGATAAACCTCTGAACATCTTGTATATTTGTATCATATATCTTGTATATTTGTATCATATATCTTGTATATTTGTATCATATATCTTGTATATTTAGACAAATTTCCCCTTTCTCACCAATACGTACTGAGATATTGTACTGGATAGTCGTGATAGCGTAGTGGTAGTACCTTCAGGTGCGAAAGTCCCCGAGTCCGTGCCCAGCTGTAGCCGTTACGAGTGTGCACTTATGTAAGGCATTTAAATTGCACATTGCCTCCTGTCTCTCCTCGTGGCGATGGATTCCATCAGGAATTAGGTCTCGAGGGTGATTAATATAAGCTAAACTAAATTTGTATAAACTAAACAAAGAAACATAAACGCATATACATGTATGTCAAACGTAAATGGTAATCGCATTGAGAACTATTAATCAGTTACTGCCCCTGAATACTCCTAACAGTAGATTTGTCCTCGTAATTGTTTTCCTCTGTTTTTATCGTTGTTTCCTTTGCACCTCATACTATTCATTTTCAGCCATTTTCTCGTCTTAGGCTATAATTATTAAACCAGTAATTCTCGACAGCATATCCAATCACAGACGCTTGGGTACTGGACACAAATTAATGGTTTCGGGTTCAAAACTAAAAACATTTTGTTTTTTGTGTTTTAAGAACACTATGATATATTGATATACTATATACTTGACACTATACATATATATTTTTAGGCCATGCCAAGATGTTTAAAAATGACACCATGTCTCTATCAAGGCTATATTATAATAATACTGAAATACGAAATGGTCGCAGATGTAAACAAACTGTGCTCTTACACATTTCAACGGCCGTAATATGTCAGTATGTCAGCTTACTTGTAAATCCACTATTTTTTAATTCTTCGCAGCAATCATGTGTCTATCAAACGATGGTGGTCTGGGCGGCTACTTTCGCCTGTTGAATTGTGTAGCACGTAAGCGGTTTGTGAAATAAGTGAAACACGAAAAATAACGGGACATATGGTAATAATCAAAAGAGAATCACACGTTGTATGTGTGTTTTACATTTATTTATCGTCGCTACCGGTTGCCCATACGCCTCCTGAAGATATTAGTCATTTTAGATTTTGGAGGACAGTGCAATGATACAGAGATAGACCCATTCCAGAGTCTCCTCTGGTTCTTTTACGTGCACGGTGTAAAGCACCGACACGAGACATCGGTTTAACGTCCAATCTGAAAGACTGTTAATTTTATTAGGGTCAGACGGGGGATCGAATCTGCGATAGGTAGATTACCAGTCCAGCGTGTTACCACTGAACTACAGATCCGTCTGCAAGTGTTATTCGGTTTAATTTATTTTATAAGTCATGGACCGCGTGAAAGCTAAACACTAAAATGTCATCATTTGACACCTCGGATGCACATCCGCCTATTTAGGTATATTCAACCATTATTCAGTGTGTGCGGGATAGCGATATTCTAGTAATAAGAATGCTTGTGATTCAGTGTGTGTGGGATATTATAGTAATAAGAATGCTTGTGATTCAGTGTGTGTGGGATATTATAGTAATAAGAATGCTTGTGATTCAGTGTGTGCGGGTAGCGATATTCTAGTAATAAGAATGCTTGTGATTCAATGTGTGCGTATAGCGATATTATAGTAATAAGAATGTTTGTGATTCAGTGTGTGCGCGATATTCTAGTAATAAGAATGCTTGTGATTCAGTGTGTGCGGGATATTCTAGTAATAAGAATGCTTGTGATTCAGTGTGTGCGGGATATTCTAGTAATAAGAATGCTTGTGATTCAGTGTGTGCGGGATAGCGATATTATAGTAATAAGAATGCTTGTGATTCAGTGTGTGCGTATAGCGATATTATAGTAATAAGAATGCTTGTGATTCAGTGTGTGCGTATAGCGATATTATAGTAATAAGAATGCTTGTGAGTCAGTGTGTGCGGGATATTATAGTAATAAGAATGCTTGTGATTCAGTGTTTGTGTGTGGGATATTATAGTAATAAGAATGTTTGTGATTCAGTGTGTGCGGGATAGCGATATTATAGTAATAAGAATGCTTGTGATTCAATGTGTGCGGATAGCGATATTATAGTAATAAGAATGCTTGTGATTCAGTGTGTGCGGATAGCGATATTATAGTAATAAGAATGCTTGTGATTCAGTGTGTGCGGGATATTATAGTAATAAGAATGCTTGTGATTCAGTGTGTGTGGGATATTATAGTAATAAGAATGCTTGTGATTCAATGTGTGCGGATAGCGATATTATAGTAATAAGAATGCTTGTGATTCAGTGTGTGCGGGATATTCTAGTAATAAGAATGCTTGTGATTCAGTGTGTGCGGGATAGCGATATTATAGTAATAAGAATGCTTGTGATTCAGTGTGTGCGTATAGCGATATTATAGTAATAAGAATGCTTGTGAGTCAGTGTGTGCGGGATATTATAGTAATAAGAATGCTTGTGATTCAGTGTTTGTGTGTGGGATATTATAGTAATAAGAATGTTTGTGATTCAGTGTGTGTGGGATAGCGATATTATAGTAATAAGAATGCTTGTGATTCAGTGTGTGTGGGATAGCGATATTATAGTAATAAGAATGCTTGTGATTCAATGTGTGCGTATAGCGATATTATAGTAATAAGAATGCTTGTGATTCAGTGTGTGCGCGATATTATAGTAATAAGAATGCTTGTGATTCAGTGTGTGCGGGATAGCGATATTATAGTAATAAGAATGCTTGTGATTCAGTGTGTGTGGGATAGCGATATTATAGTAATAAGAATGCTTGTGATTCAATGTGTGCGTATAGCGATATTATAGTAATAAGAATGCTTGTGATTCAGTGTGTGCGCGATATTATAGTAATAAGAATGCTTGTGAGTCAGTGTGTGCGGGATATTATAGTAATAAGAATGCTTGTGATTCAGTGTTTGTGTGTGGGATATTATAGTAATAAGAATGTTTGTGATTCAGTGTGTGCGGGATAGCGATATTATAGTAATAAGAATGCTTGTGATTCAGTGTGTGCGGGATAGCGATATTATAGTAATAAGAATGCTTGTGATTCAATGTGTGCGTATAGCGATATTATAGTAATAAGAATGCTTGTGAGTCAGTGTGTGCGGGATATTATAGTAATAAGAATGCTTGTGATTCAGTGTTTGTGTGTGGGATATTATAGTAATAAGAATGATTGTGATTCAATGTGTGCGGATAGCGATATTATAGTAATAAGAATGCTTGTGATTCAGTGTGTGCGGGATATTCTAGTAATAAGAATGATTGTGATTCAATGTGTGCGGATAGCGATATTATAGTAATAAGAATGCTTGTGATTCAGTGTGTGCGGGATATTCTAGTAATAAGAATGCTTGTGATTCAGTGTGTGCGGGATAGCGATATTCTAGTAATAAGAATGCTTGTGATTCAGTGTGTGCGGGATAGCGATATTATAGTAATAAGAATGCTTGTGATTCAGTGTGTGCGGATAGCGATATTATAGTAATAAGAATGCTTGTGATTCAGTGTGTGCGGATAGCGATATTATAGTAATAAGAATGCTTGTGATTCAGTGTGTGCGGATAGCGATATTATAGTAATAAGAATGCTTGTGATTCAGTGTGTGCGGATAGCGATATTATAGTAATAAGAATGCTTGTGATTCAGTGTGTGCGGGATATTATAGTAATAAGAATGCTTGTGATTCAGTGTGTGCGGGATATTATAGTAATAAGAATGCTTGTGATTCAGTGTGTGCGGGATATTATAGTAATGAGAATGCTTGTGATTCAGTGTGTGCGGGATATTATAGTAATGAGAATGCTTGTGATTCAGTGTGTGCGGGATATTATAGTAATCAGAATGCTTGTGATTCAGTGTGTGCGGGATAGCGATATTAATGACCAGCTTACTCACCGTTGCTCTCCGGTTCGCCATACACTACCACTACTGGCTCGTGTTTCTCATTCGAGCAGTTCAAGGCATCATAGAAGTAAGTCGATTTACCCACATACATTATATATCCGTACTTATGCATATCTACTTGTTTATTCACACCATGCATACGGATCTGCAGTCCAGTGGTAACACGCTGGACTGGTAATCCAGGGATCGCAGGTTCGACCCCCCGTCTGCCCCTAATAAAATTATCAATTAGCCTCCGTGGTAGAGTGGTCGTTGACTTGTATACCACTGTAACCTATCATCACGGATGGCCACGGTGGGTTCGAGCCCCGCTCAGACCGTTTCTCTTTATATGAAAAAGTTGGCAGTTGTTTCTTACTGAGGTTGGTGCACCAAGTACTGGTTAACCACTGGAGCCTGCACAGGAAAGGTGTTGTTAGGTAAACTGCCCGTCGCTCAAATGGGCAAATGGTAGCGACGTTAAAAAACTGAATTTTAAAAATAGTATTCGCTGTTCCCCAAGGATCTATATTAGGTCCGCTGTTGTTTCTACTCTTTATAAATGACCTGGCAGATACGTTTGCATATTTATCGTAAATATTAAATCTGTATTCATTGACTGACCGATTGTTGCGATGTGTAAATATTAAATATGTATTCATTGACTTACCGATTGTTGCGATGTGTACATATTAAATCTGTATTCATTGACTGACCGATTGTTGCGATGTGTAAATATTAAATCTGTATTCATTGACATACCGATTGTTGCGATGTGTAAATATTAAATATGTATTCATTGATTTACCGATTGTTGCGATGTGTAAATATTAAATCTGTATTCATTGACTTGCCGTTTATTGCGATGTGTAAATATTAAATATGTATTCATTGACATACCGATTGTTGCGATGTGTAAATATTAAATCTGTATTCATTGACTTACCGATTGTTGCGATGTGTAAATATTAAATCTGTATCCATTGACTTACCGTTTATTGCGATGTGTAAATATTAAATCTGTATTCATTGACTTACCGTTTATTGCGATGTGTTATTGTTTCAGGGTCCCATCGTTCCCGCCTTCAATGGTGTAATCGCAGCATGGGCCCCAAAGTCCGAGAAAAGCGTCCTTATTACAATAGCATATGCTGGTAAGGAATTCTAATGTTTGATGTTTACGTTTATTTATCGTCGCTACCGGTTGCCCATATGAGCGACGCCTCCTGAAGATATTAGTCATTTTAGATTTTGGAGGATAGTGCAATGATACAGACATAGACCCATTCCAGGGTCTCCTCTGGTTCTTTTACGTGCGCGGTGTAAACCACCGACACGAGACCTCGGCTTAACGTCCCATCTGAAAGACTGTTCATTTTATTATGGTCAGACGGGGTATCGAACCTGCGATCCCTGGATTACCAATCCAGCGTGTTACCACTGAACTACATATCCATATGTGAAGGAATTCTAAATAATAAACAGTTATTTACATTTAATATGGCTACTCCAGTATGGTTGATTTTATTGTATAATATCTGAGTAAGATTATTTTAACATAAAATAAAATGTTATACCGTACGAATGATCAAATATATATATTCAGGTCGCGGTAAAAGTAATGTTCCTGTCATTTTTCCAAACTATCAGACAGAGGTCCTCGGATGGAATACATTTAATACGGAACATAACAGAACAAATGTGTATTTACAAGATGTATACACAGAACGTCATCGAAAAGCATACAATGTAGTAGGCATAATTATTGTTTGTGTGCTATACTATATGGATGGTGCATAACCAGATTTAACAGTATAACTGTAGGAAAGAGGTAACCATACAAGCAGGTTGCATTCTGCTCTATCCTACATGTATGTACATATAACCATACAAGCAGGTTGTTGTCTCCTCAATCCTACATGTATGTACATAGGAAAGAAGTAACCATACAAGCAGGTTGCTTTCTCCTCAATCCTACATGTATGTACATATAACCATACAAGCAGGTTGATATCTCCTCAATCCTACATGTATGTACATAGGAAAGAAGTAACCATACAAGCAGGTTGCTTTCTCCTCAATCCTACATGTATGTACATATAACCATACAAGCAGGTTGCTGTCTCCTCAATCCTACATGTATGTACATATAACCATACAAGCAGGTTGCTTTCTCCTCAATCCTACATGTATGTACATATAACCATACAAGCAGGTTGCTTTCTCCTCAATCCTACATGTATGTACATATAACCATACAAGCAGGTTGCTATCTCCTCAATCCTACATGTATGTACATATAACCATACAAGCAGGTTGCTATCTCCTCAATCCTACATGTATGTACATAGGAAAGAAGTAACCATACAAGCAGGTTGCTTTCTCCTCAATCCTACATGTATGTTCATAGGAAAGAGGTAACCATACAAGCAGGTTGCTTTCTCCTCAATCCTACATGTATGTACATATAACCATACAAGCAGGTTGCTGTCTCCTCAATCCTACATGTATGTACATAGGAAAGAAGTAACCATACAAGCAGGTTGCTTTCTCCTCAATCCTACATGTATGTACATAGGAAAGAGGTAACCATACAAGCAGGTTGCTTTCTCCTCAATCCTACATGTATGTACATAGGAAAGAGGTAACCATACAAGCAGGTTGCTTTCTCCTCAATCCTACATGTATGTACATAGGAAAGAGGTAACCATACAAGCAGGTTGCTTTCTCCTCAATCCTACATGTATGTACATAGGAAAGAGGTAACCATACAAGCAGGTTGCTTTCTCCTCAATCCTACATGTATGTACATATAACCATACAAGTAGGTTGTTGTCAAAGAAAGAAATATTGTATAAAGTAGTGAGAGGATACCGGAATTCATATAATTTCAATCGTTTTAACAAGAAAATGTCTATGTGTAAAATTATTACTGTACACGTTACGCTATATATACTCTCTGTGTCCCTCGACATACAAGGATTACGTTAAGGATATAAGTCGAAAACGATCTCATATGTAATCTATTTTACTGTGAGAGGCGCCTAGCGCCGAACAGAGTACCAATAGTTTACATATTGGATCCGTTTGAGGCTTATATCTTACTTAAAACACACACTTATATAACAATATTTTACTAATAAAAAATGTTAATTTCGTTCATTTACGAAAATGATTTATTATAATACTCTTGATTTTTGAAAGCAGTCCAATATTATTAATAATGGACTTCAAGTACAAAGCTATGACGTCACACAGTGTTTTAAAAGTAATATAATAATACATATAAAATTACATATGCATGACTATAATACAAAGTGTTTGTTTGAACAGTGTTAAAAGCTGCAGTAAATAATCCCTGCATAAGAACAAGCTATCGGTGAGATTACAATGTTATGCTGCAGTAAATAATCCCTGCATAAGAACAAGCTATCGGTGAGATTACAATGTTATGCTGCAGTAAATAATCCCTGCATAAGAACAAGCTATCGGTCAGATTACAATGTTATGCTGCAGTAAATAATTCCTGCATAAGAACAAGCTATCGGTCAGATTACAATATTATGCTGCAGTAAATAATTCCTGCATAAGAACAAGCTATTGGATCAGTATAAATAGTCCTCGATATAAAACAAAGTAACGTATGGGCACTAATATTGCTTTACACGACGAATACACGCACGACGAGAACATATTCCTGTATAATATTATACCAATGACACGTGACTTTGCGTGACATTTGAACAGAAATTACCGAAAGCAAATACAAGGATTGTTTCTGTGTCTTCAATAAATAATCTAGTAATCATAAATGGTGATTTCTTTTAAAAGCGTCTTTACTTGACTTTACATGGCATGTACTATAATAATTATTATTAAGCAAAATGTATATTCCTATGTACATACATAAATACGAGGCTATTGTTGTGTTGAAAGTTATTTTCACATCGAAAGAGTAAGTTTTTAAAGTTTTCAAAAATAAATATGATTTTGATCATGCATTACTTTAAATGTTCTACTATTTCTTTCATAAATAGACATAGTTTTCTACAACTAGGTATATTTTTCAGCTTTGGATTCATAATGGGTTCAAAATAACATATAGTTGGTCTATTATAATACTTGGGGCCTAAAAAACGTAATCTACTATTTGTGAAGTGATTACATTCTAATAAATAGTGATACTCGTCGCCAACAACAGACATGTTGCACGCATTACACTTTCTCCTTTCAAGTTCTATATTGTTCCGGCAGCCAGTTTCCACTGGTAGGTTATGGTTACATACTTATATTCGTATCGGTTGACCATACACTGATGGCTTAGACTGGTATTATTTATGTATGTACCGTTTGCGTACATTACTAAAGTATGAACATATATAATTATAATGATATTCGTCTTCTATGTCTAATTTAGTACAGCAGTTACAGTGTCTTTGGTATCTCTGTATTATATTTACTGCACATCGACCAGTTCGGATTCACAAATGATGAACAGATAGAGATAATCCCAATTAATAAACAACCTACGGTTTCGTGGAACAACGTCGAGATAATTGAAAACAATTGGGTATTTAGGGTTCTCTACAATGTTGCCGCCACAAACGTGTGATTGCCTAAGTAATGCTAATCTAAATTCAGAATAAATGTACACGTTTTCAAATATATGTTGGGTTGTTTTTCATTTTGTTGTTTTGTTTATTATGTGATTATAAACGCCTTCTTATATAAATATAGACCGCACACTGTCACAACAGTAGTTGATTCTGTTGTCACAAATTAGTCATGCTGTGACACTATAATGGACATATGTAGGTATGATATTACTATACTTAGGTTCTCAAATAATTCCGTTATTGCAGGAGCGTATCTAAGTGCGGCCGTGGCAGCAGTAACGTCCGGGATGCTTATATGTCGAGTTAGTTGGGGATCGGCCCTGTTCGTATATGGTAAGCACTGTTAGTTTTGGCTGTCCGATTATCGCAGTGGTTAGCGAGCTCGCTTCTCAGAAATGCAACCCGGGTTCGATCATCGGACCGGGAAGTATGTGAGCGTGTACGGTGATCGCCAGCTCGAACTGGTGTGTTTTCTACAGGTACTCCGGTTTCCTCCCACATGAATAACCACATTTACGCTTACATCCGCACCAACGAGAGTGATTAATATAAGTTGTTAAAGTTTGTAAAACCATTGTAAAATAAATAAAGGTTTTTTTTAGTTTTGTAAACTTAAATACTCGTGCATAATATTCGTGCGTCCGTCATGTAGTCCCAGTAATATCTATGGAGGTGGGATATATATGGCGACTACTTATCCACTGCATGCTAGCCAAATGGCTGTCGTTTGTATGGAGATATAATAGTATATTAACCTAAACCTCTATGAAGGAAAGGGCTAAAGCGATATTGCATCGCAAAAAGCCGCAACAATGCTTATAAATTTTACGTATAAATAGCATTTCTACTACAAATTCTTCCGATTTCTGATGGTCACGGGTTCGAGCCCACCTCAGACCGTGTCTCATTTATATGAAAAAGTTGGCAGTTTCTTACGGAGGTTGGTGCACCAAGTACTGGTTAACCGCTGGAGCCTGCCCAGGAAAGGTGTTGTTAGGTAAACTGCCCGTCGCTCAAATGGGAAACCGGTAGCGACGTTAAATAAACTTAAATATAATAATTCTTCCGAAATAATTCGAACACTAACTTTCTATACATAAACATAGTTTGTGGTATACAAGCTCTCAAAAGTGAAAGTAAGATTTCATATATCGGTCAGCCCATCCCCTGAATTGACGATTGTTTACTATTTTGAGTCTATACCAACATATTATATATACATATATAACGTATTAGTTTAAAAATTAAATATGCACAGGCACAAATGGTGAGATATAACGTTAAATATGTACCATAAATCGTGTGATACAGGATACACACATTGCATTACGCATGGCTGTTGACCCTATTTACATTAGTTTGTCATGTCAACAAACGTCGTATACGACGTTTGTTTACTAATTTAAATATTCAGCTTTTTATGCAAATATTCGGAACACAAGTATACCATATAATAGGAAAATACCTTCTGTAGAAATATGCGTTTACACCGATGTAGTGTCGCTTTAACGTTACACGGATACATAATGTAATGTCGCTTTCACGTTACACGGATACATAATGTAGTGTCGCTTTAACGTTACACGGATACATAATGTAGTGTCGCTTTCACGTTACACGGATACATAATGTAGTGTCGCTTTCACGTTACACGGATACATAATGTAGTGTCGCTTTCACGTTACACGGATACATAATGTAGTGTCGCTTTAACGTTACACGGATACATAATGTAGTGTCGCTTTAACGTTACACGGATACATAATGTAGTGTCGCTTTAACGTTACACGGATACATAATGTAGTGTCGCTTTAACGTTACACGGATACATAATATGGTAATTAGATATGTGTATACGCAAGTCTCTCAGGAGAGTGATCTACATAAGTGTGTTATAGGTTCTTCTTTATTCCAGTTGACATACTACATGTATAGTAGGCATGACAATGTATGTACACATATTGAAATAAAATACTGTTTAAATAATACGACATATACATATATATCTAGTATATTTACTTTATAAGGATATATCTTTACTTTATATATATACTTTATAAGGATATCTCTTTACTTTATATATATACTTTATAAGGATATCTCTTTACTTTATATATATACTTTATAAGGATATATCTTTACTTTATATATATACTTTATAAAGATATCTCGTTGCGCTATAAGGATATATCTTTTACGTTATAAAGATATCTATTTACGTTTTAAAGATATCTATTTACGTTATAAAGATATCTCTTTAGCTTAGTGTGAAGATGGGACGAAAGAGGTAAGAGAGATATCTCTATATAGTAAAGATATATGTGTACATGTAAACGTAATATAGATGTCTCCCTAGCAGTATTATCCATGTACGATATGTATACACAGTAATGAAACAACCAGAAACGGTCACATATACCACCTTTATTCCTGTAGTATTGCGTTTGGGTACATATATAATAATGTGTTCATAACTTCATACCCAACAGGTGCGGTTGGAGTGCTTTGGTCACTCATTTCGTTGTGTGTTATTTATGACAGTCCTGCAACGTGTCCTACCCTCAGCGAAGCAGAAACAGAACTCTTCGAATCGGAAGGTCACCATTCCAGGCCAGGTTCAAATGTTGTGGTATGGCCGTTGTTTTATATATGATCTCGTTTATTTTACTGGTCCAATATTTTCTCTCTGCTGAATTGCACATATTTCTCCATTGTTCACTTATTCGTAACACGTCCAGTCAACCGTGCCTCTAAAGACGACCCAGAGGAGTTTAAACACATGGTCATGGGCGGTCTCCTCATGGCGTGCACATCAAGGCCGGTCAGCCTACGACACATGGATCGCAACGCATCGCACTCTCTTCCGGTGTGCGCGTGCAGTTGAAATTCAACGTGAACTTCAACTTCTTACTGCCGAACAATCAGTCATGATTGACAGGCGTTACGAGTACTCACCGCCTTGATCCAAACTTCACAAACAAGAACATCGCGTACAGACCGGGAAGCGACCTATGTACTACGAGTTAACTGCATGGCCGGTTTATATACTGATGTGGGATGACCAGCGGCGAGGAGGGTGGCCGTAACAAGGGCCCGTTTCAGAAAGAAGCTGCCGGCAACTCGGGACGTGTCACCCTGGGAAGAAGCTGCCGGCAGCTCAGGACATGTTACCCTGGGAGGGAAGAAGCTGGCGGCACATCAGGACGTGTCACCCTGGGGAGGAAGAAGCTGTCGGCACCTCAGGATGTGTCACCATGGGGAGGAAGAAGCTGCCGGCACATCAGGATGTGTCACCCTGGGATGGAAGAAGCTGCCGGCACATCAGGACGTG
>CM026399.1:69789780-69816784 GCA_014843695.1 Archivesica marissinica | reverse complement strand
GAAGAAGCTGTCGGCACATCAGGATGTGTCACCCTGGGGAGGAAGAAGCTGTCGGCACATCAGGATGTGTCACCCTGGGGAGGAAGAAGCTGTCGGCACATCAGGATGTGTCACCCTGGGGAGGAAGAAGCTGTCGGCACATCAGGATGTGTCACCCTGGGGAGGAAGAAGCTGTCGGCACATCAGGATGTGTCACCCTGGGGAGGAAGAAGCTGTCGGCACATCAGGATGTGTCACCCTGGGGAGGAAGAAGCTGTCGGCACATCAGGATGTGTCACCCTGGGGAGGAAGAAGCTGTCGGCACATCAGGATGTGTCACCCTGGGGAGGAAGAAGCTGTCGGCACATCAGGATGTGTCACCCTGGGGAGGAAGAAGCTGTCGGCACATCAGGATGTGTCACCCTGGGGAGGAAGAAGCTGTCGGCACATCAGGATGTGTCACCCTGGGGAGGAAGAAGCTGTCGGCACATCAGGATGTGTCACCCTGGGGAGGAAGAAGCTGTCGGCACCTCAGGACGTGTCTACCTGGGATGGAAGAAGCCGTCGGCACCTCAGGACGTGTCATCCTTGGCGGGAAGAAGCTGTCGGATTATGACGTGTCACCCTGCGAGGGAAGAAGCTGTCGGCAGCTCAGTGTGTGTCACCCTGGGAGGGAAGAAGTTGTCGGCAGCACAGTGTGTGTCACCCTAGGAGTGAAGAAGCTGTCGGCAGCTCAGTGTGTGTCACCATGGGAGGGAAGAAGCTGTCGGCAGTTCAGTGTGTGTCACCATGGGAGGGAAGAAGCTGTTGCAGGATATGTCACCATGGGAGGGAAGAAGCTGTTGCAGGACATGTCTACATGGGAGGGAAGAAGCTGTTGCAGGATATGTCTCTATGGGAGGGAAGAAGCTGTTGCAGGATATGTCACCATGGGAGGGAAGAAGCTGTTGCAGGATATGTCTCTATGGGAGGGAAGAAGCTGTTGCAGGATATGTCACCATGGGAGGGAAGAAGCTGTTGCAGGACAGGTCTACATGGGAGGGAAGAAGCTGTTGTAGGATATGTCACCATGGGAGGGAAGAAGCTGTTGCAGGATATGTCTCAATGGGAGGGAAGAAGCTGTTGCAGGATATGTCACCATGGGAGGGAAGAAGCTGTTGCAGGACAGGTCTACATGGGAGGGAAGAAGCTGTTGTAGGATATGTCACCATGGGAGGGAAGAAGCTGTTGCAGGATATGTCTCAATGGGAGGGAAGAAGCTGTTGCAGGATATGTCACCATGGGAGGGAAGAAGCTGTTGTAGGTTATGTCACCATGGGAGGGAAGAAGCTGTTGCAGGATATGTCACCATGGAAGGGAAGAAGCTGTTGCAGGATATGTCACCATGGGAGGGAAGAAGCTGTTGCAGGATATGTCACCATGGGAGGGAAGAAGCTGTTGCAGGATATGTCACCATGTGAGGGAAGAAGCTGTTGTAGGATATGTCACCATGGAAGGGAAGAAGCTGTTGCAGGATATGTCACCATGGGATGGAAGAAGCTGTTGCAGGATATGTCTCTATGGGAGGGAAAAGCTGTTGCAGGATATGTCACCATGGAAGGGAAGAAGCTGTTGCAGGATATGTCACCATGGGATGGAAGAAGCTGTTGCAGGATATGTCTCTATGGGAGGGAAAAAGCTGTTGCAGGATATGTCACCATGGAAGGTAAGAAGCTGTTGCAGGATATGTCACCATGGGATGGAAGAAGCTGTTGCAGGATATGTCACCATGGAAGGGAAGAAGCTGTTGCAGGATATGTCACCATGGAAGGGAAGAAGCTGTTGCAGGATATGTCTCTATGGGAGGGAAACAGCTGTTGCAGGATATGTCACCATGGAAGGGAAGAAGCTGTTGCAGGATATGTCACCATGGGAGGGAAGCTGTTGCAGGATGTGTGACCATGGGAGGGAAGAAGCTGTTGCAGGATATGTCTCTATGGGAGGGAAGGAGCTGTTGCAGGATATGTCACCATGGAAGGGAAGAAGCTGTTGCAGGATATGTCACCATGGGAGGGAAGAAGCTGTTGCAGGATATGTCTCTATGGGAGGGAAGAAGCTGTTGCAGGATATGTCACCATGGAAGGGAAGAAGCTGTTGCAGGATATGTCACCATGGGAGGGAAGAAGCTGTTGCAGGACGGGCGATCAAACGTGTACTATTTATAGAACGGTGGTCTAGCTGCTTGACGGATGATCACTATTGTGCTATTTATAAAACGGTGGTCTAGTTGCTTGACGGGTGATCAATAGTGTGCTATTTATAGAACGGTGGTCTAGCTGCTTGACGGGTGATCAATATTGTGCTATTTATAGAATGGTGGTCTAGCTGCTTGACAGGTGATCATTACAGTGCTATTTATAGAACGGTGGTCTAGCTGCTTGACAGGTGATCATTATTGTGCTATTTATAGAACGGTGGTCTAGCTGCTTGACGGATGATCACTATTGTGCTATTTATAAAACGGTGGTCTAGTTGCTTGACGGGTGATCAATAGTGTGCTATTTATAGAACGGTGGTCTAGCTGCTTGACGGGTGATCAATATTGTGCTATTTATAGAATGGTGGTCTAGCTGCTTGACAGGTGATCATTACAGTGCTATTTATAGAACGGTGGTCTAGCTGCTTGACAGGTGATCATTATTGTGCTATTTATAGAACGGTGGTCTAGCTGCTTGACGGATGATCACTATTGTGCTATTTATAAAACGGTGGTCTAGTTGCTTGACGGGTGATCAATAGTGTGCTATTTATAGAACGGTGGTCTAGCTGCTTGACGGGTGATCAATATTGTGCTATTTATAGAATGGTGGTCTAGCTGCTTGACAGGTGATCATTACAGTGCTATTTATAGAACGGTGGTCTAGCTGCTTGACAGGTGATCATTATTGTGCTATTTATAAAACGGTGGTCAAGCTTATCCCATTGTGATATAATTATTGTTTTCTCAGTTCAGTGAGATTCCATGGCGGAAGATTTTGACATCACTACCCCTCAGCGCCATACTAGTAGCATCTTTCTGCAGAAACTGGATATTTGCCCTTCTACTAACGCAACTGCCAGCGTATTATCACGATGTTTACCATATGCATCCAGCAGAGGTTTGTATGTATGCATGTTCCATTAATGTCAAAACCCTCGCGGGTACAGGGGACCTAGACACGTTTTCCTGGTCAGGCTTAGCCAACATAAGCGATTAACCAGTACTAAGCAATGTGTGGGGGGGGGGGTGCCTTGCTCAATGACATTACATGCATAGCCTGATCGGGTATCGAACCCGGTACCGTTCGATTCCAAATCTGACGCTCTACCACTAGACCACGGACGTCACACTAACGTGTGTAATTGTATATTTCATAGTGTTGTACTTGAATTGTAATATCCCCGAATGTATCTAATTCTAAGGATAGTGCATTTAAAATGCATATACATGATTGCGCCGCCACATGACAAAACCAACATAGTGTTGATAAAAACACATATCTCAAGATCTGTTAATGATAGAAAGACAAACTTGGTAGCAAACTGTTGCTAATATTCTGAAATACCTCAAATGACAGAACCATTCGATCACGTTATTTTGCATAAATTACACGTGCACATTTTCGAACTTACTTGTTTTAATGGAAGAAACCTTCATCTTAATGAAAGAGACTTTATTGTCACTGAAAGGATTTACTCTGGTCTTTCTAAAAATATCAACATTTATCAAATCGAATATATATAGTGTCGAGAAGCTACGGGCGTTTATAATATAATCAATTATGCTAATTAGGTAATATTAATATGGTTATAACTGTGCAACCTGACAGCCGAATTTGTGTAAAGTAGGTCATTTTCGCGAAGCGCAGATAATTCGCCTTTACTTGCACACGACTTGAACTTTCTCTAACGTAAAACAGAGAACGTAGAATTTTTGCACGATTAATTTGTGAAAATTCTCGTAATTGGATGGTTGTCATTTAAAACTTAGCGGTATTTCAGAATATAAGCAACAGTTTTGTACCAGCTTTTATCTTTCTATCTACCAAAGGTACAATCGTAACGTCTACAACTGGACTCAAACTCCGGGCATTTCGCACCTGAAGCGAACGCGCTACAACTGCGCTATCATGACGTCCACAGGAAAACTTAATGATGATTACTTTTAACATATAATAAAATATTGCTCTTCACTCTCTTACAGTACGGTATATGGTCGGCACTGCCACACGTGTTTATGACGGTTGTCGTTATTTCCGGGGGGTTTACAGTGGATGCGCTCATCAAGCGCAACATACTCTCTACCACTGTGGCGAGAAAGACTGCACAGACCATAGGTAGCGTGTTAATTATATGTATTTATTTGGAACAAACCATAGGTAGCGTGGTCATTATATGTATTTAATTGAAACAAACCATAGGTAGCGTGTTAATTATATGTATTTATTTGGAACAAAACATAGGTAGCGTGGTCAATATATGTATTTAATTGAAACAAACCATAGGTAGCGTGGTCATTATATGTATTTAATTGAAACAAACCATAGGTAGCGTGGTCATTATATGTATTTAATTGAAACAAACCATAGGTAGCGTGGTCATTATATGTATTTAATTGAAACAAACCATAGGTAGCGTGGTCAATATATGTATTTAATTGAAACAAACCATAGGTAGCGTGGTCAATATATGTATTTAATTGAAACAAACCATAGGTAGCGTGGTCAATATATGTATTTAATTGAAACAAACCGTAGGTAGCGTGGTCAATATATGTATTTAATGGAAACAAACCATAGGTAGCGTGGTCATTATATGTATTTAATTGAAACAAACCATAGGTAGCGTGGTCATTATATGTATTTAATTGAAACAAACCATAGGTAGCGTGGTCATTATATGTATTTAATTGAAACAAACCATAGGTAGCGTGGTCATTATATGTATTTAATTGAAACAAACCATAGGTAGCGTGGTCATTATATGTATTTAATTGAAACAAACCATAGGTAGCGTGGTCATTATATGTATTTAATTGAAACAAAACAGAGATAGCGTGGTCATTATATGTATTTAATTGAAACAAACCATAGGTAGCGTGGTCATTATATGTATTTAATTGAAACAAACCATAGGTAGCGTGGTCATTATATGTATTTAATTGAAACAAACCATAGCTAAATACATAATTTTATTTGTTTGGAAGCACTGCAAACATATATGGTTATCGTTCGTATAGACACGTGCCAAGTTTTTAATATCGAATTTCCTCACGTCAGTTTAAAATATATATTTGTAATTGACATGACATGGCTATGCTGTAACCTGTTGCTATTGGTTTGTCGCAAAATGAATGTATTGTATTCACCTCGATAATTATATAGTCGTACAAGAATCTGAATTAGCAGTGGTTAGCGCGCTCGCTTCTTGCCAATGCAACCCGGGTACAGATACAATAATCCGAATCCTACTGCATGAAAATATAAAAGACAATGTTCTTTTTTGTTGTCTAAACAACACTGCAATTATCATGTGGCTATGTTGACCAGCATATAGCGAGATACAATACCGATACTGATACAATAACGATATCGATACAATACCAATACAATACCGATACAATACCGATACAATACCGATACAATACCAATACAATACCGATACAATACCAATACAATACCGATACAATACCAATACAATACCGATACAATACCAATACAATACCGATACAATACCGATACAATACCGATACAATACCAATACAATACCGATACAATACCAATACAATACCGATACAATACCAATACAATACCGATACAATACCAATACAATACCGATACAATACCGATACAATACCGATACAATACCAATACAATACCGATACAATACCGATACAATACCAATACAATACCGATACAATACCAATACAATACATATACTGATACAATACCGATACAATACCGATACAATACCAATACAATACCGATACAATACCGATACAATACCAATACAATACCGATACAATACCAATACAATACATATACTGATACAATACCGATACAATACCGATACAATACCAATACAATACCGATACAATACCAATACAATACCGATACAATACTGATACAATACCGATACAATACCAATACAATACAATACTAATACAATACCGATACAATACCAATACCAATACCGATACAATACCAATACAATACCAATACAATACCAATACAATACTAATACAATACCAATACAATACCAATACAATACCAATACCAATACAATACCAATACAATACCAATACAATACCAATACATATACAATACCAATACAATACAATACAGATACAATACCAATACAATACCGATACAATACCAATACAATACCAATACAATACTAATACAATACCAATACAATACCAATACAATACCAATACAATACCAATACCAATACAATACCGATACAATACCAATACAATACAATACCGATACAATACCAATACAATACCAATACAATACTAATACCAATACAATACCAATACAATACCAATACAATACATATACAATACCAATACAATACAGATACAATACCAATACCGATACAATACCAATACAATACCAATACAATACCGATACAATACCGATACAATACCGATACAATACCGATACAATACCGATACAATACCGATACAATACCAATACAATACTGATACAATACCGATACAATACCGATACAATACCAATACAATACCAATACAATACCAATACAATACCAATACAATACCAATACAATACCAATACAATATCAATACAATACCAATACAATACCAATACAATATCGATACAATACCAATACAATACCAATACAATACCAATACAATACCGATACAATACCAATACAATACAGATACAATACCAATACAATACCAATACAATACCAATACAATACCGATACAATACCAATACAATACCGATACAATACCAATACAGATACAATACCGATACAATACCAATACAATACCAATACAATACCAATACAATACCAATACAATACCAATACAATACAATACCAATACAATACCAATACAATACCAATACAATACCAATACAATACCAATACAATACTAATACAATACCGATACAATACCAATACCGATACAATACCAATACAATACCAATACAATACCAATACAATACTAATACAATACCAATGCAATACAATACCAATACAATACCAATACAATACCAATACATATACAATACCAATACAATACAATACAGATACAATACCAATACCGATACAATACCAATACAATACCAATACAATACTAATACAATACCAATACAATACCAATACAATACCAATACAATACCGATACAATACCAATACCGATACAATACCGATACAATACCGATACAATACCAATACAATACAATACTAATACAATACCAATACAATACCAATACAATACCAATACAATACCAATACATATACAATACCAATACAATACAGATACAATACCAATACCGATACAATACCGATACAATACCAATACAATACCGATACAATACCGATACAATACCGATACAATACCGATACAATACCAATACAATACTGATACAATACCGATACAATACCGATACAATACCGATACAATACCGATACAATACCAATACAATACTGATACAATACCGATACAATACCGATACAATACCGATACAATACCGATACAATACCGATACAATACCAATACAATACCAATACAATACCGATACAATACCGATACAATACCGATACAATACCAATACAATACCGATACAATACCAATACAATACCAATACAATACCAATACAATACCAATACAATACCAATACAATACCAATACAATACCGATACAATACCAATATAATACCGATACAATACCAATACAGATACAATACCGATACAATACCAATACAATACCGATACAATACCGATACAATACCAATACAGATACAATACCAATACAATACCGATACAATACCGATACCGATACAATACCAATACAATACCGATACACTACCAATACAATACCGATACAATACCAATACAATACAGATACAATACCGATACAATACCGATACAATACCAATACAATACCGATACAGATACAATACCGATACAACACAGATACAATACCGACACAATACCGATACAATACCAATACCGATACAATACCGATACAATACCGATACAATACCGATACAATACCGATACAATACCGATACAATACCGATACAATACCGATACAATACCGATACAATACCGATACAATACCATACAAGATACAATACCGATACAATACCGATACAATACCGATACAATACCGATACAATACCAATACAATACCGATACAATACCGATACGATACCAATACAATACCGATACAATACCGATACAATACCGATACAATACCGATACAATACCAATACAATACCGATACAATACCGATACAATACCGATACAATACCAATACAATACCGATACAATACCGATACAATACCGATACAATACCAATACCGATACAATACCGATACAATACCGATACAATACCGATACAATACCAATACAATACAATACAATACCGATACAATACCGATACAATACCAATACCGATACAATACCGATACAATACCGATACAATACCAATACAATACCGATACAATACCAATACAGATACAATACCGATACAATACAGATACAATACCGACACAATACCAATACAGATACAATACCGATACAATACAGATACAATACCGATACAATACCAATACAATACCGATACAATACCGATACAATACCGATACAATACCAATACAATACCGATACAATACCAATACAATACCGATACACTACCAATACAATACCGATACAATACCGATACAATACCGATACAATACCAATACAATACCGATACAATACCAATACAAATACAATACCGATACAATACCAATACCGATACAATACCGATACAATACCGATACAATACAGATACAATACCGATACAATACCGATACAATACCAATACAATACCGATACAATACCAATACCGATACAATACCGATACAATACCGATACAATACCGATACAGATACAATACCGATACCGATACAATACCAATACAAATACCGATACAATACCGATACAATACCGATACAATACCGATACGATACCGATACAATACCGATACAATACTGATACCGATACGATACAATACCGATACGATACTGATACCGATACAATACCGATACAATACTGATACCGATACAATACCGATACAATACCGATAAAATACTTATACCGATACGATACCGATACAATACCGTTACGATACCGATACAATACCGATACAATACTGATACAATACCGATACGATACTGATACCGATACGATACGATACCGATACGATACTGATACAATACCGATACTGATACAATACCGATACGATACTGATACCGATACAATACCGATACGATACTGATACCGATACGATACTGATACCGATACCGATACAATACCAATACGATACTGATACCGATACGATACTGATACAATACCGATACAATACTGATACCGATACGATACTGATACAAAACCGATACCGATACAATACCGATATGATACTGATACAATACCGATACGATACTGATACCGATACCGATACAATACCGATACTGATACAATACCGATACGATACTGATACCGATACAATACCGATACGATACTGATACCGATACAATACCGATACTGATACAATACCGATACGATACTGATACCGATAAAATACAGATACGATACTGATACAATACCGATACAATAACGAGTATTGAGCAATGTAGACACAGAGCATTGTACCAGTCATACCCAAGAAGGCCAAGATACATGTAGGAGTCGTGATAGCACTGTGGTAGCATGTTCGCTTTCCGGTGCGAAATGCCTGGAGTTCAAGCCCCGCTGGAGCCGTTACGAGTGTGCCCTTAGGCAAGGCATTTAAATTCCGCATTGCCTCTTCTCTCCATCGTGGCGATGGATTCCATCAGGAATGAGGTCTTGAGAGTGATTAGTATAAGTTGTATGAACTTGTTTCACAATCGAGCTAATCTAAATTTGTATAAAATGACATACATGTATAATTGATATTCTTTCAACAGGGTTTGGTGTGGAATCTGCTGGTCTGTTGGTGTTGGGTCTCGGGCCTCAACTATTACCTGACCTTGCTATCACAGTACTTTGTATTGGAGTGGGGGTTAGTGGGATTGCAATATCAGGTAAGTCAGAAATATATGTGAGCTCTACAAGATACAACAATACAAGATACAAACATACAAGATACAACAATACAAGATACAACATACAAACATACAAGATACAACAATACAAGATACAAACATACAAGATACAACAATACAAGATACAACATACAACAATACAAGATGCAACAATACAAGATACAACAATACAAGATACAAACATACAAGATACAACAATACAAGATACAACAATACAAGATACAACATACAAACATATAAGATACAACCATACAAGATACAACAATACAAGATACAACATACAAACATATAAGATACAACAATACAAGATACAACATACAAACATATAAGATACAACAATACAAGGTACAACAATACAAACATACAAGATGCAACAATACAAGATGCAACAATACAAGGTACAATAATACAAGATACAAACATACAAGATACAAACATACAAGATGCAACAATACAAGATACAACCATACAAGATACAACAATACAAGATACAACAATACAAGATACAACATACAAACATACAAGATGCAACAATACAAGATACAACATACAAACATACAAGATGCAACAATACAAGATACAACCATACAAGATACAACAATACAAGATACAAACATACAAGATACAACAATACAAGATACAAACATACAAGATACAACAATACAAGATGCAACAATACAAGATACAACCATACAAGATACAACCATGCAAGATACAACAATACAAGGTACAATAATACAAGACACAACCATACAAGATACAACAATATAAGATACAACCATATGAGATACAACAATACAAGACACAACCATACAAGATACAACAATATAAGATACAACAATACAAGATACAACCATACAATATACAACCATACAAGTTACAACCATACAAGATACAACCATACAAGTTACAACCATACAAGATACAACCATACAAGAAACAACCATACAAGATACAACCATACAAGATGCCACCATACAAGATACAACCATACAAGATGCCACCATACAAGATACAACAATACAAGATACAACCATACAAGATGCCACCATACAAGATACAACCATACAAGATACAACCATACAAGATACAACAATACAAGATACAACAATACAAGATACAACCATATAAAACACAACCGTACAAAATACAACCATACAAGATACAACAATACAAGATACAACCATACAAGATACAACAATACAAGATACAACAATACAAGATACAACAATATAAAACACAACCATACAAGATACAACAATACAAGATACAACAATACAAGATACAACCGTACAAGATACAACAATACAAGATACAACCATACAAGATACAACCATACAACAATACAAGATACAACCATACATGATACAACAATACAAGATACAACAATACAAGATACAACCATACAAGATACCACCATACAAGATACAACAATACAAGATACAACCATACAAGATACAACCATACAAGATACCACCATACAAGATACAACAATACAAGATACAACCATACAACAATACAACCATACAAGATACAACCATACATGATACAACAATACAAGATACAACAATACAAGATATAACCATACAATATATATGTGTTTGTGATATCACTACAGTTGGTAAGGGTCGTGTCTTCCAAAACATTTGTATTAATAGGCGAGTCTGACTTCCAAAACAGTTGTATTGATAGGCGAGTCTGACTTCCAAAACATTTGTATTGATAGGCGAGTCTGGACTTCCAAAACATTTGTATTGATAGGCGAGTCTGGACTTCCAAAACATTTGTATTGATAGGCGAGTCCGACTTCCAAAACAGTTGTATTGATAGGCAAGTCTGACTTCCAAAACATTTGTATTGATAGGCGAGTGACTTCCAAAACAGTTGTATTGATAGGCGAGTCCAACTTCCAAAACAGTTGTATTGATAGGCGAGTGACTTCCAAAACAGTTGTATTGATAGGCGAGTCTGACTGCCAAAGCGTATGGTTGTATAAATGTACAAATATAAACTTACTGTAATTTCTTGCATTAATTATTTTCTTTTTTCAGGTTACCAAGTGAACCCATTAGACCTGGCCCCGAAGTATGCAAGCATATTGACCGGGATAGCTCGCCTAGGTACAATAGGATCCGTGATCAGCACTATCATAGCCGTCGTCCTTCCCGGGCAAACACAGGTTAGCTATGTAATGAACAAACACAGCCTCGAGTTCTTGCAGCTGGAGCCGGTACGATTGTGCCCTTAGCCAAGGCATTTAAATATCACATTGCCTCTCCTCTCTCCCTCGTGGCGATGGATTCCATCAGGAATGAGGTCTCGAGAGTGATTCATATAAGTAGTAAGAACTTGTTTCAAAATTGAGCTAAATAATATTTGTATAAACTAAGTTCTTGTCAAATAATCTGCATTTATTTTTTCCAATATTGTTGTACATACAACAGCAGTCATGATAAAGCTTAAACATTTATTTTACAACGATTGAGAAACAAGCTTTAACAACTTATGTTATCACTCTTGTTGGACTGATGAAAGCGTATATGTGGTGTGGGAGGAAATGTACCGTGAGAAAACCCACCTGTCTAATATGCTGACCACTATACCATATATTTCCCGATATGATGATCGAACCCAGATTGCATTGGTGATAAGTGACCTAAAACAGGCATTCCAACCTAAAACAGGCATTCCAACCTAAAACAGGCATTCCAACCTCCTAAAACAGGAAAGCAGGCATTCCAACCTAAAACAGGCATTCCAACCTAAAGCAGGCATTCCAACCTATCCAACCTAAAGCAGGCATTCCAACCTAAAGCAGGCATTCCAACCTATCCAACCTAAAGCAGGCATTCCAACATAAAACAGGCATTCCAACCTAAAGCAGGCATTCCAACCTAAAACAGGCATTCCAACCTAAAGCAGGCATTCCGACATAAAACAGGCATTCCAACCTAAAGCAGGCATTCCAACCTAAAACAGGCATTCCAACCTAAAGCAGGCATTCCGACATAAAACAGGCATTCCAACCTAAAACAGGCATTCCGACCTAAAACAGGCATTCCAACCTAAGGAGTTGTATCTTTACCCTGCCTTCATAGAGGTTACTGGGGATGCTGTTCAGGTGTGTATCTGTACCCCACCTCTATGGAGGTTACTGGGAATGCTTCAGGGGTGTATATGTACCCCACCTCTGTGGAGGTTACTGGGAATGCTTCAGGGGTGTATATCTACCCCACCTTCATAGAGGTAACTGGGAATGCTTCAGGGGTGTATATGTATCCCACCTCTGTGGCAGTTACTGGGAATGCTTCAGGGGTGTATATCTAACCCACCTTCATAGAGGTTACTGGGAATGCTTCAGGTGTGTATCTGTACCCCACCTCTATGGAGGTTACTGGGAATGCTTCAGGGGTGTATATGTACCCCACCTCTGTGGAGGTTACTGGGAATGCTTCAGGGGTGTATATCTACCCCACCTTCATAGAGGTAACTGGGAATGCTTCAGGGGTGTATATGTATCCCACCTCTGTGGCAGTTACTGGGAATGCTTCAGGGGTGTATATCTAACCCACCTTCATAGAGGTAACTGGGAATGCTTCAGGGGTGTATATGTACCCCACCTCTGTGGAGGTTACTGGGAATGCTGCTTCAGGGGCTATCTCTAACCCACCTCCATAGAGAGTACTGGGAATGTGGCAGGGGTGTATCGCTACCCCACCTCCATAGAGAGTACTGGGAATGTGTCAGGGGTGTATCTCTACCCCACATCCGAAGTGGTTACTGGGAATGCTTCAGGGGTGTATATTTACCCCACCTCCATAGAGGTTACTGGGAATATTTCAGGGGTGTATAACTACCCCACCTCCATAGAGGTTACTGGGAATATTTCAGGGGTGTATATCTACCCCACCTCCAAAGAGGTTACTGGGAATGCTTCAGGGGTGTATATCTACCCCACCTTTATGGAGGTTACTGGGAATATTTCAGGGGTGTATATCTACCCCACCTCCAAAGAGGTTACTGGGAATGCTTCAGGGGTGTATATCTACCCCACCTCTATGGAGGTTACTGGGAATGCTGATTCAGGGGTGTATATCTACCCCACCTCTATGGAGGTTACTGGGAATGCTGATTCAGGGGTGTATCTCTACCCCACCTCCGAAGAGTGTTTCCGTCTGTTTGACTAGTACCATATCAAAGTATGTGGTATTGATAATGGCGTGCATTAACTATTCAAAACCCAGCATTATACGACGTTCTCTACATAAATAGTTCACAGGGAGCCACATGGACCTGGTGAATTGGCAACAAAAATCGTACACACCCTCTAACTTGAAATCCTGGAGCTGCCCCTGATAATGATGAGGGGATGGGTGGCTGAATGCAAACACAAAAGCTGCTGATAATAATGATGATGATGATGACCCACAACTGTTATTAAATGAATAAATAATCAACATTGTATACAGTCTTGTTCAAATCATCTCAAAAACTGCTATGCTAGCAGGGATTATTTTAGAGGGCGATGTGGGCGAAATAGTCGCCCTAGGGACCCTGACTTCGCCCTCTGGGGTGGGGCCACTTCTCCCTAATAAAAATAAAATATTTTGTTTACAATTTTCATACAAAATATTGTCCAGTAAAATACACTTGCCCATTATACAGAACTTCTTCTATTCAAATATTCTATTTAATGGTCATATTGTGCATTTTAACCATATTTTGTTGAAATTTATTAAATAACACCAAGGATGCGATCGAATGCTTTTTCTCACTTCTCCCAAAAATTCTGACCTAAAATGAACCCTGCGCTAGTGAATGTAGTACTTTTGTCAAAACGAACGAATATTCAAAATGTATCAAGTTAATAGAATTGATAATACTAACCAATTAAATGTCCAAAGCTTAAAACTTTAGCTAAGTCACATATATACACAAAAATAGAATAGGTTCATTCATCGCACATGCTCTATATTCAGAGCCGTTACGATTGTGCCCTTAGGCAAGGCATTTAAATTCCACGTTGCCTCTTCTCTCTCCCTCGTGGTGTTGGATTCCATCAGGAATGAGGTCTCGAGAGTGATTAATATAAGTTGAAATAACTTGTTTCGCAATCGAGCTAAAATAAATTTGTATAAACTCTATATGCAAGAACAAACATTTGTACAATTATTTGAACCTACACAAGTGTATTTATGTTCACTTTCAGTATTCCGTTTCAATGACGTCCTTGTGATTAACAGTCCTGCACAACCATGAAGAAATTAAAAAAATACGTTTTAAAAATAATTCTCGAGCAAACAACATTCTACTGTTTTCTCTCATTCTCCCATGTAAATGTTGCAGAAAAGAATGAATGTTCACCTTAACTCTCATACCCCCCCTCCCCCACTCACCATTACAGCCCAAATCTGTTCAATTTACTCAAATAGTTCCCTCTGTAGTTTTACAATAGGTCATATAGCAGAACTAGAGAATATTGGGTTATAAGACAGTAACCTAACATTCTATCTTCTGATAAAAACAGTTATTTTATAGAGAGGAAAGATTACCAAATATTCATGACCTGAGGTTTGTCATACACGCAGCGTCATGACGTCATACACGCAGCGTCATGACGTCATACACGCAGCGTCATGACGTCATACACGCAGCGTCATGACGTCATACACGCAGCGTCATGACGTCATACACGCAGCGTCATGACGTCATACACGCAGCGTCATGACGTCATACACGCAGCGTCATGACGTCATACACGCAGCGTCATGACGTCATACACGCGGTTGGTTGAGCGTCATGACGTCACAGAAGGTGTTTTAGGCACTGACTAATAAAGTAAAGTTCATTAGCTAGGCAGTTTTTCACCATTATTACGAATGACGGTAGGATCAATTAGTTTAGCTATAGTATGTACAGCACAAATTTCTACATTAACCCATTCAACACCAAGTAACTCACATGGACTGGTCCATGATATTTTTAGACCAATAAATTAATAACAAAATTACATTTGGATCAGTTCATTTATCAAAATGGGTAATTATGTCTAAAAATAGTCATATCACTGGCAAAAAGTGCAGATCCTGATGAGACGGCTCGTCACGAGCCGGCTCATCTGGATCTACACTTTTTGTAAGTCTATTTAGAGGTCTGTGGTGTTGAAAGGGTTAAACTTGTTTTTATTTACAGAGTGTTCAAGACTGGAAGACTGTATTTGCGATTGCTGGTTCACTTCATCTGGTTGGGGTACTCTACTATCTTCTGTTTGCTTCCGGTGAGCGACAACCGTGGGCAGACAGCGATGTAGATCTCCCTAATGTAGCCGAAGGAGGGTATGACGGGGATGATGACGAGACTGAATCTCTGTTAACAAGAAGCATGAGAGTTGAGCGAATGGCGGATGATAGTGATGAATATAATACGCCAGCGTGGTTCATGAATACAATTTAGTGCAGAGTTATCTAACCTGGAGGATAGTGATATGTTCACACGTGGAAGGATTCTGATTGGTCGCGGCATAACATTGACAGCTTATGATATATTTTGCTTGTGTTCATGCTTTTTGTGGAAGATCAACTGCTTAATCAATAAAATGCTAAATATGCACTAGCGGGATACAGCGATTAATTTATACAAATTTATTTTAGCTTGATTGCGAAACAAGTTTTTACAACTTATATTAATCACTCTCGAGACCTCATTCCTGATGGAATCCATCACCACGAGGGAGAGAGGAGGCAACGTGGAATTTAAATGCCTTGCCTAAGGTCACAATCACAATATTGTGTCGATTATTTGTGTGAAGTTGTTTGATTATCAGGGACTATTTACTACGGCGTATGGATGCAGCTTAACGTAATAAGGCTCAACAATATACTGACAAACAGAAACGTTAATTTCATAAAAAGGATCTTACACTCGAGGTGATTTCATAACATATTTTATAAAACTCGTTTTGGAATTAAGCGATGCCAACATCAGGTCCCATTTTATAGAAAAGCGTTTTATTATCAATGTAAACAAATTTTCAAAGAAAGATGCAAATATTAAACGTTTATCATGTAAGCTTAATAATTATGCATAGCGATATAATCTACACCCAGCTTCATGTCTGTTATATAGCTACATCTACACCCAGCTTCATGTCTGTTATATAGCTACATCTACACCCAGCTTCATGTCTGTTATATAGCTACATCTACACCCAGCTTCATGTCTGTTATATAGCTACATCTACACCCAGCTTCATGTCTGTTATATAGCTACATCTACACCCAGCTTCATGTCTGTTATATAGCTACATCTACACCCAGCTTCATGTCTGTTATATAGCTACATCTACACCCAGCTTCATGTCTGTTATATAGCTACATTTTAACATGTTTCCTAGTTCATATCAACCAGGAATAAAATAGTTGGTTTTATATGTGAGCTAATGATTTCCACAATACCACATGCCAGGACCACACTATTCCACACTAAATAATCAGCTGATTTAATGTTCATGTAAAGTCTGTGTACAATAGTCGTGAGGTGTGAAAACTCTTCATAATACTCGAAAGATGGCTGCTTAGTTTTACTTTCCACTAAATCAACACCGAAATCTGCTCAATTTTTGTGTTTGTTTGTTTGTTCAGGTTTTACGCCTTCATCAGCACCATTTTGGGCTATATCGCCGGCGGGCAGTTTACCTAACAACACCTTTCCTGGATAGGCTCAAGCGGTTAACCAGTACTTTGTGCACCAACCCCCGTAAGAAACTTTTTCATATAAAGAGACACGGCCTGAGCGGGGCTCGAAACGGTGATCATCAGATTTGTTACAGTGGTATACAAGGCAGCGACCGTAACCACTCCATGGAAGCGGTCTGGTCAACACAGCTAATGCTCCAGATAGATTTACTTTGGATGAATGGACATGGATGAATGGACAGACTGATTCTGCCAAATTGATATCACTCCATTCCACATTTGGTGAGGGAAAAAATAAATTCATAAAAAAGCAAATCCCCAATTATCTGGTGTGTAGTTCACAGTGCGTGTCCAGAGGGTACAAAAATAAAATCCCCAATTATCTGGCGTGTAGTTCACGGTGTGTGTCCAGAGGGTACAAAAATAAAATCCCCAATTATCTAGCGTGTAGTTCACGGTGTGTGTCCAGAGGGTACACATATAAAATCCCCAATTATCTGGCGTGTAGTTCACGGTGTGTGTCCAGAGGGTACAAAAATAAAATCCCCAATTATCTGGCGTGTAGTTCACGGTGTGTGTCCAGAGGGTACAAAAATAAAATCCCCAATTATCTAGCGTGTAGTTTACGGTGTGTGTCCAGAGGGTACAACATTAAAATCCCCAATTATCAGGCCTATACTTTCCCAGATATATTTACAACGGATGAATCAACAGACAAATGATGTCAAATCTATATCACTTCCCCTTCGACAAGGCATAAAATCCCCAATCAGGTCTATAGTTCTGACTTAACGTCCCTATTTATATCATCTACAGTTATTGCATCGTCTTCATTTGCAGGGTTTAATTTTTCAGCAATCTTAGATTCATCAGATTCTTTCGTATCATTTTCCGATTGGTTGAATTCAGTCTGTTCATCAGATGATTGTTCAGATTCTTTCAGATTTTCTGATTGGTTTGGAATCAGATTCTTTCAGATTTTCTGATTGGCTGGAATCAGATTCTTTCAGCTTTTCTGATTGGTTGGAATCAGATTCTTTCAGATTTTCTGATTGGTTGGAATCAGATTCTTTCAGATTTTCTGATTGGCTGGAATCAGATTCTTTCAGCTTTTCTGATTGGTTGGAATCAGATTCTTTCAGATTTTCTGATTGGCTGGAATCAGATTCTTTCAGCTTTTCTGATTGGTTGGAATCAGATTCTTTCAGATTTTCTGATTGGTTGGAATCAGATTCTTTCAGATTTTCTGATTGGCTGGAATCAGATTCTTTCAGCTTTTCTGATTGGTTGGAATCAGATTCTTTCAGATTTTCTGATTGGCTGGAATCAGATTCTTTCAGCTTTTCTGATTGGTTGGAATCAGATTCCTTCAGCTTTTCTGATTGGTTGGAATCAGTCTGCGCAGCAGATGATTGGCCAGTTTTAGACTGTGTGGTTGATTGGTCCATTTGTGCTTGTCCTGCATTGTGATTTGTTGTTTCATCAGTTAGTTTCTCCTTTGTATCTTCAAGTTGGTCTATATTAGGTATCGGTGTATCTCCGGCTGCAAGTTTTGTTTCTGTGTCTGTTTCATCAGCACCCACACGTTTACTCGGTGGATTAACGGTTTCTTCATATTTCTCTTTGAAGAACTTGAAGATGGACTGCATACTGGAATAGCTGGTGTTCTCGTGTTTATCTGTTCCTGTTCACAAATATAACTACACTTTATAAATCATTGAAATGAATGCTGTTCAGAATTGATTAACACATATATTGTCCGATTAGCACAGTACAATGCAACCCGGGTTCGATCCTCGGACCGGGAAGTATGCGAGATGGTACGGTGGTCGCCAGATCGGACAGGTGGATTTTCTCCGGGTACTCCGGTTTCCTCCCACACGAATGAAGACATATACGCTTTCATCCAAGCCAACGAGAGTGATTAATATAAGTTGTTAAAACTTGCTTCGCAATCGTTGTAAAATAAATAAAGTTTAAAAATATTTGTTTATGATCTGCTATTTGTTCATTGGTTGTATTAAGATGTTTTTTATTATATGTCAACAAGTAAATATTCATTTTGTACATCATAGTGCAGCTGCCGTGCCAAGGCTTTCTTTAATTTGGAATAGACAATATTATATTTTAGAAATACACAGTATAATAGCATACAATATATATATATGGCAAGCTGACTCTGACATAACAAGTGTGAAATACTGCCCATCTATACAGAAAGGACCAAATAATATAAAAATATATCATTTGATATAATGACAAATTTGATTTAACGAAATTTGATATAAACGTAAAATGATCGGATCTGAAATGGGACTTTGACCTGACTTCGAGATAACCGGAGAATTTTCCATAACCGACTTTGTATATATATACAGTCTACATCCTTTATATCAAAGTCGGTTATATATACAGTCTACATCCATTAGGTCTACAATATGTTCATACAAGTACACATTTATCCACAATTAACCAATAATTGGATAAACAGCGCATAATAATATTTATAATTCAGTTTGTTTTGACTTTAACTTATCAATAATTTGTGCAAAATGACATGTTTAAATGCCACAGAATACAGCAGACCATTTAATCGAGTATCAGTTTTTTTACTACACCATTAATGTACCGTTATTACATCTGAGACAACGTTATCACACTTTTATATATAAATGTTATTTACATGTATATGCTTCATTTAATAAATATTAAATTACAGTGTTTTTAATCATGTCACGGCTATAACAGACAATGCCAACATTGAAGATAATTTATTACAGGATAAACGTAAGACGGGTAGGGCGTGTGATCTACGAGAAACACGGGTAAGGCGTGTGATCTACGAGAAACATCATGGGAAATATGGTCTATATCCGTTATGTCAAACTGCGGTTATATCAAAGTACTTTGTTCAATCCGACGGAATTCGACATAACGGCTGTAGATTGAACATAGGATTCAATGACAAGTTAAAATATTTTGGATTTAGACAATTTAGTTAAATTTAGAGAAACAAACATTAACTAATGGTCTTTCTTTCATTTAAGCCAATTAGTAAGTTTGCCATATTAGTGTTAAATGGTTGCTGAGGGGTAACTAGGAAAGGTATCGTCGTCCGTCCGTTTGTCCATTCATATTTTACTCTTCTTTGCTTGTTACAAAGTAGTAAGTTCGCTAAAATTACTGGTTGTACATTTAACGTGCATATATGACATCGTACCTGCAGATATGGTGGGTTTAACGTGCATATATGGCATCGTACCTGCAGATATGGTGGGTTTAACGTGCATATAGGGCATCATACCAGCAGATATGGTGGATTTAACGTGCATATATGGCATCGTACCTGCAGATATGGTGGGTTTAACGTGCATATATGGCATCGTACCTGCAGATATGGTGGGTTTAACGTGCATATATGGCATCGTACCTGCAGATATGGTGGGTTTAACGTGCATATATGGCATCGTACCTGCAGATATGGTGGGTTTAATGTGCATATAGGGCATCGTACCTGCAGATATGGTGGGTTTAACGTGCATATAGGACATCGTACCTGCAGATATGGTGGGTTTAACGTGCATATAGGGCATCGTACCTGCAGATATGGTGGGTTTAACGTGCATATAGGACATCATACCTGCAGATATGGTGGGTTTAACGTGCACATAGGGCATCGTACCTGCAGATATGGTGGGTTTAACATGCATATAGGGCATCCTACCTGCAGATATGGTGGGTTTAACGTGCATATATGACATCGTACCTGCAGATATGGTGGGTTTAACGTGCACATATGACATCATACCTGCAGATATGGTGGTTTAACGCGCATATATGATATCATACCTGCAGCTATGGTGGGTTTAACGAGCATATATGACATCATACCTGCAGATATGGTGGGTTTAACGTGCATATAGGGCATCGTACCTGCAGATATGGTGGGTTTAATGTGCATATATGACATCGTACCTGCAGATATGGTGGGGTTAACGTGCATATAGGACATCGTACCTGCAGATATGGTGGGTTTAACTTGCATATAAGGCATCGTACCTGCAGATATGGTGGGTTTAACGTGCATATAGGGTATCCTACCTGCAGATATGGTGGGTTTAACGTGCATATAGGGGTTTAACGTGCATATAGGACATCATACCTGCAGATATGGTGGGTTTAACGTGCATATATGACATCGTACCTGCAGATATTGTGGGTTTAACGTGCATATAGGACATCATACCTGCAGATATGGTGGGTTTAACGTGCATATAGGGCATCGTACCTGCAGATATGGTGGGTTTAACGTGCATATAGGGCATCATACCTGCAGATATGGTGGGTTTAACGTGCATATAGGGCATCATACCTGCATATATGGTGGGTTTAACGTGCATATAGGGGTTTAACGTGCACATAGGGCATCGTACCTGCAGATATGGTGGGTTTAACATGCATATAGGGCATCCTACCTGCAGATATGGTGGGTTTAACGTGCATATAGGGACTTAACGTGTATATAGGGCATCGTACCTGCAGATATGGTGGGTACCTCGTCGCTGGTTGTTATCAAGGGGGCATCTAATGGGTCATAGGCTGATGCCCAGTTAATCACATGCTGGAATAGAACAATACTCATATGTGAAATTAAAATGTGTTTATGGGTGTTTTATATAATATATGATTCACATGCAAATGTATCCTCGTGTTAACTTTAGTAAACCACCATTTACAGAGTTATTGGTGATTGTGTTAAAAAATACCCATAAAGGGAAGTCATTTACAAATGGTAATTTCTGGCCATAGTTTCCAAATTCTTTTTTTTTTACCGTAATGAATGTATTATTGAAAAATGACAATATAAGACAATAAACACACTATCTAATCATCAGCTCTTTACAATATCTCGGTGTGTCGCACATTCTATGTAAGCACACTTTGGGGCTTTAAGCCAAATCTACTTCCTTTGGTGTCTGGTTTTGTTTCTCTGCTTCAGGATTTAGATAGCAATTAGCTACAGTCAGATAACGATCTTCCAGCTTTATTTGTGGAGGAAGATCCCACGCATTTCTCCCAGCTTTATTTGTGGAGGAAGATCCCAAGCCTTTCTCCTAGCATTATTTGTGGAGGAAGATCCCACGCATTTCTCCCAGCTTTATTTGTGGAGGAAGATCCCAAGCCTTTCTCCTAGCTTTATTTGTGGAGGAAGATCCCAAGCCTTTCTCCTAGCATTATTTGTGGAGGAAGATCCCAAGCGTTTCTCCCAGCTTTATTTGTGGAGGAAGATCCCAAGCGTTTCTCCCAGCTTTATTTGTGGAGGAAGATCCCAAGCGTTTCTCCTAGCATTATTTGTGGAGGAAGATCCCACGCATTTCTCCCAGCTATATTTGTGGAGGAAGATCCCAAGCGTTTCTCCCAGCTTTATTTGTGGAGGAAGATCCCAAGCGTTTCTCCCAACTTTATTTGTGGAGGAAGTTCCCAAGCATTTCTCCCAGCTATATTTGTGGAGGAAGATCCCAAGCGTTTCTCCCAGCTTTATTTGTGGAGGAAGATCCCAAGCATTTCTCCCAGCTTTATTTGTGGAGGAAGATCCCAAGCGTTTCTTCTAGCATTATTTCAGACACTAGCAAGCACCCGGGTAAAACCACAAACCATCTGCATAATCCGACTGAATAGTATCCTCATGTGAATGATTCTGCCCCCGGTAGGGCTAGAACCCACAGCGCTGAGGGGCAAGTGATTGTCAATCCACGGTGTCGACTATTCGGCCATGTAGTTAATTGTTACATCAAACTCGTAGGATGCAGAATTCTCAGACGGACGGACAGACGGTAAACACAAAGTCATCCCAGGTGACAATACAAGTAGTATGCAGACTTCTCAGACGGACAGATGGACAGACGGTAAACACAAAGTCATCCCAGGTGACAATACAAGTAGTATGCAGACTTCTCAGACGGACGGATGGACAGACAGTAACACAAAGTCATCCCAGGTGACAATACAAGTAGTATGAGACTTCTCAGACGGACGGATGGACAGACAGTACCATTTTGGACTATACCTCTTCTTCAACCATATGTGTGATTCTCTCGATTGTTCATATACAAGATGCAGAACATTTCTTCTTCGGAGTAACCATTATAGGAACGAACGACATTCACTATTTATGAATACTCACACATTCCATCCACATAAATTATGATGGCATTGAGACATTATCTCTTTGTTTGTTTGTTCTGGTTTTTACGCCTGCACCAGCTATATCGCCGGCGGACAGTTTACCTAACAGCACATTTCCTGGGCAGGCTCTAGCGGTTAACCAGTAATTAAGGCACCAACCCCCGTAAGAAACTGCCAACTTTTTCATATTAATGAGACACGGCCTGAGTGGAGCTCGAACCCATCACCATTAGTGATGATAGGTTACAGTGGTATGTCAGCGATCGTAACCACTCGACCACGGAGGCAGACACGATGATATAAACAGGGCATGATATAAATAAATTAAAGACTTTGTTTGTCCGATTTCGGGACACTGTAATCTATATACAGTCAAACCTGTGTTAATGGTCACCTCTATTAAGCAGCCAACCTGCATTAAGCAGCCAGTTTCCAGATTCACATTATGTTACATTATTATACATTTAACCTCTATTCAGCAGCCACCTGTGCCAAGCAGCCACTACCTGTGATTCCCTTGGCTGGCTGCTTAAGACAGGTTTGACTGTACTCCCAGACATTGTAATATTTCACCGCTAAGTGTGACCTTAAGCAATAGCTATTGGCCTCAATATTGCACACAACGCTTTCTCCCATTATGTTGAACATTTCTGTCAAGTTATTTCAAAACCCCATAATGATATAGATAGATAGATAGTTTATTTTCAATTCCATTAGGCTTAAAAGCCCATGAGGATAATGTATGCATGATATAAATGAACAGACAGTGAATTAACAAATAAATATAATAAACAATGCATGCATGTTCATAACTGATTTAACTAAATGGAGAAGGTTACAGAATTATTTTGAAATGTTTCAATGTACACTGAGTATAAATTCGTGCAATATGAATCTAGGGTTTGTCTATATCCCGGACAACCGTATCCCGGGAAATTGAGAAATTTTTCAGTTAGATCCCGGGAAACCGGGAAATTCCCGGGAAATTGGGACAATTGTTAGATCGTGAAAATTATTTGTCGAATCTTGGTTTGGGCATCATTTTGGGTGAGAATTCGGGAGTTCCAAACAAAACAAGACTAAACTTAAGGTTTTATGGTTGATTGACAGGAATTTGGCAATGTCTCATTTTCTGGTAAGTTCTTTAAGTTTAGTCTTGTTTTGTTTGGAACTCCCGTATTCTCACCCAAAATGATGCCCAAACCAAGATTCGACAAATAATTTTCAACTTCTCTTTCGTGATCTTGAATTCAATTCATCATTGATTCATCAAACTTAGTGATGAAAAGACATTATGGACCTCCCAAACTCAGACCAAAAATGACAGCCGAGCTGCCGAACAGAGAATAAAAGAATATGTAATAAGTTGATAACTCGACATTTTGAACGCATTGATTGTAATTCTCACTGTCATGAAATGAAAAAAAAAACATTGGGTGATCATCAATGTCAAACTTTAACACTGAGTCCAGTCTTTGAACTCTTCTCAACAACATAAATGCAACTGTAGGAGTGTCCTAACTGTCCTTACACTTTGAGATTGACAATCTAGTGAATCTACTCATTTGAGTCAAACTGAGTGGTGTGGTTCAACACCAACAGTGCCGTGGTTGTTGAAATAGTTTTTCAGCAAAACTAGAACACATAATGATTTGTCTCCGAGCCGGGACCTAATACGTGTTGCAAAATTACCGGCAGCAGAGAATGCTCTTTCACTCTCAACGGATGATGGCTTAATTGTCATAAGTGCCCGGTAAAGTTGTTCGAGATTGGGGGTTCTCTTTTTTTGAGCTTCGTATAGTTTGAAATCATTCGTCATTGTCTTCAGATCCTTTATGTCCTTGTATCACTATCATCTTTAACTGCACAGTCGATCGCAAGCTGGAATTTTTCAGCCAGGGTCGTTTGACTCGTTTCTTTTTCTTTGTCAGCAGACTGTACAGAGGTTAGGATTTCCCGGGATCCCGATAACTTTTATCCCGGGAAATGAGAAAAATAAATTGCCGGGACGGGATTTCCCGGGAAGAAACCCTATATGAATCTAAATATTACGGACTTTGAGAAAATAATTAATTTATTTTTACCCTTTACCTTTGTACATTGAAATCAATTTCATGCAAATTTACAATGTTGTAATGAATAAAATAAAATAATAGAAATATTACTCCAAAATCTAGTTCCAACACTAGTTAGTTAACCTATATCGAAAGGAAAAGGCCAACTTGTTGGATAACTCAATAATGTATGACAAAGTCATGGCACGACAAAAACTGACCAGACGACAGGACGGACAGAGGGTAAACAGATAGCCACAACTTGTCCCGAGGCGACTAATAAAGAGCAGATTAAATGATGCAATGATAAGTGTTTACAGTATTACCTGTTTGTAGTATCCAACAACCTCGGGTTCTGCTTTCTGTTGCTTTAAACCATGTACCGAGTCAGTAAGAGCTATAGCAAACACGCGTTCCTCAAACTCACGAAAATGCGTCTTTGCCTAGATGTAATATATAGATATTGTTACTTCCAGGTGTACTGAGTTTATATAGACATTGTTACTTCCAGGTGTACTGAGTTTATATAGACATTGTTACTTCCAGGTGTACTGAGTTTATATAGACATTGTTACTTCCAGGTGTACTGAGTTTATATAGACATTGTTACTTCCAGGTGTACTGAGTTTATATAGACATTGTTACTTCCAGGTGTACTGAGTTTATATAGACATTGTTACTTCCAGGTGTACTGAGTTTATATAGACATTGTTACTTCCAGGTGTACTGAGTTTATATAGACATT
>CM026399.1:69764527-69788780 GCA_014843695.1 Archivesica marissinica | reverse complement strand
ATCATTGTCCAAGTAATGTTGTATCATTGTCCAAGTAACATTGTATCATTGTCCAAGTAACGATGTATCATTGTCCAAGTAGCGTTACATCATTGCCCATGTAACGTTGTATCATTGTCCAAGTAACGTTGTATCATTGTCCAAGTAACGTTGCATCATTGTCCAAGTAATGTTGTATCATTGTCCAAGTAACGTTGCATCATTGTCCAAGTAATGTTGTATCATTGTCCAAGTAATGTTGTATCATTGTCCAAGTAATGTTGTATCATTGTCTAAGTAATGTTGCATCATTGTCCAAGTAAAGTTGTATCATTGTCCAAGTAATGTTGTATCATTGTCCAAGTAATGTTGTATCATTGTCCAAGTAATGTTGTATCATTGTCCAAGTACATTGTATCATTGTCCAAGTAATGTTGTATCATTGTCCAAGTAATGTATCATTGTCCAAGTAACGTTGTATCATTTTCCAAGTAATGTTGCATCATTGTCCAAGTAATGTTGTATCAGTGTACGAGTAACGTTATATCATTGTCCAAGTAACATTGTATCATTGTCCAAGTAATGTTGCATCATTGTCCAAGTAATGTTGTATCATTGTCCAAGTAATGTTGTATCATTGTCCAAGTAATGTTGTATCATTGTCCAAGTAATGTTGTATCATTGTCCAAGTAATGTTGTATCATTGTCCAAGTAATGTTGTATCAATGTCCAAGTAATGTTGTATCATTGTCCAAGTAACATTGTATCATTGTCCAAGTAACGATGTATCATTGTCCAAGTAGCGTTACATCATTGTCCAAGTAATGTTGTATCATTGTCCAAGTAATGTTGTATCATTGTCCAAGTAATGTTGTATCATTGTCCAAGTAATGTTGTATCATTGTCCAAGTAATGTTGTATCATTGTCCAAGTAATGTTGTATCATTGTCCAAGTAATGTTGTATCATTGTCCAAGTAATGTTGTATCATTGTCCAAGTAATGTTGTATCATTGTCCAAGTAATGTTGCATCATTGTCCAAGTAATGTTGTATCATTGTCCAAGTAACGTTGTATCATTGTCCAAGTAACGTTGTATCATTGTCCAAGTAATGTTGTATCATTGTCCAAGTAATGTTGTATCATTGTCCAAGTACATTGTATCATTGTCCAAGTAATGTTGTATCATTGTCCAAGTAACGTTGTATCATTGTCCAAGTAACGTTGTATCATTGTCCAAGTAACGTTGTATCATTGTCCAAGTAATGTTGTATCATTGTCCAAGTAATGTATCGTTGTCCAAGTAATGTTGTATCATTGTCCAAGTAATGTTGTTCTTGTAGGTATGTTGTATCATTGTCAGTAATGTTGTATCGTTGTCAAGTAATGTTGTATCATTGTCCAAGTAATGTTGTATCATTGTCCAGTAATGTTTTATCATTGTTCAAGTAATGTTGTATCATTGTCCAAGTAATTTTATATTGTCCAAGTAATGTTGTATCATTGTCCAAGTAATGTATCATTGTCCAAGTAATGTTGTATCATTGTCCAAGTAATGTTGTATCATTGTCGAAGTAATGTTGTATCATTGTCCAAGTAATGTTTATCATTGTCCAAGTAATGTTGTATCATTGTCCAAGTAATGTTGTATCATTGTCCAAGTAATGTTGTATCATTGTCCAAGTAACGTTGTATCATTGTCCAAGTAATGTTGTATCATGTCCAAGTATGTTGTATCATTGTCCAAGTAATGTTTATCATTGTCCAAGTAATGTTGTATCATTGTCCAAGTAATGTTTTATCATTGTCCAAGTAATGTTTTATCATTGTCCAAGTAATGTTGCATCATTGTCCAAGTAGTGTTGTATCATTGTCCAGGTAATGTTGTATCATTGTCCAAGTAATGTTGTATCATTGTCCAAGTACATTGTATCAGTGTCCAAGTAATGTTGTATCATTGTCCAAGTATGTTGTATCATTGTCCAAGTAAGGTTGTATCATTGTCCAAGTACATTGTATCATTGTCCAAGTAATGTTGTATCATTGTCCAAGTAATGTTGCATCATTGTCCAAGTAATGTTGTATCATTGTCCAAGTAACATTGTATCATTGTCCAAGTAATGTTGTATCATTGTCCAAGTAATGTTGTATCATTGTCCAAGTATGTGTATCATTGTCCAGTAATGTTGTATCATTGTCCAAGTTATGTTGTATCATTGTCCAGTAAGTTTATTATTGTCCAAGTAATGTTGTATCATTGTCCAAGTAATGTTGTATCATTGTCCAAGTAATGTTGTATCATTGTCCAAGTAATGTTGTATCATTGTCCGTAATGTTGTATCATTGTCCAAGTAATGTTGTATCATTGTCCAGTAATGTTGTATCATTGTCCAAGTAATGTTGTATCATTGTCCAGTAATGTTGTATCATTGTCCAAGTAATTTTGTATCATTGTCCAATTAATGTTGTATCATTGTCCAAGTAACGTTGTATCATTGTCCAAGTAAGTTGTATCATTGTCGAAGTAATGTTGTATCATTGTCCAAGTAATGTTGTATCATTGTCCAAGTAATGTTTGTATCATTGTCCAAGTAATGTTGTATCATTGTCCAAGTAAGTTGTATAATTGTCCCGAGTGATATTTGTTGTCTTGGGATTTAATGATTCATGTAAGAAATTCAATACTAAAATTTCAACAACTTGTATTTAAACTGGAACAATTATATATACAACATAAATGCATTCATACACGTCAAATTAATGTTGGCTATTGTAATTTTATAATTCTAAAAATGAAAGATGAAACAAATAATGTATTACTGCAAATGTTGCGTTGATGTACACCAGTTCTGTTTAGGATCAACATTACATAAACCCAATGCTACGTTACATTCTGTTTAGGATCAACATTACATAAACCCAATGCTATTTTGTTTGGTTTACATAAACCCAATGCTACATTACATTCTGTTTAGGATCAACATTACATAAACCCAATGCTACATTACATTCTGTTTAGGATCAACATTACATAAACCCAATGCTACATTACATTCTGTTTAGGATCAACATTACATAAACCCAATGCTACATTACATTCTGTTTAGGATCAACATTACATAAACCCAATGCTACATTACATTCTGTTTAGGATCAACATTACATAAACCCAATGCTACATTACATTCTGTTTAGGATCAACATTACATAAACCCAATGCTACATTACATTCTGTTTAGGATCAACATTACATAAACCCAATGCTACATTACATTCTGTTTAGGATCAACATTACATAAACCCAATGCTACATTACATTCTGTTTAGGATCAACATTACATAAACCCAATGCTACATTACATTCTGTTTAGGATCAACATTACATAAACCCAATGCTACATTACATTCTGTTTAGGATCAACATTACATAAACCCAATGCTACATTACATTCTGTTTAGGATCAACATTACATAAACCCAATGCTACATTACATCCATTTTAAATTTCTACAAGCTTTTCTACATACAATAGTTCGTATATTCTGCAAACCTCGACTAAATATGGGTTCACTATTTGCAGTCGGTGAAAAGTCAAAGTCTCCCAACTTCTGTCAAATTTTCTCACTTCTCCCTAAATCATCTGGAGGGAGAAGCGACTCAAAAATTGGTATCTAGCTTGAGCCCTGCTGTATCACTTGATCGTGCAAAAACCACGCAAAAAGGTTTTAAATTGCATACTTCCTCGTTCAAGAATATATTTTACAGCAAAGTAATATCGGTAACAAAATTGGTGACGCGATGTCGTAAAATTAGGTAAATAAAGTGGATACCACCTTATTGTCGCTGTACGGCGACGATTGTCACCTTATGGCGACACCAGTTAAATATCTTATTGCATTTTCAATACCATCATCGGAAAACATAATAGAACGCCGCAGCAGATAGTCTTAATGCATGGTCATTGAGGAGCCATTAAATTGTTGCCTAGTATGTACCCGGTAGATATTTTTTATGGTCTAAAATGCTGTTAGCCTTACCATTTCTAGCGTACATACACCACCGTAACTGTGAGCGACAATGGCTATATGTTTAGCGCTACATCGCTGAGCAAACTCTCTCCATATAGTCTCTGTGTGCTCCTCTGGACTTCCATTACCCTGAAATATATCAACATAGTGGTAAAATCTCTTCATATCGTGGAAGTCATGATGGTGCAGTGGTAGCGTGTTCGCTTCAGGTGTGAAAGGCCCAGAGCTTGAGCCCCGCTGGACACGTTATGAGTGTGCCCTTAGGCAAGGCATTTAAATTCCACGTTGCCTCTTCTCTCCCTTATGACGATGGATTCTATCAGGAATGAGGTCTTGAGGGTGATTAATATAAAGTTGTAAGAACTTGTTTCGCAATTGAGCTAAATTAAAGTTGTGTAAACTAAGCTCCATATCGGCTATGTGTGCTCCTCTGAAGTTCCATTTCCCTGAAACATAGTGGTAAACTCTCTCATTATCATCTCTTTATGCCGACACTTAGCTCTGCGCACATCATCTCAATCTTTGTGTCAAAATCAATCATTTGGTTTAAAGCGACATCACATCGCAAAAAGCAAATATAATGCATTTTTTCACGTATAAATGCATTGCTACTACAAATTCTTCCGAATACATTCGAACACTAACATTAAATCAATAAACAGTGTTTTTGTGGATTGAAAGTATGATTTGACATAACGGTCATCCATGCTCCTGAATTGACGTTTGTTTGTCATCGGAGGTTACTAAACACAAGATAATGTCGTTTAGAGATAATTTAACTAAGAATAGTGTACAAATATATAGGAACAAATGTGAGATATAACGGTAAATCTGTACCATAAATCGTGTTATTCAGGATACACTAGTTGTATTACGCATGTATGTTTACATTATTTTGTTATGAAAACAAACCGTGTATACGACATTTATTTATTAGTTGAAATACTCAGTATTTGAGGCAAATATTTGGATAAAAATTATACCATATGATAGGAAAATACATAATGTAGAAATTTGTGTTTTCACTGATGTAGTGTCGCTTTAAGAGATTTGAAGCGGACATGAATTATGACGGACAAACCAACCAAGCGACAGAACATCCACAGTCCTGGCAACTCCTACGTACATGTATGACCTCTCAAACTTGCTATTTGGGCAGGGTATTACCAGTCAAATCCGTACTGCAATATATTGCAATATTTTAAGTTGTACCACAATACATACCACAATATGTACCACAATACGTACCACAATACATACCACAATACATACCACAATACGTACCACAATACGTACCACAATACGTACCACAATACATACCACAATACGTACCACAATACGTACCACAATACGTACCACAATACGTACCACAATACGTACCACAATACATACCACAATACATACCACAATACATACCACAATACATACCACAATACATACCACAATACATACCACAATACATACCACAATACGTACCACAATACGTACCACAATACATACCACAATACATACCACAATACATACCACAATACATACCACAATACATACCACAATACATACCACAATACGTACCACCATACGTACCGCAAAACGTACCGCAATACATACCACAATACATACCACAATACATACCACAATACATACCACCATACGTACCGCAATACGTACCACAATACATACCACCATACGTACCGCAATACATACCACCATACGTACCGCAATACGTACCACAATACATACCACCATACGTACCGCAATACATACCACAATACATACATCCATACATACCAGATTGTATAAAGTATAGTCTTAACAAATTGCATTATATTAATCAACTCAACAAAGTTCATTTACACCTGTCTGGATGAATGAACTAAACAATGGGGATACACTTTCTTGCTCAAATAATAATATAGCCCCAAAAGCTACCAATCTCTAAGAAATTCTACATTACAACTACAATAATATAGTGTTTACAATATTGTGTGGCGTCCGTGGTCCAGTGGTAGAGTGTCGGATATGGAATCGAGCGGTCCCAGGTTCGATACACAGTCAGGCCACATATGTAGTGTCATTGAGCAAGGCACCTCACACACATTGATTAGTACTGGTTAACCACTTAGGTCGGCTAAGCCTACCCAGGAAAACATGTCTAGGTCCCTGCAAGGGGTTTGACATTAATGGAACATACATAAATACATACAATAATCTCTTCAAACTTGTCTTTTGTTTGGAATATTGTGACCTCTGAATGGTATAATTTATATAACTGTAAGCTAAATAGTTATGTTATGTTATATTTCGGGTTTTACGCCTGCATCAGCACCATTCCGGGCTATATCGCTGGCGGGCAGTTTACCTAACAACACCTTTCCTGGGCAGGCTCCAACGGTTAACCAGTACTTGGGTGCACCAACCTCCGTAAGAAACTGCCAACTTTTTCATATAAATGAGACACGGCCTGAGCGGGGCTATAGAGGCTAAATAGAAAATAAGATATTTAGAAAGGAAGTTCTGCGACGTTTGCCACAAAGCCGCTGTATTGTGCGGGAGTTGATGTTTCACTAACCTTTATTAAGACGGGTTTCCTCTTCTTGTTTTCTTTAGGTTCTGCGGTGTTCAGATTTGTGTTGGCTACAATAAGTGAGTATCCATTTTCCCGTGCCCACCTTATGTATGGCAGCTGAGTACCACTATCCAAGCAGTCGTTTATTATCAACCTGCAGCAGAAAGTAGTTTATGTTGTATATACGTAAATAGGCAGAAGTGAATCCACAATACATTCGAATATAGTCCCAATAACTAATATAGTAAATTTTTCTTAACGGTAGAAATGCATTTTCATGACAGGCAGTGTTTTTTGAGAAATTATGTGACTTCAGACTAGTTGATGTGTAGAAAAGATGTGGTAAAAGAATTCAGGCCATTGCAAACTGAAGGTTGGTATACTGTATTATTTGGCGGAGGAATACAGTGTGTAAACACAGGAGATGTAACACATTATATCTACCGTGAAAGGTCATTTAACAGTTTTTCAACTAATAGACATGTACAACAAAATTTGCAAAGCTTTTGAGTTTTGATGAACGTAAATCAACTTGCATCGTATTTTGCGATATTAGTAAGGCATTTGATAGAGTATGGCATAAAGGTATTCTTTTTAAAATTCACCAATATGGAGTTTCTGGCAATATACTTAACTGGTTATCAAGTTATCTTACTGGTCGACGTCAGAAAGTTTTCGTTGGTTCAACATTCTCAAATGAACATAGTTTAGTTTATACAAATTTATTTTAGCTCGATTGCGAAACAAGTTATTTCAACTTATATTAATCACTCTCGAGACCTCATTCCTGATGGAATCCATCGCCATGAAGGAGAGAGAAGAGGCAATGTGGAATTTAAATGCCTTGTCTAAGGGCACACTCGCAATGGTTCCATAGCTGAACATAGTTTGAATGCCGGGGTGCCCCAAAGTTCAGTTTTAGGGCCTCTTCTTATTTTAATCTACGTAAATGACATCTCTTCTAAGTCTCACAATTGCAGATGATAGTTCTTTGGCAGTGACATCAAACAATATAAACGTAATAGAAGCTACATTGAATCACGATCTAAACATTATATCAGATTGGTCAAAGCAATTAATTTAATCCAACCAAAACAGAAGTTTTGTTGTTATCGTTAAGTTAATGCAAATCAACCAATTTTAATCTTTGAAAATATGCAACTAAACTTTATCAGTCATCATAAACATCTTGGCATTACCTTTAAGACAACGGTACGTGGCAAGACCATATAACTAACATTACAGCTTCTGCCGGCAAAGTTTTAGGCTCTATGAGAATGCTAAAATTTAAATTAAAATGTCAAACGTTAAATCAAGTATACATTTCTTATCTTTATATCTTTATATGCATCTATAGTTTGGGACAATTGTACCTTATACGAAAAGGAAATGTTCAATACGACGCTGCTAGAATAGTTACGGGATTTACACGATCTGTTTCCATCAACAAACCTCTACGCGAAATAGGCTGGGTATCACTTACTGACCGCAGAAAAATGCAGAAATTAATTCTAGTGTATAAACAAAAAAACGGAAATGTACAAAGTTACCTAAATGATCTCTTCCCAGATACTGTAGATTTAACAAACCCATATAACTTGAGAAATAATATAGACTTTGTTACATTAGCAAGGCGAACTGAAGTTTATTCCAAATCTGTAATACCATCCTCAATAAAACTGTGGAACGAACTTGATATTGATATGCGTAATATTAATACGTTGTCGTCTTTTAAAGAGAAACTTAAAATAATATATAAACCACCAATTGTACGGTCTTATTTTAAATATGGTGACTGAAGTCAACAAGTCTATCATACTCGTATCAGAAATGCTTTTAGCAACCTGAATTCAGATTTATTCAACAATCATCTACGCGAAAATTCAAAATGCACATGTGTACTAAACGAAACCGAATGGAAGATGCAGAACACTATTTATTCCGGTGTCAATTGTTGTAAATCAGAGGCGTCAGTTATTCATAAGAACGCATACTTACCATCCACTAAGTACACAAAAACTATTGTTTGGTTTCGAAAATAAAACATCTGAAGAAAATGAATATATTTTCAAACAGGTCCAAGTTTTCATAAAAAGCACTAAACGCTTTGAGCGTCATACTATCTACTAACACAATGCAAGTACATATATGCTGTTCTCTCCGAGCCAATTCTCTATTTGGTGGGGGGCCTGGCTGGCTGGCTGGCTGGGGGTATGCTGCGTATGGCGAAGAAGCAGAAGGCTGTTACAGAATGCTTCTCTATTTGGTGGGGTGTCTGGCTGGCTGGGGGTATGGTGCATATGGCGAAGACGCAGAAGGCTGTTACAGAATGCTTCTCTAATTGGTGGGGGGTCTGGCTGGCTGACTGGCTGGCTGGAGGTACGGTGCGTCATGGCACAGAAACAGAAGGCTGTTACAGAATTTATATTTTTTTCACTATTTTTTTATTCTATTTAATTTTCTTAATAAAATAAATAAAATAATTTAATTATTACAGTATTCATCACTACCGTCATTTTGTTAACATCAATCTGGTTTATTGGGGAGATCACTCGCCAATGTTGGTAAAACTTGTTGTCCAACCCATTTACTTCTAGATTTTATTCTTACAGTGTTCAAGTATATGCATAGCATTGCAGTTGTATCATTCTGCTTATATATTTATCATGTTTATATTTGTAATTGTATTGTATATAAACAAGCTATAAAATATGATTAAACTAAACCGTGAAAGGTTGATATAACTAAACATGCAAATCAATTGAAACAATTGCAACATACAATAAGTTATTAACCCCAGCCGTAGGAACGGGGGTTATTGTCTTAGGATGCATGTGTCTGTTTGTCTGTCTGTCTATGTGTCTGTCTGTGTGTCTGTCTACGTGTCTGTCTGTCTGTCTGTCTATGTGTCTGTCTGTCTGTCTGTGTGTCATCACTGTCCTACCCATGTAATGTATTCCTACCTCCATACCCATTGTCCTACCCATGTAATGTATTCCTACCTCCGTACCCACTGTCCTACCCATGTAATGTATTCCTACCTCCATACCCATTGTCCTACCCATGTAATGTATTCCTACCTCCATACCCATTGTCCTACCCATGTAATGTATTCCTACCTCCATACCCATTGTCCTACCCATGTAATGTATTCCTACCTCCATACCCATTGTCCTACCCATGTAATGTATTCCTACCTCCGTGCCCACTGTCCTACCCATGTAATGTATTCCTACCTCCATACCCACTGTCCTACCCATGTAATGTATTCCTACCTCCATACCCACTGTCCTACCCATGTAATGTATTCCTACCTCCATACCCATTGTCCTACCCATGTATATATTCCTACCTCCATACCCATTGTCCTACCCATGTAATGTATTCCTACCTCCGTACCCACTGTCCTACCCATGTAATGTATTCCTACCTCCATACCCATTGTCCTACCCATGTAATGTATTCCTACCTCCATACCCATTGTCCTACCCATGTAATGTATTCTTACCTCCATACCCACTGTCCTACCCATGTAATGTATTCCTACCTCCATACCCATTGTCCTACCCATGTAATGTATTCTTACCTCCATACCCACTGTCCTACCCATGTAATATATTCCTACCTCCATACCCATTGTCCTACCCATGTAATGTATTCTTACCTCCATACCCACTGTCCTACCCATGTAATATATTCCTACCTCCATACCCATTGTCCTACCCATGTAATGTATTCCTACCTCCGTGCCCACTGTCCTACCCATGTAATGTATTCCTACCTCCGTGCCCACTGTCCTACCCATGTAATGTATTCCTACCTCCGTGCCCACTGTCCTACCCATGTAATGTATTCCTACCTCCGTGCCCACTGTCCTACCCATGTAATGTATTCCTACCTCTGTGCCCACTGTCCTACCCATGTAATGTATTCCTACCTCCGTGCCCACTGTCCTGCCCATGTAATGTATTCCTACCTCCGTGCCCACTGTCCTGCCCATGTAATGTATTCCTACCTCCGTGCCCACTGTCCTGCCCTCACTACTCCACTGCCATGTATTAAAATCATCAGCTTGTCTGTGTTTGTGAACAGATCGCCGCTGATAAACACAAACGTCTGTGGTTCACCTTCCTCTGCATTTACCTGCACAAAATACAGCAGACAATAAAGTAGAATGATCAGCGTTGTTTAGTAGCGATCGCTGACCCCTGATAATGTTATTGTTATTGTATGCTCAGTGGGGTATATATATGGTTTATCTTCCCCTGATAATGTTAGTGTTATTGTATGCTCAGTGGGGTATATATATGGTTTATCTTCCCCTGATAATGTTAGTGTTATTGTATGCTCAGTGGGGTATATACATGTATATGGTTTATCTTCCCCTGATAATGTTAGTGTTATTGTATGCTCAGTGGGGTATATACATGTATATGGTTTATCTTCCCCTGATAATGTTAGTGTTATTGTATGTTCAGTGGGGTATATATATGGTTTATCTTCCCCTGATAATGTTAGTGTTATTGTATGCTCAGTGGGGTATATATATGGTTTATCTTCCCCTGATAATGTTAGTGTTATTGTATGCTCAGTGGGGTATATATATGGTTTATCTTCCCCTGATAATGTTAGTGTTATTGTATGCTAAGTGGGGTATATATATGGTTTATCTTCCCCTGATATGGTTAGTGTTATTGTATGCTCAGTGGGGTATATATATGGTTTATCTTCCCCTGATAATGTTATTGTATGCTCAGTGGGGTATATATATGGTTTATCTTCCCCTGATAATGTTAGTGTTATTGTATGTTGGGTGGGGCACATAGAGGGTTTATCTTCCCAAATCAGGACCCTAAATGTACATGTATGTTAGTTTATACAAATTTACTTTAGCTTCATTGCGAAACAAGTTCTCATTCCTGATGGAATCCATCGCCACGAGAAAGAGAAGAGGCATGTGGAATTTAAATGCCTTGCCTAAGGACACAATCGTAACGGCTCCAGCGGGGCGTGAACTCAGGGCCTTTCTCACCTGAAGCGACTTCCACCTGTATGTTGCAAGCATAAGTTGCATGAATTAAGTCATAGATAGACCAAGGGTGATCTCACAAACTACTGTTACTGTGTAAGGGGACAGGACTTTCCCTAATGCCAGTATTTACTGATGGCCGGCTTCCCCAAAACTAATACAAGCTCAAAATTTACATGACAGGGGTGTGACCAATACATGTAAATAACTATCCTTTTATTAATAATAATTACATGTGTGTATCAATAAATCAATACATTTCACTCAAAATTGCAAAAAAATAATTGGTTAATAGATTATGTTAATTGACTTCCACAAAGCAACATATATTTAGAATCTGACGAGCATGTGTATTTACTTACCTTTAACTCTTGCTGGGTAAATAAAGTCTATAAATAGCTCAAATAATTGCAGCAGCCGACAATTCATTAAAAATATTTTCTAATTTGTAACTGAAAACTGGTTATGACACAATTTTAATGAAATTACATGATATATTTGTTATTTTCCCCAGTAGCGTGCAATGAGTTAATAGCCTGGTACTGAGATCATATAGCATAGTGGTGAGTCACCGTGAGTCCAGGCAGAGATCATATAGCATAATAGTGAGTCACCGTGAGTCCAGGCAGAGATCATATAGCATAGTGGTGAGTCACCGTGAGTCCAGGCAGAGATCATATAGCATAGTGGTGAGTCACCGTGAGTCCAGGCAGAGATCATATAGCATAGTGGTGAGTCACCGTGAGTCCAGGCAGAGATCATATAGCATAGTGGTGAGTCACCGTGAGTCCAGGCAGAGATCATATAGCATAGTGGTGAGTCACCGTGAGTCCAGGGCAGAGATCATATAGCATAGTGGTGAGTCACCGTGAGTCCAAGCAGAGATCATATAGCATAGTGGTGAGTCCAGGCAGAGATCATATAGCATAGTGGGGAGTCCAGGCAGAGATCATATAGTATAGTGGTGAGTCCAGGCAGAGATCATATAGCATAGTGGGGAGTCCAGGCAGAGATCATATAGCATAGTGGGGAGTCCAGGCAGAGATCATATAGCATAGTGGGGAGTCCAGGCAGAGATCATATAGTATAGTGGTGAGTCCAGGCAGAGATCGTATAGTGGGGAGTCCAGGCAGAGATCATATAGCATAGTGGGGAGTCCAGGCAGAGATCATATAGTATAGTGGTGAGTCCAGGCAGAGATCATATAGTAGAGTGGGGAGTCCAGGCAGAGATCATATAGTATAGTGGGGAGTCCAGGCAGAGATCATATAGCATAGTGGGGAGTCCAGGCAGAGATCATATAGTATAGTGGGGAGTCCAGGCAGAGATCATATAGTATAGTGGGGAGTCCAGGCAGAGATCATATAGTAGAATGGGGAGTCCAGGCAGAGATCATATAGCATAGTGGGGACTCCAGGCAGAGATCATATAGTATAGTGGGGAGTCCAGGCAGAGATAATATAGTAGAGTGGTGAGTCCAGGCAGAGATCATATAGTAGAGTGGGGAGTCCAGGCAGAGATCATATAGCATAGTGGGGAGTCCAGGCAGAGATCATATAGTATAGTGGGGAGTCCAGGCAGAGATCATATAGTAGAATGGGGAGTCCAGGCAGAGATCATATAGCATAGTGGGGAGTCCAGGCAGAGATCATATAGTATAGTGGGGAGTCCAGGCAGAGATCATATAGTAGAGTGGGGAGTCCAGGCAGAGATCATATAGCATAGTGGGGACTCCAGGCAGAGATCATATAGCATAGTGGGGACTCCAGGCAGAGATCATATAGTAGAGTGGGGAGTCCAGGCAGAGATCATATAGCATAGTGGGGAGTCCAGGCAGAGATCATATAGTAGAGTGGGGAGTCCAGGCAGAGATCATATAGTATAGTGGGGAGTCCAGGCAGGCAGAGATCATATAGTAGAGTGGGGAGTCCAGGCAGAGATCATATAGCATAGTGGGGAGTCCAGGCAGAGATCATATAGCATAGTGGGGAGTCCAGGCAGAGATCATATAGTAGAGTGGGGAGTCACCGTGAGTACAGGCAGAGATCATATATCGGAGTGGTGAGTACAGGCAGGCAGAGATCATATATCGGAGTGGTGAGTACAGGCAGAGATCATATATCGGAGTGGTGAGTCCAGGCAGGCAGAGATCATATATCGGAGTGGTGAGTACAGGCAGGCAGAGATCATATATCGGAGTGGTGAGTACAGGCAGGCAGAGATCATATATCGGAGTGGTGAGTACAGGCAGGCAGAGATCATATATCGGAGTGGTGAGTACAGGCAGGCAGAGATCATATATCGGAGTGGTGAGTCACCGTGAGTACAGGCAGAGATCATATATCGGAGTGGTGAGTCACCGTGAGTCCAGGCAGAGATCATATATCGGAGTGGTGAGTCACCGTGAGTACAGGCAGATCATATATCGGAGTGGTGAGTACAGGCAGAGATCATATAGTATAGTGGTGAGTCCAGGCAGAGATCATATATCGGAGTGGTGAGTCCAGGCAGAGATCATATATCGGAGTGGTGAGTCCAGGCAGAGATCATATATCGGAGTGGTGAGTCCAGGCAGAGATCATATATCGGAGTGGTGAGTACAGGCAGAGATCATATATCGGAGTGGTGAGTACAGGCAGAGATCATATAGTATAGTGGTGAGTCCAGGCAGAGATCATATATCGGAGTGGTGAGTACAGGCAGAGATCATATAGTATAGTGGTGAGTCCAGGCAGAGATCATATATCGGAGTGTTGAGTACAGGCAGAGATCATATAGTATAGTGGTGAGTCCAGGCAGAGATCATATATCGGAGTGGTGAGTCCAGGCAGAGATCATATATCGGAGTGGTGAGTACAGGCAGAGATCATATATCGGAGTGGTGAGTACAGGCAGAGATCATATATCGGAGTGGTGAGTACAGGCAGAGATCATATATCGGAGTGGTGAGTCCAGGCAGAGATCATATATCGGAGTGGTGAGTCCAGGCAGAGATCATATAGCATAGTGGGGAGTCCAGGCAGAGATCATATAGTATAGTGGTGAGTCCAGGCAGAGATCATATATCGGAGTGGTGAGTCCAGGCAGAGATCATATATCGGAGTGGTGAGTCCAGGCAGAGATCATATATCGGAGTGGTGAGTCCAGGCAGAGATCATATATCGGAGTGGTGAGTACAGGCAGAGATCATATATCGGAGTGGTGAGTCCAGGCAGAGATCATATATCGGAGTGGTGAGTCCAGGCAGAGATCATATATCGGAGTGGGGAGTCTAAACAGGACATTCTTGGAACTTACCGGAAGGTATGATCGTTGTAATTTGTAGTCTTTCTCCATCATCTTATAGACCGTTTCAGTTATCACCTGTGTCAAACAAACAAAATAGGTTTACATATATATATATTTACAAAATACTTTACATATACACCATACAACACCTTAATAACCTCTCACATATACACCATACAACACCTTAATAACCTCCTACATATACACCATACAACACCTTAATAACCTCTCACATATACACCATACAACACATTAATAACCTCCTACATATACACCATACAACACCTTAATAACCTCTCACATATACACCATACAACACCTTAATAACCTCCTACATATACACCATACAACACCTTAATAACCTCTCACATATACACCATACAACACCTTAATAACCTCCTACATATACACCATACAACACCTTAATAACTTCCTATATATACACACCATACAACACCTTAATAACCTCCCACATATACACCATACAACACCTTAATAACCTCCCACATATACACAATACAACACCTTAAGAACCTCCCACATATACACCATACAACACCTTAATAACTTCCTATATATACACCATACAACACCTTAAGAACCTCCCACATATACACCATACAACACCTTAATAACCTCCCACATATACACCATACAACACCTTAAGAACCTCCCACATATACACCATACAACACCTTAATAACCTCCTACATATACACCATACAACACCTTAAGAACCTCCCACATATACACCATACAACACCTTAATAACCTCCCACATATACACCATACAACACCTTAATATAACTTCCTATATATACACCATACAACACCATAATAACCTCCCACATATACACCATCCAACACCTTAATAACTTCCTATATATACACCATACAACACCATAATAACCTCCCACATATACACCATCCAACACCTTAATAACTTCCTATATATACACCATCCAACACCTTAATAACTTCCTATATATACACCATACAACACCTTAATAACTTCCTATATATACACCATACAACACCTTAATAACCTCCCACATATACACCATACAACACCTTAAGAACCTCCCACATATACACCATACAACACCTTAATAACTTCCTATATATACACCATACAGCACCTTAATAACCCCCCACATATACACCATACAACACCTTAATAACCTCCCACATATACACCATACAACACCTTAAGAACCTCCCACATATACACCATACAACACCTTAATAACTTCCTATATAATAATAGTATATATACTCCATACAATACCGTAATAACCTCCCACATATACACCATACAATACCTTAATAACTTCCTATATATACACCATACAACACCTTAATAACCTCCTACATACACACCATACAACACCTTAGTACACAATACAACACCTTAATAACTTCCTATATATACACCATACAACACCTTAATAACTTCCTATATATACACCATACAGCACCTTAATAACCTCCCACATATACACCATACAACACCTTAATAACTTCCTATATATACACCATACAATACCGTAATAACCTCCCACATATACACCATCCAACACCTTAATAACTTCCTATATATACACCATACAACACCTTAATAACCTCCCACATATACACCATACAACACCTTAATAACCTCCCACATATACACCATACAACACCTTAATAACTTCCTATATATACACACAATACAACACCTTAATAACCTCCCACATATACACCATACAACACCTTAATAACCTCCCACATATACAACACCTTAAGAACCTCTCACATATACACCATACAACACCTTAAGAACCTCCCACATATACACCATACAACACCTTAATAACTTCCTATATATACACCATACAACACCTTAATAACCTCCTACATACACACCATACAACACCTTAATAACCTCCCACATATACTCCATACAACACCTTAATAACCTCCCACATATACACCATACAACACCTTAATAACTTCCTATATATACACCATACAACACCTTAATAACCTCCTACATACACACCATACAACACCTTAATAACCTCCCACATATACTCCATACAACACCTTAATAACCTCCCACATATACACCATACAACACCTTAATAACCTCCCACATATACACCATACAACACCTTAATAACCTCCCACATATACACCATACAGCACCTTAATAACCTCCCACATATACACCATACAACACCTTAATAACTTCCTATATATACACCATACAACACCTTAATAACCTCCCACATATACACCATACAACACCTTAATAACTTCCTATATATACACCATACAACACCTTAATAACCTCCCACATATACACCATAATACTTCCTATATATACACCATACAACACCTTAATAACCTCCCACATATACACCATACAACACCTTAAGAACCTCCCACATATACACCATACAACACCTTAATAACTTCCTATATATACACCATACAACACCTTAATAACTTCCTATATATACACCATACAACACCTTAATAACTTCCTATATATACACACCATACAACACTTTAATAACCTCCCACATATACAACACCTTAAGAACCTCTCACATATACACCATACAACACCTTAAGAACCTCCCACATATACACCATACAACACCTTAAGAACCTCCCACATATACACCATACAACACCTTAAGAATCTCCCACATATACACCATACAACACCTTAATAACTTCCTATATATACACCATATAGCACCTTAGTACACCATACAACACCTTAATATAACTTCCTATATATACACCATACAACACCTTAATAACCTCCTACATATACACCATACAACACCTTAATAACCTCCTACATATACACCATACAACACATTAAGAACCTCCCACATATACACCATACAACACCTTAATATAACTTCCTATATATACACCATCGTATGTTCACGGACGGTATGATGCTGTGTGTATGACATCGTATGTTCACGGACGGTATGACGCTGTGTGTATGATATCGTATGTTCACGGATGGTATGACGCTGTGTGTATGACATCGTATGTTCACGGACGGTATGACATCGTATGTTCACAGATGGTATGACATCATATGTTCATGGACGGTATGACATCGTATGTTCACGGACGGTATGACATCATATGTTCACGGACGGTATGACATCGTATGTTCACGGACGGTATGATATCATATGTTCATGGATGGTATGACATCATATGTTCATGGATGGTATGACATTGTATGTTCATGGACGGTATGACATCGTATGTTCATGGACGGTATGACATCGTATGTTCACGGACGGTATGACATTGTATGTTCAAACTTCAGGTTATGAATATTCGGTATTCTTTCCTTTCTAAAACTTTTATCAGAAGATAGGATATTAGGTTACCGTCTTATAAATTTCAAATTATTAATCTCATCTCTCAAACAATACATGGCTCGACAGAACCTCGACGTGTATATTTTCTCCAACTCGCATAATAAATTAAAATTTATAAGACAGTAACCTAATATTCTCTATAAATATTGCTGAAGTCAGACATGTCTTAGTAGAGGCTAATTGCTGAACAAATGGCAGCGTTGGAAATGATGTAGCTGGCTGCTTAATACCGGTTGGCTGCTTAATGCTTAACCCTTTCAACCCCACAGGCCTCTAAATAGGCTTATGAAAAGTGTAGATCCAGATGAGCCGGCTCATAACGAGCCGTCTCATCAGGATCTGCACTTTTTTGCCAGTAATAATTATTACTATTTTTAGATAAAATTACCCATTTTGATAAATGAACTGGTCCAAATGTAATTTTCTTATTAATTTATTGGTCTAAAAATAGCATGCACCAGTCCATGTCAGTTACTTGGGGTTGAAAGGGTTAATAGAGGCGACCACTAACACAGGTTTGACTGTATATCCATAACAAAGTCAAATATGTCACATTTTGATTATAAATACTGAAACATGTAGACCCACGCATTCCGTGGCTTGAACCCACAATCGTTTCGAAGAATCACAAATCCTGCAACATGAAGATCCACGCTGTCGGGACTCAAACTCGCAATCGCGACCATGTACCCACACCCTACCAGGACACAAATCCACAACCTTCAAATCTTGAAGCATCATAAATACTGGCTCAATGCATGCATGGCGGGACTCGAACCCACAACCTTCAAATCTTGAAGCATCATAAATACTGGATCAATGCATGCGTGGCGGGACTCGAACCCACAATCTTCTATCGAAGTATCATAAATACTGGATCAATGCATGCATGGCGGGACTCGAACCCACAATCTTCTATCGAAGTATCATAAATACTGGCTCAATGCATGCATGGCGGGACTCGAACCCACAATCTTCTATCGAAGCATCATAAACACCAGATCAATGCACACTCACCCTACCAGGGCTCGAACCCAAATCCTTTAAATCTTGAATCATTAGAAATACTGTACCATGCCCACTCACCCTACCAGGGCTCGAACCCACATCCTTTCAATCTTGAATCATTAGAAATACTGTACCATGCACACTCACCCTACCAGGGCTCGAACCGACATCCTTTCAATCTTGAATCATTAGAAATACTGTACCATGCACACTCCCATCCTGAGGACACTAAATATTCCGACTATGAAACGAGGACCCACTACACCAATCATGAAGTTCAGCTATACAACTTTATTTTAGCTTGATTGCGAAACAAGTTCTTACAACTTAGCTTAATCACTCTCGAGACCTCATTCCTGATGGAATCCATCGCCACGAGGGAGAGAGAAGAGGCAACGTGGAATTTAAGTGCCATGGCTATGGGCGCACTCATAAATGCTACAGCTGGGAGCAAATTGCGGGCCTCTCACATCTGAAGCGAATGCGCTATCACGACTTCTGTCTAGAATGATAGCTAGAATGACGTTGGATGAGAGGATTTGGGGATGTTTTTAGTTAACTATTATCTACTAGACTCACATCTCCGAGTGCATTGTAATGTTTCTGATTGTAGTGGTGGTTTCCCTCTTTAACACTGAACTTAAATGGTTCGTCACTCTCTATGTGTCGAAGCTGGCCATCTGAAAAGCATACAAAGAATATAAACACATTAAAAGACCTATTTCTGCGCTTCATCGAGGTTGGAAATATCAGTTGTTTTACACAAAATTTGTTCATAAAAACCGAATTGCTATATTTACAACTAACATTTTACAAATTACAAAACCAGTTGTTTTTATTCGATCATGTATTGTGACATAGCAGGGCTCATTCTAGAGGGCTACATGGGCAAAAATAGTCGCCCTTGGGACCCTGACTTCGCCCCCTGGGGGCTTCACTTCTCCCTAAAAAAATAATAAATTGAATACAAGGAGTGCTTTACAATGGCCAGTGCATGTTACTGGACAATATTTTGTCTGAAAATTGTAAAAAAAAAACAACCTTTTTTAATTATTATTTTTTTAGGGAGAAGTGGTTCCCCAACGGGACGATGTCGGGGTCCCAAGGGCGATTAATTCGCCCATGTCGCCCTCTAGAATGAGCCCTCCATAACGACAGAATTCCAATAATGAAATTCAACGACATATTTCAAGCATTGTCAGTATCAAATAAGAAACACATATTAATGAATTGTCGTCTGCTACAATTATTTGAACTATTAATAGCCTTTATTTTACCCAGCATGCAGAGTTAATCATATGGAATATATAAAAGAATGAATTAAACAGATGCTTACCTTGATTAAAATGGTATCCGAGTCCTTCAAGGGTGTTAGGGAAGTCATACACAGGTTCTGTAATACGTAAAATAGTCGACTTAAAGCGATACTACATGTACATCGGTGAAAATGCAAATGTCTGCAGACTATAATTTGCTATTATATGGTATAATTTTTTTTTAAATATTTGCCTCAAAGTATTTCAAATTTTCAGCAAATAAACAAACGTCGTATACGCAGTTTGTTGACATAACAAAATAATGTAAATACGGTCGACATTCATGCGTAATACAACGTGTTTATCCTGAATAACACGAGGTATGGTACATATTTACTGTGATATCTCACATGTGTGCCTACCTATTTGTAGACTAATCTTAGTTAAATTATCTCTAATCGAGTGTCACGTGTTAGTATTGACTTCAATTCAGGAGCCTGGATGACCATTATATGAAATCCTACATTCACGTTTGAACGTTTGTATACCACAAAACACTGTTCATTGATTCGATGTTAGTGTTCGAATGTATTCAGAAGAATGTGTAGTAGCTATGCATTTATACGTGACAAAATGCATTTTATTTGCTTTTTGTGATGTAATGTCGCTTTAAAGGTATGTTCCAACTACAAATTACCCTAACAAAATCATTGATTTATGAAATTGTAAATTATTATGCCATGAATTGTTTGTGTATATTATTTAGAAAGGAGAGGACAATCATAAGCTATACAGCTTTCTGTCCAATTCCTTATATCAGTTGTTGTAAATAATCATGTATTGACAGAAAATAAAAATGTTTAAACTAACTGCAAATTACATCTCGTTATATTAAAGTCCCAATATGTGTCTACATGGAATGTGTGGCACATCAAGACGTTCTCATTAAACTTTATTTATTTTAAAACGATTGCGAAACAAGCTGTAACAACTTATATTAATCACTCTTGTTGGCGCGGATGGCAGCGTATTTGTGGTCATTCGTGTGGGAGGAAACCGGAGTACCCAGAGAACACAATTCTAATAACATTCCATGACATATTTCCAGAGTTTTCAGTTACAGATAAGAAAAACATATTAATGAATTGTCATCTGCTACAAGTGTTTAATCTATTTATATCAATTTACCCAGCATGCAAAGCGTTACTATGGCATACGTTCCATTCTATTCTGATAGCCGAGACATGAAAATCTTTGAAAATGAGAATATGGGTATACTGTACCCTTACCTTCCTTTGCCATCTTCTCCTGTAAAACAAGAAATATAAGTAATTAGCTTATAATCGTTAGTAATTTAACTAAATAATTTATAACAAGCAAATGGAATGCATTATACATTTATTGGCAAACTTCAAGATAGTTTAAATTACAACAAAACTCTTTTAACCATTCAATACCAAGTAATTGACATGGACTGATCCATGATATTTTTACAAAATAAATTAAATAAGAAAATTACATTTGGACCAGTTCATTTATCAAAATGGGTAATTTTGTCTAAATAATAGTAATATTGCTGGCAAAAAGTGCAGATCCTGATGAGATAGCCGACTCGTCACGAGCCGGCTCATCTGGATCTACACTGCTTGTAAGCCTATTTAGAGGTATGTGGTGTTGAAAGAGTTAACATATTTAAAGGGCAATTAGAAAATAATAAATAGAGAATATTATGTTAGTATCTTATAAATTTTAATTTATTAGGCGAGTTGGAGAAAACGCTTGGCTGAGCATTGCATATTTTAGGAGACGAGCCAAATAAATTAAAATTTATAAAACAGCAACCCTATATTCATTTATCCTAAGTTTTAGCGAGCAAAGATTACTATAATCACTATAAACACCCGTGTTTACTCTTTCACGGGAGTAAATGAGGTCGGTCAGTAGGGAACTTTTTTTCTATTGGGTACAGAAAAATGTTAAAACGAAATGTTGAATTTTCTTCTTCTTCAAAATTTCATAAAAAAATTAACGGTCGGGGGTAAAAACCTAGGTCGATCAGGAAACCGTAAACACGGGTATATTTTGTGAAGATATGACGTCATGAAAGTTTATTAGGCTATTAAGTAGGCTGTTTTTGCACATTATTTTACATGAAGGTAAGATATATTATCCATATACATGTACTTATAAAAGTGCAAAAATTCATATACATGTACCTATAAAAGTGCAACAATTCATATACATGTACCTATAAAAGTGCAACAATTCATATACATGTACCTATAAAAGTGCAACAATTCATATACATGTACCTATAAAAGTGTGCATATTAATAATTATGAAATGTTTGGCACTCCCTAATACTACAGAGTTGAACTGGTATAGTATACACTCTCTAATACTACACAGGGATCATTCTTGAGGGCGATGTGGGCGAAATTGTTGCCCTAGGGACCCTGACTTCGCTCTCTGGGGGCCCCATTTCCCCTTAAAAATTTTAAAATCCTTTTTATTTTTACGATTTTCAAACAATATTTTGTCTAGTAAGATACACTGGCCCATTATAAAGCACTCCTTCTATTCAAATGTTGTATTTAATGTTGTACTGTGCATTTTAACCCTATTTTGCAGAAGTATATTAAAGAACACCATTTAAGGAAGCGATTCTCACTTCTCTCAAAAATTCTGACCTAGAATGAACCCTGCTACAGAGTTGAACTGGTATAGTATAAGTCTCTAGAATACAGGATTGAAGCAGATAGATAGTCACACATAGGTCAAACTTACTCGTATAGTCACACATAGGTCAAACTTACTCGTATAGTCACACATAGGTCAAACTTACTAGCATAGCCACACATAGGTCAACCTCACTAGCATAGCCACACATAGGTCAACCTCACTAGCAGAGTCACACATAGGTCAACCTCACTAGCATAGTCACACATAGGTCAACCTCACTAGCATAGTCACACATAGGTCAACCTCACTAGCATAGTCACACACAGGTCAAACTCACTAGCATAGCCACACATAGGTCAACCTCATTAGCATAGCCACACATAGGTCAACCCCACTAGTATATGCACACATAGGTCAACCTCACTCGAATAGTCACACATAGGTCAACCTCACTCGAATAGTCACACATAGGTCAACCTCACTCGTATATTCACACATAGGTCAACCTCAATCGTATAATTTTATTCACACATTTCTCCCAAACATTCTGACCATGAATGAACCCTGAGTATAGACATGTTAGTATAAAGAGTTAAAAACATGTTAGTATATTGCATGAACAAACCGAGTGCTCCTCTGGTCTACACCAACCAACACTCGCTCACTGCATGCTCCTCTGGTCTACACCAACCAACACTAGCTCACAGCATGCTCCTCTGGTCTACACCAACCAACACTCGCTCACTGCATGCTCCTCTGGTCTACACCAACCAACACTCGCTCACTGCATGCTCCTCTGGTCTACACCAACCAACACTCCCTCACTGCATGCTCCTCTGGTCTACACCAACCAACACTCACTCAATGCATGCTCCTCTGGTCTACACCAACCAACACTCCCTCACTGCATGCTCCTCTGGTCTACACCAACCAACACTAGCTCACTGCATGCTCTTCTGGTCTACACCAACCAACACTCCCTCACTGCATGCTCCTCTGGTCTACACCAACCAACACT
>CM026399.1:69734954-69763527 GCA_014843695.1 Archivesica marissinica | reverse complement strand
CTGGTCTACACCAACCAACACTCCCTCACTGCATGCTCCTCTGGTCTACACCAACCAACACTCACTCAATGCATGCTCCTCTGGTCTACACCAACCAACACTCCCTCACTGCATGCTCCTCTGGTCTACACCAACCAACACTAGCTCACTGCATGCTCTTCTGGTCTACACCAACCAACACTCCCTCACTGCATGCTCCTCTGGTCTACACCAACCAACACTCCCTCACTGAGTGTTTTGAAGTTTATGTGGCCGCGGAACAATGCACACCTGTGTTATGCTGCAGTTTGCAATACACCACAGCACACTATGCAGGAGCAGGAGTTTCTATAGGTGGTCTTCTAAAACTAGCTGAAAGCTTTCTACTCAATTGAGTATATGATGGTTGTGATTGTAGTTAATCTAGAATTCTAGATGTATGTTAAAGTTTAATATAGTTGAAACAAAAGATGTTTCGGGGAACAAGCCCATGGTCTCTGGATCACTGGAGCAAGTTTGACTGTTTACTTATTAGTAGATTAAACAAGATATCACCCAAAACAAGTTAATACAGTCCGGAGAATGCCATTGAATAGATATTGATTAAATATGCAATACAAGCTGCTGCAGTATACATGTACCTGTATCCATGAATATGCTCCACCCATTGTGTGGTAATCTGTTAAACACAGTAATAATTCATAATAGTCTGAGTAATCAGGACAGTCACTTGTATACATTTAAGTAAGTACCCGACCATAAGTCGATCATGGCCATAAGTCAAGGGTCAAATTTTGGCTTGAAAATGCTATTTTTAAGCTTTATCAGCTGCCATATGTCGAGGGTACTTTGTGGACTAATAACATTTGTTACGACAACAGTTTTGTCGTTCATTTATGAAATGAATCTGAATTGAGGCTTTATTTCATCACGAATCATAAAAATACACTGATGCACAACAATAATGTATATTTATATCGCTATTGCATGTCCTTTGATGAATGTATGCGCCCTGATTGTATTCATTTTTGTATGAAGGTTCCCAACTAATGATATGCAGCTCACATGCACACTTGAAGCTACGAGCATGCGCATTCACAATGTTAGGCAACGTTAGTCGTGAGAAAAGGCGTGTCTTATAGTGTACTCTGTTCCAAGGATGATCTATTTACCTGTTCAGGGACACGGTAAGCTGCAAATCTGGACTAAAAACATTTTAAATGCAAGGTATGCTATACTTTTGTTGTGTCATTGAAAAGAATAATTAATGTAAATATAAGTAATGAATCGTGGGTTAATAGTTTCCATCGGGCTATGAACTACATTGGCCATGTTTAATGATAGCATGGATGCCTTCGGCCTCCACACACATTAGTTTATATTATTCAATCAGTGTTTAAATTTTGGGAACTCGCCAATGTTTACTTATACCAGCTGTTTGTATACAAGTGACTGATCTGATTAATTGGACTACACCATTGTCATAAAGACTACAAACATTGTCATAATCTGTTAGATACAGTTTACAATTAATTCAGGGTGTTCACTAGACTTTGAAAGTCAAGAGTCAATGACCCTTGTTTTTTGCCGATTTAACGAATATTCATTAAAAGTTAAAGTTTTTATCTTAATATGTTGGTACCAAAACCATTGCAACTGGGATACAATGTAGAACTATAAAAGTTGTATGTATGTATGTTCCATTTATGTCAAACGCATTGCCGGGACCTACATTGTAGACATGTTTTTCCTGGGCATGTTTAGCCTGCCTCAGTGGTTAACCAGTACTAAGCAATGTGTGAGGTGCCTTGCTGAATGACACTACATATGTGGCCTGACCTGAGATCAAACCCGGACCGTTCAATTCCAAATCCGACGCTCTACCACTGGACGATAGATGCCACAAAGTAACATGAACCTTAAATATTTGTAAGGTCCTATACACAGATGCAAAGCTCAGCAAACTAGTCAATGTTTTCTCTAATTCTGATAACAAAATTACAACACTGCACATCCAGTGGCAGGCTAATCTGGTTGCACACAAGACACACCTTGGTCAAGGTATATGACTAGGCTATAGTCCAAATATTTAGACTTGAAAAATGTGACATTTGTAAAATGAAAATTCATGACACAAATGGAAACCTGAATGGTCAATCCACGCCAAACATGAATGAGGTAAAATGAAAGAAATAAAATATCTCAGAGCCATATTCAAGCTGGGGTCTCACTAGTGTCTGGTAAGCCACAGACTTAAGGGGTTCGGATTTAACCTGGAGATTTCTACATAGAAATCCTAATGTTTGGCTTGCTTTGTTATTTGAGATATCCACGCCAAGGTATTTGGCTGAGATGACCGACTCAAGTAGGACTCCATGGAGTTTATATTGACTGGAAATAGGATGTTTCCTTGTGGTGACGTGGATAACTTGACATTTGGAGGGGTTAAATTCCATGTCCCACTCCAACTCCCACTCTTCTAATCTCTTAAGATCGTTTTGGAGTGTGACCGATTCATTTTCAGACTGCAGTATCATCTGCAAAGATACGGACTTTGGAAATGATGTTTTGTGTTATGTTTATATAGGCTAGGAAAAGCAATAGTCCAAGTACGGATCCCTGTGGGACTCCAGAGGACACCGGAATGGCCTCTGAACTAATACCATTAAGGACAACTGACTGGAGTCTATTATCTAGAAAACTCTTAATCCACCTTAATGTTTGACCTCTGACTCCATAGTCATGCATTTTTAGTAGTACTTTCTCGTGATTGACCTTGTCGAAAGCCTTACTGAAGTCTAATATCTACCTGATGCTTATTGTAGACAGAGGTAACCAAGTCATTGACTAGCATTACTAGTTGGGTCACGCATGACCGTTTATCTCTAAAACCATGCTGCAAATGGTACAGAATACTGTGGTTAGTGAAGGGTTTTACTATCAAGGAGGAAACTATGTTCTAGAACCTTGCATAGAACACATGTCAGTGAGATAGGCCTATAGTTGGCTGGGTTTGACGTGTCCTCTTTTTTGTAAATGGGAGCAACATTTGCTGACTTCCACTGGGCCGGCAGTGATCCTTCGTTGAGGGATTTTTGGAATAAGACTTCAAGGATAGGTGAGAGTTCTTTAGACAGGATTTTAAGTATGATTGGCTTAATTTGGTCAGGACCACTAGCCATATGGGGGTTCAGGTTATTGAGAAGTTTCTCTATGCCATTTGAACGTACTGTGATCTCATTCATGTTTGGCGTGGATTGCTTTAGCAACTTCTTCATGATGAAATTTGTTTTCATGCTTTAGGGGTGGCATTGATTTGGAGTCTTGCTTGGAATGCTTAAGGAGGGAATAAAGTTTCTTGGTGTTTGGTCTGTAAGGATGGGAGGCATCATCACTGTTTAGATTTTGTTTAGATTTAGGATGTTTTCAAGATATTGGTGATAAGCATCTTTGACCTTTCCGTGCCATTACGGTGAACCAAATAAGATTTCGTTGATCCAATACGCATGAAATGTACTAAATAATAAATCATTCGGATTTCTTTTGTGAAAACTGTGCAGAAAAAATGGGAGAATTTCACCTGTCGACTTCAAACAGCTAAATGTCATGCACAACTGTAATACAAAATATTTTAAGCGTTCTTAATATCTTTATTTAGGATTATTCTTAACACCAATGCACACATTTATAACCTTTCATGTCCGAAAAGCTTCAAAATATTGGTCAGAAATCCCGCCATCGGATCAAGGCGGAAAGTGCTACGCGAAAATGAGCTTTAACGATAAGACCTCGAAATAACAGGATTTTTTTTTTATGTAGGTCTTATTTATCCTCTAGTGTCTTCAAATCGCGATACCTTCCCTTTCGTTACCCCGTAAGTATTTACAATACTGCACGCGTTCGGTGTTTTCTGACGTCACCAATCAGGAATAGATAGTGTCAACGGTCATTTTCCATATTTGGCAACAAAAATGCTCCCTATAATCCTTGGGAGGCGTAAGAAATCGGTTATTTTCCTTGGATTGATATAAAACATGCTATCTTTCATAATGCAATATTGCATCACCATTTGTCCATTGGATTTACTGCAAAATATTGACCATTTCCAGTTTTGTTTTGCGTCGTCTGATTTGTTTACCTACCTGTCATTTAATGACAATGTGAAGGTCAAAATAGACTGTGTTACAATTTTAATTAGTGTAAGGGGAGATAGTTTTGGAGACTTCTCTTATATTGTTTTGAGGTCCATACAGTGGTTTACTGTCGTCGTCAACTAAACGATGTGTCCTGTAGTGTAGTGTACATAAAGGAATAGTTTTTAATTTTGTTTTAGGTTTATGGCAGTCCACCACCTACAAAGCGAAAGTACAGGCAATATTCATCAACAGCCCTTACAAACAGGGTTGGCAATTTCCCGGGAAATAAGAGTATTTCCCGGGACGGCGGGAAATACCGGGAAATACTGGGAAATAAGAATTTGGATACCGGGAAATAAGAATTTGGATGATTTTGGTGGTAAATACAGGTATATATACCATACAATTTCTATTACCCGGTGTACTGATTGTAGTGCAGGATGAAAATGAACTGCTTTTGAAGAATATGACGGAAACAAAATATGACAAGAAAAACGAAAAAATAAATGGAAAAAAAAACAATAAAATAAAAAAAAACAATAAAACCCAAAAAAAACTGTTGTGGTTGCCAATGATGCCACCTGATGAGTACCCCTGGCAGGGACGAAATAGTTTAAGCACTTATAGAGTGGTAGCAATGCATAAAAATGAGCAAAAAACGTGTTTGGAAGACACATAATCTTATTACCCGGTATTTCCCACTTCCCGGCGGTATTTCCCGCCCCCGGTATTTCCCAGCCAACCCTGCTTACAAATGGGCACAGTGTGATATATGTGACCATTGGACCCACCTAATTTACTGTTCAAAAGTCAGGTTTACAAGATTAGGTGATGAATGCACGTGTCCACATTGTGAAAATGCTTGTTAAACTGTAAAAGTGTTCACTGTGAAAAAAAATATTCATCAAAATAATAGAAATTATCATCATGCTGCAGACAATGTTTTCGTTTTATATTTACACCCATTCGATGTTACGCAAAATTGATTTTCTGAAAGGTCACGAAAACTCCGGTACCAGTCACCACAGATGTCGGTTCCGGGTCATGGTAAAAATGACAGCACCCGTTGTTATATTTACGTAGTTATATTCATTTCTAATTATTTGGAATAAAAGAGGAAAGTTACTTTATTTACATCATACATTTAGAAACTATGTAGTTTTAAGATTCGTTGGGTTGAATGCCGATCATTTCTTATCATAACGGAAACTCAAGGGTATAGGACTAGACTATCTATCTTCCTTTAATGTGGAACCCCTCGCGGGGACGTAGACTATGCTATTGACATGCATAAACATTTATCCTGGGTATACCGGTAACTGGTGACATAAGCAATAGCTTGTGTATTTTTGTTCCAAAACGAGGCTGTGCAAATAATGTTCACTCTCAATTAAGCATACTCATATTTATTTTATTGTATGCAATATTAGTTAGTAAGAAATAAATCATAATTAAATCAAAAACAAAGTGAAAGCAACAGCACATGCCTCCATCTTTTATTTACGCGGTGATACCAATAACCGGTGATGATGTAAATTTCACCTCACAAGTTTATACCAGTAGCAATAAATGCCATATACGGCAATCATGTGACGTCACATGAGTAGCGGGCACCTTACAAATGTCAAATGCAGCCGTTAGATAACAAATCCATTGAAATTCACCTAAATATTGACGACATGAACAAAAACTTACGAGTGTAAGAGGAAAAAACAAGTTTTGATTAAATTACGGTAAATTTACCCGTAGAAATGACATTTCAGCTAGTGTTTGCTATGGACAGTTGCCGAAATCCTACGGAAATTGTCAATAGTAAGCACAAAATGAACATGTGCGGTTCATTTGGATTTATACTTAATATCACCGCTTATTAGTATTCACCGATATTAGGGTCATTGGGGATAAGAAACATTTGCTTCATTTGACATTTCTGTCATTATGATTAACCAATAATTGATGAATGAAATCCATCTGAATTGTAGAAATTTACTTATAATATACAGATAGAACACAATAGCCTCTTAAAATCCTGGAAGTCATGTGGGTTTTTCCAGATTATTAGATACGTGGACTATAAATTTGTCAAAAGCATTAGAAAATGGACTTAAAAAGTCAACAAGGATTTCTAAATTTTAGCCGTACAAACAGTATTTACTGTGATTTACCTTTTCTTTTCCTGTGATTAATGATGTTGCGATTGGTGCATACAAGACGATATATTGAAACAATAGGAATAACCAAGTCTGAAACGAAACGCACATACAGAAATGTCTGGGTTTTCCAAGAAGCGTCTCGCGTCGCGACTATGACCAGGAAGTTCAAAAACTCACTACCATACTGTACAATAACGTGTACGCAGATAGATATAGGTGTAACATACGTACTCTAGATTATATTCATCATTTCACACTAAATCTAGTCTGGGAACAGGCGTTGACATATTTTGCCTGGTCAGTCATATAATTATTATATATATAGGTAGTACAGTCTATTGTACACATTGATCTATGAGTGTGTTCTACCTAGGGGTAGTACAGACTACTGTACACAGTGATCTATGATTGTGTTCAATAGCTACCTAGAGGTAGTACAGTCTATTGTCCACATTGATCTATCATTACATTCTACCTAGAGGTAGTACAGACTACTGTACACAGTGATATATGATTGTGTTCTACCTAGGGTTAGTACATACTACTGTACACAGTGATCTATGATTGTGTTCTACCTAGAGGTAGTACAGACTACTGTACACAGTGATATATGATTGTGTTCTACCTAGGGTTAGTACATACTACTATACACAGTGATCTATGATTGTGTTCTACCTAGGGGTAGTACAGACTACTATACACAGTGATCTATCATTGCGTCAGATACCTAGGGGTAGTGCAGACTACTACTGTACACAGTGATCTATGATTGTATTCTACCTAGGTGTAGTGCAGACTACTATACACAGTGATCTATCATTGCGTCAGATACCTAGGGGTAGTGCAGACTACTGTACACAGTGATCTATCATTGCGTCAGATACCTAGGGGTAGTGCAGACTACTGTACACAGTGATCTATCATTGCGTCAGATACCTAGGGGTAGTGCAGACTACTGTACACAGTGATCTATCATTGCGTCAGATACCTAGGGGTAGTGCAGACTACTGTACACAGTGATCTATCATTGCGTCAGATACCTAGGGGTAGTGCAGACTACTGTACACAGTGATCTATCATTGCGTCAGATACCAAGGGGTAGTGCAGACTACTGTACACAGTGATCTATCATTGCGTCAGATACCTAGGGGTAGTGCAGACTACTGTACACAGTGATCTATCATTGCGTTAGATACCTAGGGGTAGTACAGACTACTGTACACAGTGATCTATGATTGCGTTCTACCTAGGTGTTGTACAGACTACTGTGCACACTGATGTGATATATGATTGCGTTCTACCTATGGGTAGTGCATGTTACTGTACACACTGATTTATGTGACAGGGGCCATACTTATTACAAGAGCCACTCTGACCTAGGTTCGTACAATAATTCTTTATTTTCGTATATATGGAAGGCCTAAAATATAGGAATTAACCTATCAGAGGACATAAAAACATTTCAATCTTGGCACAAAACTTAGTCCGCCTCCGTGGTCGAGTGATTACGGTCACTGGCTTGTATACCACTGTAAACTATCACCACTGATTGTCACGGGTTCGAGCCCCGCTCAGACCGTGTCTCTTTATATGAAACAGTTGGCAGTTTCTTACGGAGGTTGGTGCATCAAGAACTGGTTAACCGCTGGAGCCTGTCCAGGAAAGGTATTGTTAGGTAAACAGTGTATTGAGATACCAGCGTTTTATTACTCATAAAGTGTATGCCCATTGCGGGCCAAACATTGTTGTTGTTCTCTGGTGGGAGATTAAACAACTATTCATGTTTTATGTTAAACTGTTAAATTTACTGCTATACTTGATATTATATATATTTAGTTAGATATCAAATACTGGATACTCGGTCAGGCCATGTATGTTAAGCTGCTTATACGCTGCCGGCAAAACTATGATAAAGTCAAGTGATTCCCAATAGTATTTCTACTGTGTGTCTTTGTAATGTTTCCCTCGTCTGACCCTAATAAAATTAACAGTTTTTCAGATGAGACTTTAAACCGAGGTCTCGTGTCTGTCATGTAAAAGAACCAGAGGAGACTCTGAAATGGGTCTCTGTCGGGATGACTAATCTCTTACGGAGGTGTCGCTCATATGGGCAACCGGTAGCGATGATAAATAAACGTAAAACACACACATAATGTTGAAGTGGAGAAGTCATAGGATGAAGCCAAATGAGTATTAAATCTAGGTAGATAATAGTATTTCTATATTTTAGGTTTCTTCTTCTTCTTGGTGATTTCGGCACTCCCTCAATGTTGAGGATTATGTGTCGTCGCTGGTGAATTTTGAGATGATGATATTTACAATGATTAGTTTATACAAATTTATTTTAGCTCGATTGCGAAACAAGTTATTTCAACTTATATAAATCACTCTCGAGACCTCATTCCTGATGGAATCCATCACCACGAGGGAGAGAGAAGAGGCAACGTGGAATTTAAATGCCTTGCCTAAGGGCACAATCGTAACGGCTCCAGTGGGGCTCGAACTCCGGACCTTTCGCACCTGAAGCGAACGCGCATCCACTGCGCTATCACGACTTCCGAACTTTACAATGATTAATTAACAAATAAGTGAATGTCCAAAGACAAATATACTACAGTGCTTGTTTAAGATTGTGTGCATAGAGTGAATGCTTTAGATCATGGTTGGGAGGGCAGAAATGGGGATAAGTGCTTTAAAGCCATCAACTGTTATTGCTTCATGTGCGGCAAGGGGTAACACGTTCCATTGGATGACGGTTCTTGGATAAAAAGAGAATTTGTATGAATCTTTGTTGACAGGGATGTGTTTATAACAATATGGGTTTGTGTGTCTGGCTATGTTGTCTACGGGTATCAAAAGGTTTATGGGAATGTTTACAGCTACTAGTTGGTGTATTATTTTATAGAAGAGAATCAATCTGTATCTAACTCTGCGTGTCTCAAGTGTTGGCCAGTTTAGGTTGTCGATCATTTCGGAGACTGAACTAGTGTTATGGTATCGGTTGGTAACGAATCTGGCAGCACGTCGCTGTACCGTCTCCATTTGATGTTTTTGTATCTATTACCGCGATATATACCCATAATGCATCATACAAGTTAAATAGCTCTTGTTCTTCAAAGTAAACAAAATTCAAACACATATACGTTTCGTGTCAGTGGCTTAGTGGTTAAGGCGTCCTCCTGCAGAGCGGGAGGTCGATGGTTCGAATCCAACCAGGGGGTTCGTTCTGACATGGCCGGTTGGTGAGCCGCCAGCTAGTTAAATAATGGTTACCGATTGCCTACCTGGCATACAAGCATTATAATTCAGGAAGTACCGATGCTCATAAATAAGTGATGTCTCATAAGTCAGAAATGGCTGGCCCTTTAAAAAGGGGTGACACTATAATAAACAAACACTTTATAAATTGGTATCAGCTTTTGATTAGTGTTTATAGTAAATATATTTGACATCTTTATGTAGGTTTGTTGCACAGTGCGTAGTACTGTAGGACGACTGACACTGTTACGTCTACTGGTACTATTAGGCACTACTGTATATCATTGTAAAAAAATTAATATTTCATACAATCGTAATGAAATAATGCGCTCTTTCCGGTGTCCACTAATGGATTTGAACTAAATTTCGTATGTGCTGTATGTAGTCTATGTACAGATATGTGTGGTAGTTTGTTATAAGGGTTATTATCATAGCACACTTTATGGAGTACAGACGGTTCTGTAGTCCAGTGGTAGCTCGCTGGCCTGGTAATCCAGGGATCGCAGGTTCGATCCCCCGTCTGACCCTATTACAATTAACAGTCTTTCAGATGGGACGTTAAGCCGATGTCTCGTGTCGGTGTTGTACACTGTGCACGTAAAAGAACCAGATGATTGTTTAAACCAATTCATTTTGGCAATTATATGATGATTCTATTCCATATATTCGAGGATACAAAACGGCATTATTAGTGTCAGTAATGTCAGTAATAAGTGTCAATATATATATATGTGTTATACATGTTGTATATATATATATACAGTATATATAATGTTATAATACATGTACACATATATATGTACACATGTATTATAACATTATATTGGGTATTTGCAGTGACATTATAAATAATGAAAGTTAGAATAGTTCAGTTGTTTTATTTCTATTTCCTAAAATACAGGAGTGTCCTTATTTCAATATAACTTAACTACCAAATTAACTTGACAACAATTTGGTAGTTAAGCGACAATTAATTTATCATCGTCTTTGATATATTGTGTTTTTCAGTTTAATATTATCATCGCTGCCGGTTGCCCATATGAACAACGCCTCTTGAAGAGATTAGTTATTTTAGATGTTTGAGGATTTTGCAGTGATAGAGACAGAGACGAGGTATATGGCCGATTGGTTAATGTTGTTGACTTCGAATCACTTGCCACTCACAGTTGATGTTTAGACTCTCACCGGGGGCGTCGGAGTATTTCGTGAGAGGAAGCTATTCGGAATGTTGGTGGTTCTACCCGGGTACCCTTTCACGCTTGACTATTTGGAAGGGAACCCAGGATCTTCCTCCACCAATAATAGCTGGAAAGTAGCCATATAACTTAAGCTGTTGGTTAAACCACAAAACAAACAGAGACTAATTGCAGAGTATTGTCTGGTTCATTTAAGTGAACGGTATTATTCACTGACACTAGATCTCGGTTTAAAGTCCCACTTAAAGATGAGGCTCGAACCAAGGATCTACAGATCAACGTGTTAACCACTGGACTACTGACTAGTCTGTATTTGATCTATTAATCTCATCACACCGATATACATGTGTATATATATACCTGTGTATACGACTACAAGTCTGAGACATCCTGTATATTACACATGCTAGAATCGCCGGTATAAAAAGACATGCTGACACAAAAGTTTGTATTAATGAATGGAGTCTATTCAGTATTTACATCACTAGATAGTGTGGTACACTAGAGTATATTGTAGTCGACTACGTCCATCCGTATGTCCACCTGTCAAGCTATCTCCTTTGAGACCAAATTTTAATAACGAATGTTGCCAATGGTGGACTGATTGAAACGAATGTGTAACTGATAATGTTCATGTGTGTGTCAGCTACAGTGTGTGTTTCAAACAGTTCAACATTATCAGTTACAAATACGTTTCCAACAGTTCAACATTATCAGTTACAAATACGTCTCGAACAGTTCAACATTGTCAGTTACAGTGTGTTTTAAATAGTTCAACATTACTGTACACAATAAGCACAGTGTAACGGATACGTTGGAATGTTGCTAGAAGTTGTGGTCCTACCCGTTTGCCTTTCGTTAATTTGTCATGTTTTGTATTCATTTGTATATGTAAAACTAATCGAGCAATAAAATATGATTAAACTAGACCGGAAGGTATGTTGCGATAAGCTGAACTATAGAAATACCACCAAGGTAGCGGCGTTGAACTAACACGAATGCGAGTGTGACTCGCCAAGATATAATTGCGTAGTGACATGTCTTACGCTCGGCACACTTGGAACATTATCAGTGGTACGGCGATACTTGTCGGACAAAATGACCCGACTCGACGGTCCTCGTCGGCAATGACAACACAGCCTACATTTGGAAGTTTTGATCAATATAGATGGCAGACAGTTGTCTGTTCCGCATTCTAGTCACACTACACTGTGTGACTTGTTGAGCAATCAGTCCCTGGCGGCCCTCGTCGACATTCCCAAATATTTAACTGAAAGCTTATTTTGATATCGAAGGATACAACACGGGGTTGTTTTCATAAAGGTATAGTTGACGGTAGTATGAACATAGTTGCTGTCTGATGGCCGTGGTAATGATCGGCGTCGGTAATGGAGAACGTGCGCTAAACATGCTTGCGACTCAGTATTTCCTAAATAAAGTAGTCTCCGTGCTAGCTGGAGTAATTGAGTTGTAGCCGGCGCTGATCTAGCACGAGTAACGTGTCGTCTGCAGTTATGTCAATGCGGAATAGAGGACATAATGGAGTACAAAATGCCTACCGAGTTACAGCCCTAGCTGGACTAAGGTCATCATAGGATCTATGCGGACATCATTATAGGACTGTCTCTATGGGCTGGTTCAGTCAGACCGGACTAATGCCATCAGATGATGTACTCGGACATTACCGGGATTGTCTCTATGGGCTGGTTCAGTCAGACTGGACTTAATGTCATCAGTTGATGTACCCGGATATTACCGGGAGTGCCACCATAGGCTTATGCAGTCAGACTGGACTAATGTCATCAGTTGATGTACCCGGACATTACCTGGATTGCCACCATTGGCTTATTCAGTCAGACTGAACTAAGGTCATCAGCTGATGTACCCGGACATTACCGGGATTTCCACCATTGGCTTTTATAAAATTTAATGCAGTCAGACTGGACTAATGTCATCAGATGATGTACCCGGACATTACCGAGATTTCCACCATTGGCTTATGCAGTTAGACTGGACTAATGTCATCAGATGATGTACCCGGACATTACCGAGATTTCCACCATTGGCTTATGCAGTCAGACTGGATTAAGGTCATCAGATGATGTACCCTGACATTACCGAGATTTCCACCATTGGCTATATGCAGTCAGACTGGACTAAGGTCATCAGATGATGTACCCGGACATTACCGGGATTTCCACCATTGGCTTTTATAAATGCAGTCAGACTGGACTAATGTCATCAGATGATGTACCCGGACATTACCGAGATTTCCACCATTGGCTTATGCAGTCAGACTGAACTAATGTCATCAGATGATGTACCCGGACATTACCGAGATTTCCACCATTGGCTTTATGCAGTCAGACTGGATTAAGGTCATCAGATGATGTACCCGGGCATTACCGAGATTTCCACCATTGGCTTTATGCAGTCAGACTGGACTAAGGTCATCAAATGATCTGTCCGGACATTAAATTAAGGTGTGGGCTGGTTCAGTCGGGCTAGACTAAGGTATCTTTTTCAATTCAATTCAACAAGTTTATTGCAAAAAACATGTACATGTATAATATATGTTTATAGCAAATACAAACATTTTCAATACAAAGACATGGATAGTTAACAAAGAGCATAGACTTACAGTGGGTATTTCAATGCTATTGGCATATAACAGTAATTTTTACGACGTTACATTTCTTAACAGGTTAGCATGGTAAATGAATATGCAAAGATTGTTCAAAGTGATTATGGAATTAGTTGACATTAGACTGGCAAATTTTTGTTTTGTTAGCCAGGTCTAATTGTAGCGTTTTGTGTATTTTGATCGCAATGTTGAATATTTTGGACATTACTAAGGTAATCAGGGGATTTACCCGGACATTACCGGCATTGCCTCTATGGCCTGGTTCAGTCGGGTTAGACTACGGCAATCAGGGGATCTACCCTGACATTACCGGCATTGCCTCTATGGCCTGGTTCAGTCGGGTTAGACTACGGCAATCAGGGGATCTACCCTGACATTACCGGCATTGCCTCTATGGCCTGGTTCAGTCGGGTTAGACTACGGCAATCAGGGGATCTACCCGGACATTACCGGCATTGCCTCTATGGCCTGGTTCAGTCGGGTTAGACTACGGTAATCAGGGGATCTACCCGGACATTACCAGTATGCATCTATGGCCTGGTTCAGTCGGGTTAGACTACGGTAATCAGGGGATCTACCCGGACATTACCGGGATTTCCTCTATGGCCTGGTGGTTCAGTCGGACTGGAGTAGGAAGAGGAACGTTTTGATCAATGCAGAGAGCAGACTGGATAGTAACAGCAATCAGCCCGAGTCGTCATGGAGCAGAAAGTGCGGATGTAGTCTCAACGTATAGGGGCAAGGACATTGTACTTTCCTTAAACATGTCAAATATGCAAGTGAAGGCTACTTTCAAGAGTAAGTCATATATAGCCTCTCTGACCTACTTCCAATTGCAATTCACTTTCCTTATGTATGTCAAATATACGCAAAACAGAAGGTCTTTTTCCTATATGACCTAAATATAGGGGTCAAATCAAATGACATTTTACTTTCTTTGAGCATGTCAAATATACAAATGAAGGTCACTTCTAACAAGAACTGGACTATGGATACTAAGCATGTCAAATATACAAATGAAGATCACTTCTAACAAGAACTGGACTATGGATACTAAGCATGTCAAATATACAAGTGAAGGTCACTTCTAACAAGAACTGGACTATGGATACTAAGCATGTCAAATATACAAATGAAGGTCACTTCTAACCGGAACTGGACTACGGCTAAACATGCTAAGCGCAATAAGGAAAGCTTCAAAATAATTAAATACATATTACAATTGAAGTTTATTTTTGAAAAGACTTTCCCAAAACTCAGGGTTTCTATGCTTGAAGTTGATGTGTTTGCGCCTTTAGTGATCCTTGCACTGTATTCACTGGCACACGGAAATACTTTCCCAAAACCCAGGGTTTCTAACTTTCTATAGTTCAAAATCCAGTTGTGTTTGCGCCTTTAGTGATTCTTGCACTGTATCCACTGGCACACGGAAAGACTTTCCCAAAACCCAGAGTTTCTAACTTTCTATAGTTTAAAATGCACATTTGTGTTTGCGCCTTTAGTGAACCTTGCACTGTATCCACTGGCACACGGAAAAACTTTTCCAAAACCCAGGGTTTCTATGGTTGAAGTTGATGTGTTTGCGCCTTTAGTGATCCTTGCACTGTATCCACTGGCACACGGAGAGTGGTGATGAGGAGGCCACGATCGGTGTTGTTATCAATCCGACGAGGAGTGTCATCCTGAAATAAGATACAAACACAATGATTGATAAGAAATATATCCGTTTAAAATTCCATTAAAAGGGTCATTATAATATCCACAATGTAACAAGTCTTTCTGGAAATTGATTCTCCGTCTGACACTAATACTATTATCAAGCTTTCAGGTTGGGACTTTAAACCGATGTTTCGTGTCGAACTGTTGATGCTTTACATCGTGCACGTAAGGGATTCTGGAATGAGTCTCTGTTTGTAGCGCTATCCTCCAAATATAACATTACTCATCTTTTCAGGAGGCGTCACTCGAAACTGGTAGCGACGATACAGAAACGTATACCACACATAAACAACTTCGTATACGACCAGATTTATTTACAACTACACGATGTTTTGTAGGGCTGGTTATAGTTGTGGGACATGTGTTTTCACATCATTCAGCGGCTAATTTGATTGAACATTCAAGACTTGAAACAATTTACACCAAATATGGCATCGGTTATGAAACATATTGAAATTTAAGTTTCTATCTCGCAATTTAGCCCTTGCTACAAGGATCGTGAACAATAAAACATTGCACTCGTATCTCAACATTCACAGGCTGGCTCTGAGATACGTGTATATCAATTCTACTGGTACAGCAACATATCATTCTCGAGATCTCATTTGTGCGGAAATCCACCGCCATGAGGGAGAGAGAAGAGGCATTGTGGAATTTAAGTGCCTTGCCTAAGGACACAATCGTAACGGCTCCAGCAGCTGGGTGCGAACTCCTGTCCTCTCACACCTGAATCGTCACTGCACCATCACGACTTCCACTGATTCTCATAAATAAAATGGTAATGATTCAGTGAGATGTTTGTCATTCAGTGTTGGAAATGTGGATTATTGCCATGCGCTACTATGATTATCTGTCGTCCAAATTAACATGGTTAAGTACATTATTCTTGTTTGTTTTTTTACGTTTATTTATCGTCGCTACCGGTTGCCCATATGAGCGACGCCTCCTGAAGAGATTAGTTATTTTAGATTTTGGAGGATGGTGCATGATACAGACAGAGACCCATTCCAGAATCTCCCCTGGTTCTTTTACGTAAACGGTGTAAAGCACCGACACGAGACCTCGGTTTAACGTCCCATCTGAAAGACTGTTAATTGTATTAGGGTCAGACGGGGGATCGAACCTGCGATCTCTGGATTACCAGTCCAGCGTGTTACCACTGGACTACATATCCGTCTGTATTATTCTTCAACAAACGGCAGTGACCATATTCCTTACACTACACGAGATTTGAATCGCGAGATTCAGCGATAGTTTTGGCTACCGCGCAATTATCGTAGTAACAAGCAGGCACGCCATGTATTCTGTAAATAAATGTACATATACCGGGGCGTGGTTAATTTACCATAATAGATACAAATGTAAAGCGACATTACATCATAAAAAGCCAAAAAACAAATGCATTTTATATATAAATAACATAATTACTACAAATTCTTCCGAAACAATTCGAATATTAACTTTCAATAAATAAACGGATATTATTGCATATTAATCCATATATTGTGGTCAATAATCTATCAAAAGTGAAAGTAGGATTTCATTCATAACGGTCAGCTATGGTTCTGAATTGACCTTTGTTTATTATTGGAGTCTATAGTAAGGACGTGTTAATTTAGCTTAGATATCATTTAAATCAGATCAGTCGAAAAATAAATATATACAGGCACAAAGGGTAAGAAATAAAGGTATATCTGTACTATAAATATTGCTATTCAGGACACGGGCGTTGTACATTACGTATGGCGATTGAGCCTATTTACATTATTTTGTTATGTAAACGAACGTCGTATATGGCGTTTGTTTAGAAGTCAGAATACTCAGCTTATGTGGCAAATACCATACTATAGGAAATTAAGTTCTGTAGAAATTTGTTTTTTCACCAGTGTAATGTCGCTTTAAATGAAACAGAATTGTAACAATAATTAAAACATTCAGTTCTATCATGAGATATTAAAACTTGCAAATAGAAATTCCAAATGTTACTTACATTGTTTGCCAATTTATGGAGGTTGCTCTTACAACATGCAAACTGTCGTCTCAGCCGCCTCGCCACCACAACTACCACTACCGCCGAACCAGCCCCACCCACCCCACACCCACACGACCCATCCACCCCCGCCCCACCTCGTGCACCGTAAACATACCCACACCGTTGCAACCTGTGGCGGCGATGGGGAGCTTCGACGGGTGCATCGACGTGTGAGGCTGCAACGGGGGCTTCAACGTTTGCGAAAACGGATGCAGACACCTGTGGATTGGGCTACGATGTAGTTCGCTGCACCATCGGCGTGGGCAGTGGTATGGATAGCTGCAGTAGCGTAGGCGGAAGCGTAGGCAGCAGCGTATGCTATAGCATGTTCAATGACGGCAATGATGTTGGCAGCGATGTTGGCAGCGACATTATTCCCCAGATCCATGCCTCGAAACACCCCACCACCATTGTCGCCTCCTCCTCCTATGTACATTAGTGACATCTGAAAGAGAACATGTAATACATCTGAGGAATCAAGGTGAATCATGGGAGCTGGTTTCCAGGACTTCCAGAGCACAGGTAGGTAAGAGAGGCCTATGTGACAGAATGGTTAACGTATTTGGCTTCAAATCTCTTACCCCTCACTGATGTAGGTTTGAATCCCAATGAGGGCATACAATTATGTGCGCACGTTATCCTAGTGGTGGCTTGCAGAACATCAGAGGTTATATCGGGGTGTCCGTCCGTGCATGACACATTACTCGAGGGGACGGAGTTGGTAACATAAACGGTACATATAATTATACGGTGTGTGACGTGCCCTGCTTTTGACCCGAGTACCGAAATCGGGACACTTCGGGTGCAAATCCAACGATCACAACGGCCATAAATGGACCACGAATGCCACACAGTTGTCACCATGTCTGAGTAGATTGAGTAGGAAGGTTAAATATGTACATCCGGGCATTGCTCATGTCGTTATTAAATGTTGATGACTGAAATGTCCGGGCAAGGCGGAACAAATGCACGATACTCCGCCATATTTGAATTTAACGACAAACCAATTTTGGAAGCAGATAAATGTTCGATCCTTTCGAAGAGTGCGCGACATACATCGATGTTAAAGCTACACATCCTTCAGAAGAGTGTGTGACATACATTGGTGTTAAAACTACACATCATATACATGTATATAATCGGAGCTTTCCCGCCATTCTGAACGTTTGTTGATAAATGTATTTAAAGTCGTAACCGCATACATGCATTTGGGCGACTAAGTTTTCCAAGACGTTTAATATAAACATCAAATAGTGATGAGTTTGGCCTATCGTAATTATTATAACTGCATGTTTAGAAGGCAGCTATGTGGGCTGCTGTAATCTCAGTGTGTGTTCGGCTTTCATATCTCCGACTGGCACTCACACACAGTAATGTGTGCCAGCAACAGTCGGGGGTAGATCGGGTGGATATATATATATATAAGCCGGTGCATTTATACTTCTAAGATGCCTAAGACTGCATTTATATATATAATTACCAGTTCTACTAAGGTTATGTTACGAGAATACAGTGTTGTATATGCAATGTCATATTACAATATAATACTGTGATCGACATGTCACGAGACAATACATTCATGCACACATCTCCATCTAGCATCCGACTTTTGACTTTAAAATTCCAAGGTTATGTGTTAAATTACTTTTAGATAAGACTACGATGATTAAGATATTGGTACTATGATGATACCATGAATATTATACTCCCCCGAATCATGATAGTGTGCTACTATAGTAGTGTAAGCACGTTGGTGGATATCAATTGTACTTGTATGCATAAATTATATACAATTATATTAACACAATTAAATAAAGCCTCCGCAAGGCGACATGCCTGTAAACGTCATTAAATTACCTTTCTTGAATCACATACATTTCAAATAAATCATTTTATATATCATGAAATATGTATTTACACGGTAGCATCCATACATATAGTCATATTGTAATGTTGATCTTGTAAAGTAGAACAAATAAATAAATAATCTACTCACATCTATAAGCAGTTTGTTGTTCGACAGGAAGCAATAACCAATAATGACGTCGTCAAGCTGACACCGTCATGAACGTCACGCCGGATGTATCCAGAAACCTTTGCATCTGACCGCGCATATGTGTCTTCGTCGTTGTGGTCTGCATGCAGTATCTGGACACGTGAGAACGGTTGGATTCGAGGCTACCAATTCCAATTAAAATCTCACTTTCTTTTTGCAGGCAGTGTATACAGCGTGGCAAGTTTGTCTCCATTTGTATCACATATAATTATAAAAATACTTAAGCGCCAATAGCTGAAGCTCAGTTCAAACTCGTTTTCTTTCTTTTCATTTCTACACGAGATAGCACGTGACGCTGCCGCTGTAAGTTTATATTTAAGGTCGGTGGTTCGGGGTCATCCCCCACGTATAATTTGAATGTCTACACGCTCGCAGCTGCATTTTGCAGCATGTTATGGATTTTTTGACGAGAAATAATTAATGAACATGTTTGTGCAGATGTGAAAATCTTCTGTTATCAAATAAAAAGTATAATAACGACATAAACATTTATTTTCATACTCGATGTGTTCGCTGCACATCATACATCTCCACACACGTACTACTCTTCAGTTTTTATTGAATTATATAGACACAGAATAAAAAGTGTACTATCTGTGTATGTCCACCTGTCAAGCTATCTCCTTTGCGACCAGCTAACACAATCATGTTGACAATGATGGATTTGTAACTGATAATGTTGAACGGTGTGAATCTAGCTACACTGGTATAAATGTCGAAAACAGACCAATATGTTCTCGATTCTAATTTTTTTCCAGATTTACATATTAATTATGTTACACAACAAAGCCTGGCGTAGGTTCGTTTCTTTATTCTTTATTTATAGGAATATGGCCACAGTGTTATTTAAAAAGGCATTCCAATATAAATTGGAAAGTCTTTAAATGATCTTTATTATGTTCTGACTCGTGAGAGTTCATCCATAGATCTCAGCTGAGAATCATTTCAGAAGAACCAGAAAAGGGATTAGATTTGCAAGGAGCCAATGCATTCACACCTTTAGTACAACTACCATTGATATGTTTACAACAGATAATACGATTGAACATGTACAATACAATACAATGACAACTGGCTCACCTGAGGTTGATTCGGCGAACGTCGGCAATTTCCGTCATAGACGGCAACATTGCCGACCGTCACCGATTCACACTTGATCACTTTATCCGGTGCACGTAAAAGAACTAGAGGAGAATCTGGAATGGTTCTCTGTCTGTATCATTGCACTATCCTCCAACACTCTCAAATGACTAATCTCTTCATGAGGCGTCGCCCACATGGGCAACCTGTAGCGACGATAAATAAACGTAAAACACACACATAAACACGAATATATATAAACGCAACCTGTGACAGTTAAATTATAGCTGAAAGCGTGTGTTAGTTGCTTGTCTTAAATGACTACTGTCAACATAAGGACATTACACTATACATATTACATGTTGTGGTACGGTTTGTAGAAGGTACGGATATTACAGGGTTTATCACGATTAATCCCTCACTGTTCATGGTTATACACCACCAAATCAGATAGCCCAGACATATGCCTAGCTTTAAACCAAGTATCAGACTGTTATTCTAGAACTGACATATATATATGAAATAGAGCTGCATTTTAATGTGGTTGACCGATCAAATAAAGCAGAACATTTACATGAAACACAACCAGAACACGAGTACCAGTACTCTAGCTAGATAACATTGTGCATGTGTCACTACTATATCCAATTTGGGAGAGTATCACCTAATTATCCAACATGGCTGTCAGCGAAAACAAACAATATCAATATTAATTCTTCAATGCAGTATACAACGTTACAAACAGTCGAGCACATTGACAGGGATTAAATCAACTTGCAAAGAACGCATGCATAGTTTGTTTATACGATTCAGGTGAACACTCGATTAAAACTGTATTTATTACCATGGGTGTACCGGTATTCGGTCATCTAGGCTTTTCGGTGAATAGCTTCTAGTCAATGTCTTTACTAAGTAAAGGGATGATATTTGCATTTGATGCAATTGTGTAAACTGAGATTGCATGACATATGTCTAAAATAAAATACACTTTCACTCGCTTGTGATTTCAACATGAGTCGAAAATGGAACTATTATTATATTTTGCAATTTTTGGGTTTTACGCCTGCACCAGCACCATTTTGGGCTATATCGCCAGCAGGTAGTTTACCTAACAACACCTTTCCTGGGCAGGCTCCAGCGGTTAACCAGTACTTGGGTGCACCAACCTCCGTAAGAAACTGCCAACTTTTTCATATATATGAGACACGGCCTGAGCGGGGCTCGAACCCGTGACCATCAGTGATGATAGGTTACAGTGGTATACAAGTCATTGACCGTAACCACTCGACCACGGAGGCGGACATGAAAATGGAACTAAAAAAGTTCTAACAACTTATATATTAATCATTCACGTTGGCGCGGATGAAAGCGTAAATGTGGTCATTCATGTGGGAGGAACTACCTGGAGAAAACCCACCTGTCCAATCTGGCGACCATCGTACCATCTTGCATACTTCCCGTCCTAGGATCAAACCTGGGTTACATTGGTGAGAAGCAAGCGCGCTAACCACTGCGCTAATCGGACAGCCATGGACAAATGGAACTATGTTTGGCCAACCTATGAAAATACATGTACGGGAAATGTTGATTACAGTTTAGTTCCAAAAATTGTATTAACATAGGGACATAGCAATAATTGTTTCTTGCAACGGAGGAATTTAGCACCAGCAAATTATGATTACTCTTTAAAATGAGGAAAGCTGTGACATGGAGATAATTGTCACTATAGTAACCAAGCCAAAGTCAGGGTTCGAACACACGACTGCCTGATCCTCCATTACCTGGAAGTGAACACTCTACTGCGTCGCTATAAAAGCTAGCTCTATAGCGAGACAGTATAAGTCTCCCTATATACCGCTACATCACCATACTGTCTGGCTGCTATTTTTACTGACAAACCCATGTCTCTAACAGCCTGATGTGCATTTGTCATTGCACTTGGTGAATTAGAGATGCCAAGGTGGAGTTGAAAAATAAGATGAAATGAATTAGCATACAGGGTTCATTCTAGGTCAGAATTTTTGGAAGAAGTGAGAAAGCGCGCGATCGTGTCCTTAAGTTGTGTTATTTAATAAATATACAAAATATGGTTAAAATGCACAGTATGACCATTAAATACAACATTTGGATAGAAGGAGTGCTTTATAATGGGCCAGTGTATCTTACTGAACATAATTTTGTATGAAAATTGTAAAACAAAAATTAGGGAGTAGTGGGGCTCCCAGAGGGCGAAAGTCAGAGTCCCTAGGGCGACTATTTCACCCACATCACCCTCTAATACGAACCCTGAGCATAGTGGTAAATATCATAGACAATACTATTTTTGAAGAAAAAATGTTAAAAATCTATAAGGGTGACAACATATTTGAACTGACCGGTAGGATGTGCTTCATGACATTGTCATATGACTGTCGCGTGACCTTGTGAGGCAGCCGAATACATTTTTGACAAAACAAGCACACATTTCTTTATATTTACTTCTGTTTAAAGCAGCATTACATTGTATGAAATAAACGATATTTGAAAAATTCAATTTTTTTTGCTACACATTCTAACATTATACTTTGTATGCTTATGTTCATTTGGTAAACAGTGTTTTTTTGCGATAAAACAAACTCGAAACCGAAAGTAGGACTTTTCGAGTCGATCGGTCACGCACTTGTTTACAACAGGAACGCATCGTCCGCACTTGTTTACATTCGGAATGCATCATCCCCATTTGTCCCATGTTGTCTTTTTTAATTAAATTACTTGATATGTTGATTCATACCTCTGTTAGCTAAGTCTTTTAGGGACATTTCTACATCCCCGCGAGGGGTTTGACATTAGAGGAAGATAGATAGATAGTCTTTCATGTTCAAAATATATACATTGTTTTCTACATCCTCTGTTGTTTCACGCATGCGCGCTGTGCGTGTTTAAATTTCATATGTTGATAAACAAATTCGCGTATACGACGGTATAAATTTATTGGAATTTTATCGTTTCTGAGCGACTATTTCGATTTTTGTAAACACACACACATTAGTATTTATATTTTACTCAAAACATCCTTTATTACGATGTAATGATGCTTTAATTTTTTTTTTTAGGGTACACATAAATGGAATTACCGTAATGAAAACATCAACATTTACATCTTTTCGACATAAAATGTGATTATTTGCCTACTTTTTGTGCCTTTTCTCTTTGAAAACTTCTAACATCTATATCATGCATAAAGCACCTGCTATTGTCCGCCGTAATGTCATTCACGTTCTGGAAGTAAACAAAATATCGTGAATAATCAATGGTCCGAAAAATGGTGATGCACGGAATCAGGGTGATTGACGATATAGGATTGGCAGGTGCATTCTAGAACAGTGAGTTATCCTGGCTATACCGGTAACCTATGACATAAGCAATAAACTGTGTATTTGTGTTTCAATAAGAGGCCAGGGTTCATTCTAGGTAATAATCTTTGGGAGATTTGAGAAAGCGTTCGATCGCGTCCTTATATGGTGTTATTTGATAAATTTCAACAAAATAATTAAAATACACAATATGACCATTAAATGCTATTGGGCCAGTGTATCTTGCAGAAGTCGTGATAGCGCAGTGATAGCGCAGTGATAGCACGTTCGCTTCAGGTGCGAAAGACCCAGAGTTAGCCGAGAGTCTATTTTAGTATTTTGCATACTTTAATTATTTCTTCCTTTGTTAATTATTTGATTATGGTAATTATGTCCTAGATTGTCTATTGGATTGAGATGTTTAGCATGTATTCTATTTATAGGTCTATATAGGACTTTGGTGATTGGACACGGGGTGGTGTTACATTCATAATGGTAAGTCAAGGAAGTCAATATATTGCTGTTAGCTCACCTCAACCATACATTATATATCACCTCAACCATGCACTATATATCACCTCAACCATACACTGTATATCACCTCAACCATACACTGTATATCACCTCAACCATACACTATATATCACCTCAACCATACACTGTATATCACCTCAACCATACACTATATATCACCTCAACCATACACTGTATATCACCTCAGCCATACACTGTATATCACCTCAACCATACACTGTATATCACCTCAACCATACACTATATATCACCTCAACCATACACTGTATATCACCTCAGCCATACACTATATCACCTCAACCATACACTGTATATCACCTCAACCATACACTGTATATCACCTCAACCATGCACTATATATCACCTCAACCATACACTGTATATCACCTCAACCATGCACTGTATATCACCTCAACCATACACTGTATATCACCTCAACCATACACTATATCACCTCAACCATACACTGTATATCACCTCAACCATACACTGTATATCACCTCAACCATACACTGTATATCACCTCAACCATACACTGTATATCACCTCCCCATACACTGTATATCACCTCAACCATACACTGTATATCACCTCAACCATACACTGTATATCACCTCCACCATACACTGTATATCACCTCACCATACACTATATATCACCTCAACCATACACTGTATATCACCTCAACCATACACTGTATATCACCTCAACCTACACTGTATATCACCTCAACCATACACTGTATATCACCTCAACCATACACTGTATATCACCTCAACCATACACTAATTCACCTCACCATGCACTATATCACCTCAACCATGCACTATATATCACCTCAACCATACACTATATCACCTCAACCATACACTGTATATCACCTCAACCATGCACTATATATCACCTCAACCATGCACTATATCACCTCAACCATACACTATATATCACCTCAACCATGCACTATATATCACCTCAACCATGCACTATATATCACCTCAACCATACACTGTATATCACCTCAACCATACACTATATATCACCTCAACCATACACTATATATCACCTCAACCATACACTATATATCACCTCAACCATACACTATATATCACCTCACCTCACTATATCACCTCAACCATACACTATATATCACCTCAACCATGCACTATATATCACCTCAACCATACACTGTATATCACCTCAACCATACACTATATATCACCTCAACCATACACTATATATCACCTCAACCATACACTATATCACCTCAACCATGCACTATATATCACCTCAACCATACACTATATATCACCTCAACCACACTATATATCACCTCAACCATACACTATATATCACCTCAACCATACACTATATATCACCTCAACCATCACTATATCACCTCAGTCATGCACTATATATCACCTCAACCATACACTATATATCACCTCACAACACTATATATCACCTCAACCATACACTATATATCACCTCAACCATGCACTATATCACCTCAACCATGCACTATATAGCACCTCAACCATACACTATATATCACCTCAACAACACACTATATATCACCTCAGTCATGCACTATATATCACCTCAACCATACACTATATATCACCTCAACAACACACTATATATCACCTCAGTCATGCACTATATATCACCTCAACAACACACTATATATCACCTCAGTCATGCACTATATATCACCTCAACCATACACTATATATCACCTCAACCATGCACTATATCACCTCAACCATGCACTATATAGCACCTCAACCATACACTATATATCACCTCAACAACACACTATATATCACCTCAGTCATGCACTATATATCACCTCAACCATACACTATATATCACCTCAACAACACACTATATATCACCTCAGTCATGCACTATATATCACCTCAACAACACACTATATATCACCTCAGTCATGCACTATATATCACCTCAACCATACACTATATATCACCTCAACCATGCACTATATCACCTCAACCATGCACTATATATCACCTCAACCATACACTATATATCACCTCAACAACACACTATATATCACCTCAGTCATGCACTATATATCACCTCAACAACACACTATATATCAGTGGTTAACATGGACTTGTAATCCATGGGTTGCAGGTTCAATCCCCCCTCCCCCACTATGCCATACTAAAATCCCTGATATAGTCATTAGGATGAGACTTTAAATCTAGATCACCTAAATGAACCAGAGAAGACTGGAATGGGTCGGGTATCTGTCTGTATCATTGAACTATCTTCCAAAATCTAAACTAACTAATCTCTTCAGGAGGCGCATCTCATATGGGCAACCGTAGCAACGATAAATAAATATACCGGTAAACATATAACACACCCACCCAGAGTCTTCCTCAACAAATATAAAATTGCAAACTTCCAACAAAGAAACATTATTTGTTAGATGAGTGCCATTGTGCATTGTATGTACATGTGTGTTATTGACTGACACGCCCCCTCACTGAACATTGAATACCAGTAGTATTGTATGAATAATTGATTGACAGTTTGGTGAGTTTATTGGTTATGAATACTGGTTACTGGAGGGCATGGGTAGGTTATAGGACTATTGCTGTTTTGTGCTGTGTGATGACAGAGCTTGTGATTCAGTGGAATTCTATTACTGGAATGGTTGTTATGGTAACAGACATGTAACCGAGGGTATCAAACAATTCATTCTATTTATGCAGCTTTTTAATTTGTACTAGCGTTTCAATGGGATTGTAAATAAGTTTTATGTCAAATTTGTACAGAATGAAGTAATGGATATGAGGTACTAGTAATGTATGTATGTATGTTCCATTAATGTCAAACCCCTTGCCGGGACCTAGATATGTTTTCCTGGGCAGGCTTAACCGACCTAAGTGGTTAACCAGTACTAAGCAATGTGTGTGTGTGTATGTATTTATGTATGTATGTATGTATGTTCCGTTAATGTCAAACCCCTTGCGGGGACCTAGATATGTTTTCCTGGGCAGGCTTAGCCGACCTAAGTGGTTAAGCAGTGTGTGTGTGTGTGTGTGTGTGTGTGTGTGCGTGTGCGTGTGCGTGTGCGTGCGCGTGCGCGTGGTCATGTTTTCCTGGGCAGGCTTAGCCGACCTAAGTGGTTAACCAGTACTAAGCAATTGATATGAATGCAGGGAATGATGTGTAATTACTATTTCAGGATCGCCCCCCTGCGTTGAGCAAATCACGGACTATAAAGTTCCACAAGCTGTTCAAGACTGTGCCGGACAATGAATATCCAATTGACTGTAAGCATTGACATATATTAACATTCTGTACTATGTAATTTTTGACATAGCCATTCTTCCCCTCAGTACATTTGCATTAAAATGCTGAATATATTGGAAGGAATGTGCAAACAACAGATTCAGATCAGCCACGACATAGCGCCTCGTCTAATCAGGATCTATGTTGTTTACTATTCAAGCCAAGTACTTTAGCTCCACTATCCGAATAGCAAACAACATGGAACCTGGTCAGACTGCACATTCTGTGCCGATTGATCTGGCTCTATGCTATTTGTAAAAGCAACTTTATTTGCGATTAGCAGGTTAAGGGTTCAAATATTTGATCAACAGTTTTGATAGGTTTGTTTTAGCAAAGTCTGTCACATTGGTCATGTGGTTAAGATCGCAGACTTATATACCACTGTAACATAGCATCATGGATGGATGGTCACGGGTGACAGACCTGCTATGTGTACAGGAGTATGACAGACCTGCTATGTGTACAGGAGTATGACAGACCTGCTATGTGGACTGGAGTATGACAGACCTGCTATGTGTACAGGAGTATGACATACCTGCTATGTGGACAGGAGTATGACAGACCTGCTATGTGGAGACAGGAGTATGACAGACCTGCTATGTGTACAGGAGTATGACAGACCTGCTATGTGTACAGGAGTATGACAGACCTGCTATGTGTACAGGAGTATGACATACCTGCTATGTGTACAGGAGTATGACAGACCTGCTATGTGGAGACAGGAGTATGACAGACCTGCTATGTGTACAGGAGTGTGATAGACCTGCTATGTGGACAGGAGTATGACAGACCTGCTATGTGGACAGGAGTATGACAGACCTGCTATGTGGACAGGAGTATGAATTTAACCATGTGCCACTATGTTGCAGGTTTGACATAATCATGTCCGCTAGCATATTGGTCTTATTGCAGATTTTTAATTTATTATAATTCTTGAAACCACATTTTAAATATTAATTAAATTCTTGGAATTGAACTGCTGCTTGGTTTTTGTTCATTTTGTTGTTGTTATTTCAGATTTTTCGTGTGCCTTCATTGGGGACATCCTGCTACAAGGAAATCTGTATGTCTCTCAGAACTGGTTCTGCTTCTACTCGAGGATTAGGGGGCGGGGCAGATTGGTAAGT
>CM026399.1:69683884-69733954 GCA_014843695.1 Archivesica marissinica | reverse complement strand
GTTTGTAAAGGGGCGGGGCAGATTGGTAAGTTTGTAAAGGGGCGGGGCAGATTGGTAAGTGTGTAAGGGGGAGGGACAGATTGGTAAGTTTGTAAAGGGGCGGGGCAGATTGGTAAGTTTGTAAGGGGGAGGGGCAGATTGGTAAGTTTGTAAGGGGGCGTGGCAGATTGATAGTTTGTAAGGTGGCGTGGTTGATTAGATGTTATAAGTAGATGTTATATATTTCAGCAGGAGATCCCAATGGACAGTGTTATATATTTCAGCTGGAGATCCCAATGGACAGTGTTATATATTTCAGGTGGAGATCCCAATGGACAGTGTTATATATTTCAGTTGGAGTTCCAGATGGACAGTGTTATATATTTCAGTTGGAGGTCCCAATGGACAGTGTTATATATTTCAGCTGGAGGTCCCAATGGACAGTGTTATATATTTCAGCAGGAGATCCCAATGGACAGTGTTATATATTTCATAAGGAGATCCCAATGGACAGTGTTATATATTTCAGCTGGAGATCCCAATGGACAGTGTTATATATTTCAGTTGGAGTTCCAGATGGACAGTGTTATATATTTCAGTTGGAGCTCCCAATGGACAGTGTTATATATTTCAGATGGAGGTCCCAATGGACAGTGTTATATATTTCAACTGGAGACCCCAATGGACTGTTATATATTTCAGCAGGAGATCCCAATGGACAGTGTTATATATTTCAGCTGGAGGTCCCAATGGACAGTGTTATATATTTCAGCAGGAGATCCCAATGGACAGTGTTATATATTTCAGCAGGAGATCCCAATGGACAGTGTTATATATTTCAGCTGGAGATCCCAATGGACAGTGTTATATATTGCAGCTGGAGATCCCAATGGACAGTGTTATATATTTAAGCTGGAGGTCCCAATGGACAGTGTTATATATTTCAGCAGGAGATCCCAATGGACAGTGTTATATATTTCAGCAGGAGATCCCAATGGAAAGTGTTATATATTTCAGGTGGAGTTCCCAATGGACAGTGTATATATTTCAGCAGGAGATCCCAATGGACAGTGTTATATATTTCAGCTGGAGATCCCAATGGACAGTGTTATATATTTCAGGTGGAGATCCCGATGGACAGTGTTATATATTTCAGTTGGCGATCCCAATGGACAGTGTTATATATTTCAGCTGGAGGTCCCAATGGACAGTGTTATATATTTCAGCAGGAGATCCCAATGGACAGTGTTATATATTTCATAAGGAGATCCCAATGGACAGTGTTATATATTTCAGCTGGAGATCCCAATGGACAGTGTTATATATTTCAGTTGGAGTTCCAGATGGACAGTGTTATATATTTCAGTTGGAGCTCCCAATGGACAGTGTTATATATTTCAGATGGAGGTCCCAATGGACAGTGTTATATATTTCAACTGGAGACCCCAATGGACTGTTATATATTTCAGCAGGAGATCCCAATGGACAGTGTTATATATTTCAGCTGGAGGTCCCAATGGACAGTGTTATATATTTCAGCAGGAGATCCCAATGGACAGTGTTATATATTTCAGCAGGAGATCCCAATGGACAGTGTTATATATTTCAGCTGGAGATCCCAATGGACAGTGTTATATATTGCAGCTGGAGATCCCAATGGACAGTGTTATATATTTAAGCTGGAGGTCCCAATGGACAGTGTTATATATTTCAGCAGGAGATCCCAATGGACAGTGTTATATATTTCAGCAGGAGATCCCAATGGAAAGTGTTATATATTTCAGCTGGAGTTCCCAATGGACAGTGTTATATATTTCAGTTGGAGATCCCAATGGACAGTGTTATATATTTCAGTTGGAGATCCCAATGGACAGTGTTATATATTTCAGTTGGAGATCCCGATGGACAATGTTATATATTTCAGTTGGCGATCCCAATGGACAGTGTTATATATTTCAGCAGGAGATCCCAATGGACAGTGTTATATATTTCAGCTGGAGGTCCCAATGGACAGTGTTATATATTTCAGCAGGAGATCCCAATGGACAGTGTTATATATTTCAGCAGGAGATCCCAATGGACAGTGTTATATATTTCAGCTGGAGATCCCAATGGACAGTGTTATATATTTAAGCTGGAGTTCCCAATGGACAGTGTTATATATTTCAGCTGGAGTTCCAGATGGACAGTGTTATATATTTCAGCTGCAGATCCCAATGGACAATGTTATATATTTCAGTTGGAGATCCCAATGGACAGTGTTATATATTTCAGTTGGAGATCCCAATGGACACTGTTATATATTTCAGTTGGAGATCCCAATGGACAGTGTTATATATTTCAGCAGGAGATCCCAATGGACAGTGTTATATATTTCAGCAGGAGATCCCAATGGCCAGTGTTATATATTTCAGCTGGAGTTCCCAATGGACAGTGTTATATATTTCAGCAGGAGATCCCAATGGACAGTGTTATATATTTCAGCAGGAGATCCCAATGGCCAGTGTTATATATTTCAGCTGGAGTTCCCAATGGACAGTGTTATATATTTCAGCTGGAGATCCCAATGGACAATGTTATATATTTCAGTTGGAGATCCCAATGGACAGTGTTATATATTTCAGCAGGAGATCCCAATGGACAGTGTTATATATTTCAGCAGGAGATCCCAATGGAAAGTGTTATATATTTCAGCTGGAGTTCCCAATGGACAGTGTTATATATTTCAGTTGGAGATCCCAATGGCCAGTGTTATATATTTCAGTTGGAGATCCCAATGGACAGTGTTATATATTTCAGTTGGAGATCCCAATGGACAGTGTTATATATTTCAGTTGGAGATCCCGATGTACAGTGGTATATATTTCAGTTGGAGATCCCGATGGACGGTGTTATATATTTCAGTTGGAGATCCCAATGGACAGTGTTATATATTTCAGTTGGAGATCCCAATGGACAGTGTTATATATTTCAGTTGGAGATCCCGATGGACAGTGTTATATATTTCAGCTGGAAATCCCAATGGACAGTGTTATATATTTCAGTTGGAGATCCCGATGGACAGTGTTATATATTTCAGCTGGAAATCCCAATGGACAATGTTATATATTTCAGCTGGAGGTCCCAATGGACAGTGTTATATATTTCAGCTGGAGGTCCCGATGGACAGTGTTATATATTTCAGCTGGAAATCCCAATGGACAGTGTTATATATTTCATTTGGATATCCCAATGGACAGTGTTATATATTTCAGCTGGAAATCCCAATGGACAATTTTATATATTTCAGCTGGAGGTCCCAATGGACAGTGTTATATATTTCAGCTGGAGATCCCAATGGACAGTGTTATATATTTCAGCTGGAGATCCCATTGGACAATGTTATATATTTCAGTTGGAGATCCCAATGGACAGTGTTATATATTTCAGTTGGAGATCCCAATGGACAGTGTTATAAGTATTACTAGAGAGAAGACTGCCATCATATTTCCTAATGCCATAGGACTTCAAACTAAGAAGGCCAAGGTTAGTGGAAGCAGGAATTGTAGCTTTAATTTTCAGCACGCTGTAGGCGAAATGAGCAGATAACAAATGTGTAATATTTTTCTTATTTCTACTAGAAAGTAGGGCTTGTGACATTTCATTCAAATCGGGACAAATGTCTCAAGCCCTAGAACATGTTGCTAACTTACGCCGATTAATCAAAGAGGCAGTATGGTAGTATATATTGGTGAAAAGAGCAGACAAGTTCCAAGATATATATATGTCTGCCCGCCCGAAACCACCTGTTGAGGCATATATAAAATAAAAACATTTTAAACAAAAATTATTTTTTAAAAAGGGCAAGAGGGCGGGGCTAATGGGCAAACGGGCTCGGTGATGCGCCCTGCCATTCCACTCTAGAGAACCCCTAGTAGATACTATACAACTATGTGCATATGGTATATACTATGGCACCATGTACATATGGCCTGGAATGATTCAGCGAAGAGATGGTCTGAATGCCATGTGGTGGATTCTCTGGTCTGCACTGTATGTACAGCCTACTGGACCATGTGACCTCTGCCAGTAGTCTATGCTCAACCATGGCTAACAGGTAACTCGTGTGTACTAGTGATGTTACCCTGCAGACCATCATATCTACTTTGTCTGAGTGTACCTCTGGCTATGTCTCCAAGCTACACCCCTGTGCTCATTGAACTTCCCCCCGAGCTATGCCCCTGTGCTCATTGAGCTTCCCTCCGAGCTACGCCCCTGTGCACATTGAACTTCCCTCCGAGCTACACCCATGTGCACATTGAACTATCGACCTAGCTCTCTCCCTTATAACTGATAACGAAAACGATAAATTTATTATTTTTTCCGACTCTGTCGGTTTTAACATCTCTGAAACAACCAAACCATTCCAACCCCCTAATTCAACATATCTTTAGAAGATACATATATATTAGCTCCTCAAAAACTGTTATTTTTTTTGTTGGATTCCCAGTCATATAAACATACGAGGAAATGATGAAGCTGATTTTCTAGCAAAGTCTGCTTTAGACTTGCCAATAACAAACTTTAAAATACCGCATACAGATTTAAAATCCAATATTAGGAAATATGTCGATAGTAAATGTCAAATAAATTGGGACAAACAAGTTGGAAATAAATTACATGAAATTAAACCCATATTTTCAAGTACATATCGTACAAACCTAAACCGTAAAGAAGAAGTTCGTTTGACTCGGTGTCGTACTGGACACACCTGGATTACACATTCTCATATTTTAAATGCAGAACAACAACCCATATGTATTCCTTGCGATGAGGTATTCACAGTGAAGCACATTTTGCTCCACTGTGCGGACCTCATCTTTACAAGGAATACATACTTTAACGCAAATAGTATGCAGGAATTATTTGATTCAGTACTGCCAAATACAATATTAGCTTTTTTAAAAGAAACGCATCTTATAAATAGATTATAATGCAATATATTTTTGATTACCGAATATATATATTTATTTTAAATGTAACATTTTAACATAGGTAGATCACATTTTTTAAAAAAATAATTTTATTTTACAAATGTTCTCGACGCCACATGACCTTATTAGGTTGAGGCGTCGTTAAAAAAGATATCATCATGATATCCATTAACTAACTAACTTGAACTTCCCTCCGAGTTACGCCCCTGTGCTCATTGAACTTCCCTCAGAGCTAACACCCCTGTGCTCATTGAACTTTCCTCTGAGCTATGCCCCTGTGCTCATCGATATATATATATATATATATATATAAATCACAGAAAGTGACTGATCAGCACAGGTGGCTGCTTAATAGTGGTCAAATGTATCGTAAAACAACATATTGGGTATCTTGAAACTGGCTGCTTAAGACAGGATTGCTGCTTAATGGAGGTGACCACTAACACAGGTTTCACTGTATATATATTATAAACACATATCCTCTATATAAACATTTACATTGTTAGCTGCCTTGTTGCATTTAGTAGCACCATGTAACAGTATAGTTTTAATTTTGTAAAATTTGTTAAATTGTAAAATGTCTGTACAAAGTAAAGCTGTAAAACACCAATATTTCTTAATGTTACAGTTTGCTTTTGGATCATTCATCTCCAGGGACAACACGTATAAGTTCCTAGTCAGTATATGGAAGAAATCACAGGAAGCAAAGGTAAAGTTATCCCATCATCTCCCGGGACAACACGTATAAGTTCCTAGTCAGTATATGGAAGAAATCACAGGAAGCAAAGGTAAAGTTATCCCATCATCTCCCGGGACAACACGTATAAGTTCCTAGTCAGTATATGGAAGAAATCACAGGAAGCAAAGGTAAAGTTATCCCATCATCTCCCGGGACAACACGTATAAGTTCCTAGTCAGTATATGGAAGAAATCACAGGAAGCAAAGGTAAAGTTATCCCATCATCTCCCGGGACAACACGTATAAGTTCCTAGTCAGTATATGGAAGAAATCACAGGAAGCAAAGGTAAAGTTATCCCATCATGCAAGTGTCATGTGTTCTTGTGTTGGTCAGTATGCAAGTCCCCACATGCAAGTGTCATGTGTTCTTGTGTTGGTCAGTATACAAGTCCCCACATGCAAGTGTCATGTGTTCTTGGGTTGGTCAGTATGCAAGTCCCCACATGCAAGTGTCATGTGTTCTTGGGTTGGTCAGTATACAAGTCCCCACATGCAAGTGTCATGTGTTCTTGGGTTGGTCAGTATATAAGTCCCCACATGCAAGTGTCATGTGTTCTTGTGTTGGTCAGTATGCAAGTCCCCACATACAAGTGTCATGTGTTCTTGGGTTGGTCAGTATACAAGTCCCCACATGCAAGTGTCATGTGTTCTTGTGTTGGTCAGTATACAAGTCCCCACATGCAAGTGTCATGTGTTCTTGGGTTGGTCAGTATATAAGTCCCCACATGCAAGTGTCATGTGTTCTTGGGTTGGTCAGTATATAAGTCCCCACATACAAGTGTCATGTGTTCTTGGGTTGGTCAGTATATAAGTTCCCACATACAAGTGTCATGTTTTCTTGTGTTGATCAGTATACAAGTCCCCACATACAAGTGTCATGTTTTCTTGGGTTGGTCAGTTTACAAGTCCCCACATTCAAGTGTCATGTGTTCTTGTGTTGATCAGTATATAAGTCCCCACATACAAGTGTCATGTTTTCTTGGGTTGATCAGTATGCAAGTCCCCACATACAAGTATCATGTGTTCTTGTGTTGATCAGTATATAAGTCCCCACATACAAGTGTCATGTTTTCTTGTGTTGATCAGTATATAAGTCCCCACATACAAGTGTCATGTTTTCTTGGGTTGATCAGTATGCAAGTCCCCACATACAAGTATCATGTGTTCTTGTGTTGATCAGTATATAAGTCCCCACATACAAGTGTCATGTTTTCTTGGGTTGGTCAGTATGCAAGTCCCCACATGCAAGTGTCATGTGTTCTTGGGTTGGTCAGTATATAAGTCCCCACATACAAGTGTCATGTTTTCTTGTGTTGATCAGTATATAAGTCCCCACATTCAAGTGTCATGTTTTCTTGTGTTGATCAGTATATAAGTCCCCACATACAAGTGTCATGTGTTCTTGGATTGGTCAGTTTACAAGTCCCCACATGCAAGTGTCATGTTTTCTTGGGTTGGTCAGTTTACAAGTCCCCACATACAAGTGTCATGTGTTCTTGTGTTGATCAGTATATAAGTCCCCACATACAAGTGTCATGTGTTCTTGGGTTGGTCAGTATATAAGTCCCCACATTCAAGTGTCATGTTTTCTTGTGTTGATCAGTATATAAGTCCCCACATGCAAGTGTCATGTTTTCTTGGGTTGGTCAGTTTACAAGTCCCCACATACAAGTGTCATGTGTTCTTGTGTTGATCAGTATATAAGTCCCCACATACAAGTGTCATGTGTTCTTGGGTTGGTCAGTATGCAAGTCCCCACATACAAGTGTCATGTTGTCTTGGGTTGGTCAGTATATAAGTCCCCACATACAAGTGTCATGTGTTCTTGGGTTGGTCAGTATATAAGTCCCCACATACAAGTGTCATGTTTTCTTGTGTTGATCAGTATATAAGTCCCCACATACAAGTGTCATGTTTTCTTGTGTTGATCAGTATACAAGTCCCCACATACAAGTGTCATGTTTTCTTGTGTTGATCAGTATATAAGTCCCCACATACAAGTGTCATGTGTTCTTGGGTTGGTCAGTATGCAAGTCCCCACATACAAGTGTCATGTTTTCTTGTGTTGATCAGTATATAAGTCCCCACATACAAGTGTCATGTGTTCTTGGGTTGGTCAGTATGCAAGTCCCCACATACAAGTGTCATGTTCATTATTTAAACTAATAAACAGGCATCGTGTACAACATACAACAAATTTATATAAACAAGTTGTAAAACACTGCACAACACAGCATGTATATCATGAATAAAGATATGCTTGATCACACACAGATTTCGTGAAAGTTTACTGTCGTATCTCACTATTTGCACCAGACTAATCTGAATTAACCTACATCTAAACAGTAGTATCACACGATTACCTCCATTCTACAATAGCAAGGCTAATTCTAGAAGACGACTTGGGTGAAATAGTCACCCTAGGACCCTGACTTCGACCACCTGGGGCACTTCTCCCTAAAAAATAATTTTTTGTTTACGATTTTCATACAAAATGTTGTCCAGTAAGATACACTGGCCCATTAGAAAGCACTCCTTCTATTCAAATGCTGTATTTAATGGTTGTACTGTGTCAATTAAGCTTATTTTGTTAAAATTTATCTCACTTCTCTGAATCATAATGACATAGAATGAGCCCTGGGTAGGATTGAATCATACTGACATAGAATGAGCCCTGGGTAGGATTGAATCATAATGACATAGAATGAGCCCTGGGTAGGATTGAATCATAATGACATAGAATGAGCCCTGGGTAGGATTGAATCATAATGACATAGAATGAGCCCTGGGTAGGATTGAATCATAATGACATAGAATGAGCCCTGGGTAGGATTGAATAATAAAAATGTGTCCCTTCTGGGTCTTGTTAACCTTTTTGGAAATTCGTACATTCACTTTTGCGAGTTTGTAGATTTAAGATTTAAATGTTTGGTAAACAGAAGGATATAAAACATTGTGGCCTAGAATGAACCCTGCGAGTGTGAGATCCTATATTTCTCTATCGTTTTTACAGACATCAGAAGAAATGGATATGACTGTGACAGGAGATAATATACAAGCTGAAAAGGAGGTAAGTATTATTATTGCTTTCCAAGGAAATACAGAAATTTATCATTGAAATTACATTTCTCTATTCCACTGGTTGAAAACATTGCACTGAGGCACCTAGCCGCTGCATGTTGAGATGTTGTCAACTTCAACGTCGAGCTGTCAGTGACATCATTTATGTCATTTTTATGACATCATTTATGGTCGTCTAAGCACGACGTTCTAGTGCTATTTTGCGACGTTATAGTGCTATTTCTCGACTTTCTAGTGCTATTTCGCGACGTTATAGTGCTATTTTGCGATGTTATAGTGCTATTTCTCGACTTTCTAGTGCTATTTCGCGACGTTATAGTGCTATTTTGCGATGTTATAGTGCTATTTCTCGACTTTATAGTGCTATTTCGCGACGTTATAGTGCTATTTTGCGACGTTATAGTGCTATTTTGCGACGTTATAGTGCTATTTCTCGACTTTCTAGTGCTATTTTGCGACGTTATAGTGCTATTTTGCGATGTTATAGTGCTATTTCGCGATGTTCTAGTGCTATTTCACAACATTATAGTGCTATTTCGCGATGTTATAGTGCTATTTCTCGATGTTATAGTGCTATTTCGCGATGTTCTAGTGCTATTTTGCAACGTTATAGTGCTATTTCTCGATGTTATAGTGCTATTTCGCAACGTTATAGTGCTATTTTGCGATGTTATAGTGCTATTTCGCGATGTTCTAGTGCTAGTTCGCAACGTTATAGTGCTATTTCGCAATGTTATAGTGCTATTTCTCGATGTTATAGTGCTATTTCGCGATGTTCTAGTGCTATTTTGCGATGTTATAGTGCTATTTCGTGATGTTCTAGTGCTATTTCGCAATGTTATAGTGCTATTTTGCGATGTTATAGTGCTATTTTTCGATGTTATATTGCTATTTCTCGATGTTATAGTGCTATTTCGCGATGTTCTAGTGCTATTTCGCAATGTTATAGTGCTATTTCGCAACGTTATAGTGCTATTTTGCAATGTTATAGTGCTATTTTGCGATGTTATAGTGCCATTTCGCGATGTTATAGTGCTATTTTGCGATGTTATAGTGCCATTTCGTGATGTTATAGTGCTATTTTGTGATGTTATAGTGCCATTTCGTGATGTTATAGTGCTATTTCGCGATGTTATAATGCTATTTTGCGATGTTATAGTGCCATTTTGCGATGATATAGTGCTATTTCGCGATGTTATAGTGCTATTTTGCGATTTTATAGTGCCATTTCGCGATGTTATAATGCTATTTTGCGATGTTATAGTGCCATTTTGCGATGATATAGTGCTATTTCGCGATGTTATAGTGCTATTTTGCGATGTTATAGTGCCATTTTGCGATGTTATAGTGCTATTTTGCGATGTTATAGTGCCATTTCGCGATGATATAGTGCTATTTTGCGATGTTATAGTGCTATTTTGCGATGTTATAGTGCCATTTCGCGATGTTATAGTGCTATTTCGCAATGTTATAGTGCCATTTCGCGCATGGTTGTATCATTTTCTATCATAAAAACAATTTTGAGCCCAAAATAACACTACTATTGTTTGTTTAAGTGAATGATCGAATAATATTCCACTTATTAACATAGATAGCTCTCAATCATGGCTAGCATCACTCCTGATAATGATGCTTTCAATGTTTGGTGAAATATAATGCGATCATGCGCTGAAATAAACAAATATCCTCTTAATGATCTGTGAGGTGATCAGTATGGCTGTGGGGTTATCTGTATTGCTGTGAGGTGATCTGTATGTATGTGGAGGGATCTGTATGTCTGTGGAGGGATCTGTATGTCTGTGGATGGATCTGTATGGCTGTGAGGTGATCTGTATGTCTGTGGAGGGATCTGTATGTCTGTGGAGGGATCTGTATGTCTGTGGAGGGATCTGTATGGCTGTGAGGTGATCTGTATGTCTGTGGAGGGATCTGTATGGCTGTGGAGTGATATGTATGGCTGTGGAGGGATCTGTATGTCTGTGGAGGGATCTGTATGGCTGTGAGGTGATCTGTATATCTGTGGAGGGATCTGTATGTCTGTGGAGGGATCTGTATGGCTGTGAGGTGATCTGTATGTCTGTGGAGGGATCTGTATGGCTGTGGAGTGATATGTATGGCTGTGGAGGGATCTGTGGAGGGATCTGTATGTCTGTGGAGGGATCTGTATGTCTGTGGATGGATATGTATGGCTGTGGAGGGATCTGTGGAGGGATCTGTATGTCTGTGGAGGGATCTGTATGTCTGTGGATGGATCTGTATGGCTGTGAGGTGATCTGTATGTCTGTGGAGGGATCTGTATGGCTGTGAGGTGATCTGTATGGCTGTGGGGGGATCTGTATGTCTGTGGAGGGATCTGTATGGCTGTGAGGTGATCTGTATGTCTGTGGAGGGGTCTGTATGGCTGAGGAGGGATCTGTATGTCTGTGGATGGATATGTATGGCTGTGGAGGGATCTGTGGAGGGATCTGTATGTCTGTGGAGTGATATGTATGGCTGTGGAGGGATCTGTGGAGGGATCTGTATGTCTGTGGAGGGATCTGTATGTCTGTGGATGGATCTGTATGGCTGTGAGGTGATCTGTATGTCTGTGGAGGGATCTGTATGGCTGTGAGGTGATCTGTATGGCTGTGGGGGGATCTGTATGTCTGTGGAGGGATCTGTATGGCTGTGAGGTGATCTGTATGTCTGTGGAGGGGTCTGTATGGCTGAGGAGGGATCTGTATGTCTGTGGAAGGCTGTGGATGGATCTGTATGGCTGTGGAGTGATCTGTATGTCTGTGGAGGGATCTGTATGGCTGTGGAGGGATCTGTATGGCTGTGGAGGGATCTGTATGTCTGTGGATTGATCTGTATGGCTGTGGAGTGATCTGTATGGCTGTGGAGGGATCTGTATGGCTGTGGAGAGATCAGTTTGGCTGTGGAGAGATCTGTATGTCTGTGGATGGATCTGTATGTCTGTGGAGGGATCTGTATGGCTGTGGAGTGATCTGTATGTCTGTGGATGGATCTGTATGGCTGTGAGGTGATCTGTATGTCTGTGGAGGGATCTGTATGGCTGTGGAGTGATATGTATGGCTGTGGAGGGATCTGTGGAGGGATCTGTATGTCTGTGGAGGGATCTGTATGTCTGTGGATGGATATGTATGGCTGTGGAGGGATCTGTATGTCTGTGGAGGGATCTGTATGTCTGTGGATGGATCTGTATGGCTGTGAGGTGATCTGTATGTCTGTGGAGGGATCTGTATGGCTGTGAGGTGATCTGTATGGCTGTGGGGGGATCTGTATGTCTGTGGAGGGATCTGTATGGCTGTGAGGTGATCTGTATGTCTGTGGAGGGGTCTGTATGGCTGAGGAGGGATCTGTATGTCTGTGGATGGATATGTATGGCTGTGGAGGGATCTGTGGAGGGATCTGTATGTCTGTGGAGTGATATGTATGGCTGTGGAGGGATCTGTGGAGGGATCTGTATGTCTGTGGAGGGATCTGTATGTCTGTGGATGGATCTGTATGGCTGTGAGGTGATCTGTATGTCTGTGGAGGGATCTGTATGGCTGTGAGGTGATCTGTATGGCTGTGGGGGGATCTGTATGTCTGTGGAGGGATCTGTATGGCTGTGAGGTGATCTGTATGTCTGTGGAGGGGTCTGTATGGCTGAGGAGGGATCTGTATGTCTGTGGAAGGCTGTGGATGGATCTGTATGGCTGTGGAGTGATCTGTATGTCTGTGGAGGGATCTGTATGGCTGTGGAGGGATCTGTATGTCTGTGGATTGATCTGTATGGCTGTGGAGTGATCTGTATGGCTGTGGAGGGATCTGTATGGCTGTGGAGAGATCAGTTTGGCTGTGGAGAGATCTGTATGTCTGTGGATGGATCTGTATGTCTGTGGAGGGATCTGTATGGCTGTGGAGTGATCTGTATGTCTGTGGATGGATCTGTATGGCTGTGGAGGGATCTGTATGGCTGTGGAGTGATATGTATGTCTGTGGAGTGATCTGTATGTCTGTGGAGGGATCTGTATGTCTGTGGATGGATCTGTATGGCTGTGGAGTGATCTGTATGTCTGTGGAGGGATCTGTATGGCTGTGGAGGGATCTGTATGTCTATGGATGGATCTGTATGGCTGTGGAGTGATCTGTATGGCTGTGGAGGGATCTGTATGGCTGTGGAGGGATCTGTTTGGCTGTGGAGAGATCTGTATGTCTGTGGAGGGATCTGTATGGCTGTGGAGTGATCTGTATGTCTGTGGATGGATCTGTATGGCTGTGGAGGGATCTGTATGGCTGTGGAGGGATCTGTGGAGTGATCTGTATGTCTGTGGAGGGATCTGTATGGCTGTGGAGGGATCTGTATGGCTGTGGAGGGATCTGTATGTCTGTGGAGGGATCTGTATGGCTGTGAAGTGACCTGTATGGCTGTGGAGTGATCTGTATGTCTGTGGAGGGATCTGTATGGCTGTGGATGGATCTGTATGTCTGTGGAGGGATCTGTATGTCTGTGGAGGGATCTGTATGGCTGTGGAGGGATCTGTATGGCTGTGGGGAGATCTGTATGGTTGTGGAGTGATCTGTATGGCTGTGGAGTGATATGTATGTCTGTGGAGGGATCTGTATGGCTGTGGAGTGATATGTATGGCTGTGGGGAGATCTGTATGGCTGTGGAGTGATATGTATGGCTGTGGGGGGATCTGTATGGTTGTGGAGTGATCTGTATGGCTGTGGAGTGATATGTATGTCTGTGGAGGGATCTGTATGGCTGTGGAGGGATCTGTATGTCTGTGGAGAGATCTGTATGTCTGTGGAGGGATCTGTATGTCTGTGGATTGATCTGTATGTCTGTGGAGGGATCTGTAGGGCTGTGGAGGGATCTGTATGTCTGTGGAGGGATCTGTGGAGGGATCTGTATGGCTGTGGATTGATCTGTATGTCTGTGGAGGGATCTGTATGGCTGTGGAGGGATCTGTATGTCTGTGGAGGGATCTGTGGAGGGACCTGTATGTCTGTGGAGGGATCTGTATGGCTGTGGATTGATCTGTATGTCTGTGGAGGGATCTGTATGGCTGTGAGGTGAACTGTATGGATGTGGGGTGATCTGTATGTCTGTGAGGTGATCTGTATGTCTGTGAGGTGATCTGTATGGATGTGTGGTGATCTGTATGTCTGTGAGGTGATCTGTATGTCTGTGAGGTGATCTGTATGTCTGTGAGGTGATCGGTATGTCTGTGAGGTGATCTGTATGGATGTGTGGTGATCTGTATGGCTGTCGGGTGATCTGTATGGCTGTGGGGTGATCTGTATGGATGTGAGGTGATCTGTATGGCTGTGGGGTGATCGGTATGGCTGTGGGGTGATCTGTATTGATGTGGAGTGATCTGTATGGCTGTGGGGTGATCTGTATGGATGTGGGGTAATCTGTATGGATGTGGGGTGATCTGTATGGCTGTGAGGTAATCTGTATGGATGTGAGGTGATCTGTATGGATGTGGGGTGATCTGTATGTCTGTGAGGTGATCTGTATGGATGTGAGGTGATCTGTATGGCTGTGGGGTAATCTGTATGGATGTGGGGTGATCTGTATGTCTGTGAGGTGATCTGTATGGATGTGAGGTGATCTGTATGGCTGTGGGGTAATCTGTATGGATGTGAGGTAATCTGTATGGATGTGAGGTGATCTGTATGGATGTGGGGTAATCTGTATGGATGTGGAGTGATCGGTATGGCTGTGGGGTGATCTGTATGGATGTGGGGTAATCTGTATGGATGTGGGGTAATCTGTATGGATGTGGAGTGATCTGTATGGCTGTGGGGTGATCTGTATGGATGTGGGGGTGATCTGTATGGATGTGGAGTGATCTGTATGGCTGTGGGGTGATCTGTATGGATGTGGGGTAATCTGTATGGATGTGGAGTGATCTGTATGGATGTGGAGTGATCTGTATGGCTGTGGGGTGATCTGTATGGATGTGGAGTGATCTGTATGGCTGTGGGGTGATCTGTATGGATGTGAGGTGATCTGTATGGATGTGGGGTAATCTGTATGGATGTGGAGTGATCTGTATGGCTGTGGGGTGATCTGTATGGATGTGGAGTGATCTGTATGGCTGTGAGGTGATCTGTATGGATGTGAGGTGATCTGTATGGATGTGGGGTAATCTGCATGGATGTGGAGTGATCGGTATGGCTGTGGGGTGATCTGTATGGATGTGGAGTGATCTGTATGGATGTGGGGTAATCTGTATTACCCCATGGATGTGGAGTGATCGGTATGGATGTGGGGTAATCTGTCTGATGTGAAGTGATCGGTATGGCTGTGGGGTGATCTGTATGTATGTGGAGTGATCTGTATGGATGTGAGGTGATCTGTATGGATGTGGGGTAATCTGTATGGATGTGGAGTGATCTGTATGGATGTGAGGTGATCTGTATGGATGTGGGGTAATCTGTATGGATGTGGAGTGATCGGTATGGCTGTGGGGTGATCTGTATGGATGTGAGGTGATCTGTATGGATGTGGAGTGATCTGTATGGATGTGAGGTGATCTGTATGGATGTGGGGTAATCTGTATGGATGTGGAGTGATCTGTATGGATGTGAGGTGATCTGTATGGCTGTGGGGTAATCTGTATGGATGTGGAGTGATCGGTATGGTATGGCTGTGGGGTGATCTGTATTGCTGTGGGTTGATCTGTATGGCTGTGGAGGGATCTGTATGGATGTGGAGGGATCTTTATGGATGTGGAGTAATCTGTATGGATGTGGAGTGATCTGTATGGATGTGGGGGGGGTCTGTATGTCTGTGTGGTGATCTGTATGGATGTGGAGTGATCTGTATGGATGTGAGGTGAACTGTATGGATGTGGGGTGATCTGTATGTCTGTGAGGTGAGCTGTATGTCTGTGAGGTGATCTGTATGTCTGTGAGGTGATCGGTATGTCTGTGAGGTGATCTGTATGGATGTGTGGTGATCTGTATGGCTGTGGGGTGATCTGTATGGCTGTGGGGTGATCTGTATGGATGTGAGGTGATCTGTATGGCTGTGGGGTGATCGGTATGGCTGTGGGGTGATCTGTATGGATGTGGGGTGATCGGTATGGATGTGGGGTGATCGGTATGGCTGTGGGTGATCTGTATGGCTGTGGGGTGATCGGTATGGCTGTGGGGTGATCTGTATGGATGTGGAGTGATCGGTATGGATGTGGGGTGATCGGTATGGATGTGGGGTGATCGGTATGGATGTGGGGTGATCGGTATGGCTGTGGGTGATCTGTATGGCTGTGGGGTGATCTGTATGGATGTGAGGTGATCTGTATGGCTGTGGGGTGATCTGTATGGATGTGTGGTGATCTGTATGGCTGTGGGGTGATCTGTATGGCTGTGGGGTGATCTGTATGGATGTGAGGTGATCTGTATGGATGTGGGGTGATCGGTATGGATGTGGGGTGATCGGTATGGATGTGGGGTGATCGGTATGGATGTGGGGTAATCTGTATGGATGTGGAGTGATCTGTATGGCTGTGGAGTGATCTGTATGGCTGTGAGGTGATCTGTATGGATGTGAGGTGATCTGTATGGATGTGGGGTAATCTGTATGGATGTGGAGTGATCTGTATGGCTGTGGGGTGATCTGTATGGATGTGGAGTGATATGTATGGCTGTGGAGTGATCTGTATGGCTGTGAGGTGATCTGTATGGATGTGATGTGATCTGTATGGATGTGGGGTAATCTGTATGGATGTGGAGTGATCAGTATGGCTGTGGGGTGATCTGTATGGATGTGGAGTGATCTGTATGGATGTGAGGTGATCTGTATGGATGTGGGGTAATATGTATGGATGTGGAGTGATCGGTATGGTATGGCTGTGGGGTGATCTGTATTGCTGTGGGTTGATCTGTATGGCTGTGGAGGGATCTGTATGGATGTGGAGGGATCTTTATGGATGTGGGGTAATCTGTATGGATGTGGAGTGATCTGTATGGGTGTGGGGGGGTCTGTATGTCTGTGTGGTGATCTGTATGGATGTGGAGTGATCTGTATGGATGTGAGGTGATCTGTATGGATGTGAGGTGATCTGTATGGCTATGGGTGATCTGTATGGCTGTGGGTGATCTGTATGGCTGTGGGGTGTTCTGTATGTCTGTGTGGTGATCTGTATGGCTGTGGGGTGATCTGTTTGGCTGTGGAGGTTATCTGTATGGCTGTGGGGTGATCTGTGTGGATGTGGAGTGATCGGTATGGCTGTGGGGGTGATCTGTATGGATGTGAGGTGATCTGTATGGATGTGGGGTAATCTGTATGGATGTGAAGTGATCGGTATGGCTGTGGGGTGATCTGTATGGATGTGAGGTGATCTGTATGGATGTGGGGTAATCTGTATGGATGTGGAGTGATCTGTATGGCTGTGGGGGTGATCTGTATGGATGTGAGGTGATCTGTATGGCTGTGGGGTGTTCTGTATGGCTGTGAGGTGATCTGTATGGATGTGAGGTGATCTGTATGGATGTGGGGTAATCTGTATGGATGTGGAGTGATCGTACCGGCTGTGGGGTGATCTGTATGGATGTGAGGTGATCTGTATGGATGTGGGGTAATCTGTATGGATGTGGAGTGATCGTACCGGCTGTGGGGTGATCTGTATGGATGTGGAGTGAACTGTATGGATGTGGGGTAATCTGTATTACCCCATGGATGTGGAGTGATCAGTATGGATGTGGGGTAATCTGTCTGATGTGAAGTGATCGGTATGGCTGTGGGTGATCTGTATGGATGTGAAGTGATCTGTATGGATGTGAGGTGATCTGTATGGATGTGGGGTAATCTGTATGGATGTGGAGTGATCTGTATGGCTGTGGGGGTGATCTGTATGGATGTGGGGTGATCTGTATGGCTGTGAGGTGATCTGTATGGCTGTGAGGGTGATCTGTATGGCTGTGGGGGTGATCTGTATGGCTGTGGGGGTGATCTGTATGGCTGTGGGGGTGATCTGTATGGATGTGAGGTGATCTGTATGGATGTGGGGTAATCTGTATGGATGTGGAGGGATCTGTATGGATGTGGAGTGATCTGTATGGCTGTGGAGGGATCTGTATGGCTGTGGAGGGATCTGTTTGGCTGTGGAGAGATCTGTATGTCTGTGGATGGATCTGTATGTCTGTGGAGTGATCTGTATGTCTGTGGAGGGATCTGTATGTCTGTGGAGGGATCTGTATGGCTGTGGAGGGATCTGTATGGCTGTGGGGGGATCTGTATGGTTGTGGAGTGATCTGTATGGCTGTGGAGGGATCTGTATGGCTGTGGATGGATCTGTGGAGTGACCTGTATGGCTGTGGAGTGATCTGTATGGCTGTGGGGTGATCGGTATGGCTGTGGGGTGATCTGTATGGATGTGGAGTGATCTGTATGGCTGTGGGGTGATCTGTATGGATGTGGGGTAATCTGTATGGATGTGGGGTGATCGGTATGGATGTGGGGTGATCGGTATGGATGTGGGGTGATCGGTATTGCTGTGGGTGATCTGTATGGATGTGAGGTGATCTGTATGGCTGTGGGGTGTTCTGTATTTCTGTGAGGTGATCTGTATGGCTGTGAGGTGATCTGTATGTCTGTGAGGTGATCTGTATGGATGTGAGGTGATCTGTATGGATGTGGTGTAATCTGTATGGATGTGGAGGGATCTGTATGGCTGTGGAGTGATCTGTATGGCTGTGAGGTGATCTGTATGGATGTGAGGTGATCTGTATGGATGTGGGGTAATCTGTATGGATGTGGAGTGATCTGTATGGCTGTGGGGTGATCTGTATGGATGTGGAGTGATATGTATGGCTGTGGAGTGATCTGTATGGCTGTGAGGTGATCTGTATGGATGTGATGTGATCTGTATGGATGTGGGGTAATCTGTATGGATGTGGAGTGATCAGTATGGCTGTGGGGTGATCTGTATGGATGTGGAGTGATCTGTATGGATGTGAGGTGATCTGTATGGATGTGGGGTAATATGTATGGATGTGGAGTGATCGGTATGGTATGGCTGTGGGGTGATCTGTATTGCTGTGGGTTGATCTGTATGGCTGTGGAGGGATCTGTATGGATGTGGAGGGATCTTTATGGATGTGGGGTAATCTGTATGGATGTGGAGTGATCTGTATGGGTGTGGGGGGGTCTGTATGTCTGTGTGGTGATCTGTATGGATGTGGAGTGATCTGTATGGATGTGAGGTGATCTGTATGGATGTGAGGTGATCTGTATGGCTATGGGTGATCTGTATGGCTGTGGGTGATCTGTATGGCTGTGGGGTGTTCTGTATGTCTGTGTGGTGATCTGTATGGCTGTGGGGTGATCTGTTTGGCTGTGGAGGTGATCTGTATGGCTGTGGGGTGATCTGTGTGGATGTGGAGTGATCGGTATGGCTGTGGGGGTGATCTGTATGGATGTGAGGTGATCTGTATGGATGTGGGGTAATCTGTATGGATGTGAAGTGATCGGTATGGCTGTGGGGTGATCTGTATGGATGTGAGGTGATCTGTATGGATGTGGGGTAATCTGTATGGATGTGGAGTGATCTGTATGGCTGTGGGGGTGATCTGTATGGATGTGAGGTGATCTGTATGGCTGTGGGGTGTTCTGTATGGCTGTGAGGTGATCTGTATGGATGTGAGGTGATCTGTATGGATGTGGGGTAATCTGTATGGATGTGGAGTGATCGTACCGGCTGTGGGGTGATCTGTATGGATGTGAGGTGATCTGTATGGATGTGGAGTGATCGTACCGGCTGTGGGGTGATCTGTATGGATGTGGAGTGAACTGTATGGATGTGGGGTAATCTGTCTGATGTGAAGTGATCGGTATGGCTGTGGGTGATCTGTATGGATGTGAAGTGATCTGTATGGATGTGAGGTGATCTGTATGGATGTGGGGTAATCTGTATGGATGTGGAGTGATCGGTATGGCTGTGGTGTGATCTGTATGGATGTGGAGGGATCTGTATGGATGTGGAGGGATCTTTATGGATGTGTGGTGATCTGTATGGATGTGGAGTGATCTGTATGGATGTGAGGTGATCTGTATGGATGTGAGGTGATCTGTATGGCTATGGGTGATCTGTATGGCTGTGGGTGATCTGTATGGCTGTGGGGTGTTCTGTATGTCTGTGTGGTGATCTGTATGGCTGTGGGGTGATCTGTATGGCTGTGGAGGTGATCTGTATGGCTGTGGGGTGATCTGTGTGGCTGTGGAGGTGATATGTATGTCTGTGGAGGGATTTGTATGGCTGTAAGGTGATCTGTATGTCTGTGGAGGGATCTGTATGTATGTGGATGGATCTGTATGGCTTTGGAGGGATCTATATGTCTGTGGAGGGATCTGTATGTCTGTGGACGGATCTGTATGGCTGTGGAGGGATCTATATGGCTGTGGAGGGATCTATATGTCTGTGGAGGGATCTGTATGTATGTGGGGTGATCTGTATGGCTTTGGGTGATCTGTATGGCTATTGGTGATCTGTATGGCTGTGGGGTGATCTGTATGGATGTGAGGTGATCTCTATGGATGTGAGGTGATCTGTATGGCTATTGGTGATCTGTATGGATGTGGAGTGATCTGTATGGCTTAGGGGTAATCTGTATGGATGTGAGGTGATCTGTATGGATGTGGGGTAATCTGTATGGATGTGGAGTGATCTGTATGGCTTTGGGGTAATCTGTATGGATGTGAGGTGATCTGTATGGATGTGGGGTAATCTGTATGGATGTGAGGTGATCTGTATGGATGTGGGGTAATCTGTATGGATGTGGAGGGATCTGTATGGATGTGGGGTAATCTGTATGGATGTGGAGTGATCTGTATGGCTGTGGGTGTGATCTGTATGGATGTGGGGTGATCTGTATGGCTGTAAGGTGATCTGTATGGCTGTGAGGGTGATCTGTATGGCTGTGGGGGTGATCTGTATGGCTGTGGGGGTGATCTGTATGGCTGTGGGGGTGATCTGTATGGATGTGAGGTGATCTGTATGGATGTGGGGTAATCTGTATGGATGTGGAGGGATCTGTATGGATGTGGAGTGATCTGTATGGCTGTGGAGGGATCTGTATGGCTGTGGAGGGATCTGTTTGGCTGTGGAGAGATCTGTATGTCTGTGGATGGATCTGTATGTCTGTGGAGGGATCTGTATGGCTGTGGAGTGATCTGTATGTCTGTGGAGGGATCTGTATGTCTGTGGAGGGATCTGTATGGCTGTGGAGGGATCTGTATGGCTGTGGGGGGATCTGTATGGTTGTGGAGTGATCTGTATGGCTGTGGAGGGATCTGTATGGCTGTGGATGGATCTGTGGAGTGACCTGTATGGCTGTGGAGTGATCTGTATGGCTGTGGGGTGATCGGTATAGCTGTGGGGTGATCTGTATGGATGTGGAGTGATCTGTATGGCTGTGGGGTGATCTGTATGGATGTGGGGTAATCTGTATGGATGTGGGGTGATCGGTATGGATGTGGGGTGATCGGTATGGATGTGGGGTGATCGGTATTGCTGTGGGTGATCTGTATGGATGTGAGGTGATCTGTATGGCTGTGGGGTGTTCTGTATTTCTGTGAGGTGATCTGTATGGCTGTGAGGTGATCTGTATGTCTGTGAGGTGATCTGTATGGATGTGAGGTGATCTGTATGGATGTGGTGTAATCTGTATGGATGTGGAGTGATCTGTATGGCTGTGGAGTGATCTGTATGGCTGTGAGGTGATCTGTATGGATGTGAGGTGATCTGTATGGATGTGGGGTAATCTGTATGGATGTGGAGTGATCTGTATGGCTGTGGGGTGATCTGTATGGATGTGGAGTGATATGTATGGCTGTGGAGTGATCTGTATGGCTGTGAGGTGATCTGTATGGATGTGATGTGATCTGTATGGATGTGGGGTAATCTGTATGGATGTGGAGTGATCAGTATGGCTGTGGGGTGATCTGTATGGATGTGGAGTGATCTGTATGGATGTGAGGTGATCTGTATGGATGTGGGGTAATATGTATGGATGTGGAGTGATCGGTATGGTATGGCTGTGGGGTGATCTGTATTGCTGTGGGTTGATCTGTATGGCTGTGGAGGGATCTGTATGGATGTGGAGGGATCTTTATGGATGTGGGGTAATCTGTATGGATGTGGAGTGATCTGTATGGGTGTGGGGGGGTCTGTATGTCTGTGTGGTGATCTGTATGGATGTGGAGTGATCTGTATGGATGTGAGGTGATCTGTATGGATGTGAGGTGATCTGTATGGCTATGGGTGATCTGTATGGCTGTGGGTGATCTGTATGGCTGTGGGGTGTTCTGTATGTCTGTGTGGTGATCTGTATGGCTGTGGGGTGATCTGTTTGGCTGTGGAGGTGATCTGTATGGCTGTGGGGTGATCTGTGTGGATGTGGAGTGATCGGTATGGCTGTGGGGGTGATCTGTATGGATGTGAGGTGATCTGTATGGATGTGGGGTAATCTGTATGGATGTGAAGTGATCGGTATGGCTGTGGGGTGATCTGTATGGATGTGAGGTGATCTGTATGGATGTGGGGTAATCTGTATGGATGTGGAGTGATCTGTATGGCTGTGGGGGTGATCTGTATGGATGTGAGGTGATCTGTATGGCTGTGGGGTGTTCTGTATGGCTGTGAGGTGATCTGTATGGATGTGAGGTGATCTGTATGGATGTGGGGTAATCTGTATGGATGTGGAGTGATCGTACCGGCTGTGGGGTGATCTGTATGGATGTGAGGTGATCTGTATGGATGTGGGGTAATCTGTATGGATGTGGAGTGATCGTACCGGCTGTGGGGTGATCTGTATGGATGTGGAGTGAACTGTATGGATGTGGGGTAATCTGTATTACCCCATGGATGTGGAGTGATCAGTATGGATGTGGGGTAATCTGTCTGATGTGAAGTGATCGGTATGGCTGTGGGTGATCTGTATGGATGTGAAGTGATCTGTATGGATGTGAGGTGATCTGTATGGATGTGGGGTAATCTGTATGGATGTGGAGTGATCGGTATGGCTGTGGTGTGATCTGTATGGATGTGGAGGGATCTGTATGGATGTGGAGGGATCTTTATGGATGTGGGGTAATCTGTATGGATGTGGAGTGATCTGTATGGATGTGATGTCTGTGTGGTGATCTGTATGGATGTGAGGTGATCTGTATGGCTATGGGTGATCTGTATGGCTGTGGGTGATCTGTATGGCTGTGGGGTGTTCTGTATGTCTGTGTGGTGATCTGTATGGCTGTGGGGTGATCTGTATGGCTGTGGAGGTGATCTGTATGGCTGTGGGGTGATCTGTGTGGCTGTGGAGGTGATATGTATGTCTGTGGAGGGATCTGTATGGCTGTAAGGTGATCTGTATGTATGTGGAGGGATCTGTATGTATGTGGATGGATCTGTATGGCTTTGGAGGGATCTATATGTCTGTGGAGGGATCTGTATGTCTGTGGAGGGATCTATATGTCTGTGGAGGGATCTGTATGTATGTGGGGTGATCTGTATGGCTTTGGGTGATCTGTATGGCTATTGGTGATCTGTATGGCTGTGGGGTGATCTGTATGGATGTGAGGTGATCTCTATGGATGTGAGGTGATCTGTATGGCTATTGGTGATCTGTATGGATGTGGAGTGATCTGTATGGCTTTGGGGTAATCTGTATGGATGTGAGGTGATCTGTATGGATGTGGGGTAATCTGTATGGATGTGGAGTGATCTGTATGGCTTTGGGGTAATCTGTATGGATGTGAGGTGATCTGTATGGATGTGGGGTAATCTGTATGGATGTGAGGTGATCTGTATGGATGTGGGGTAACCTGTATGGATGTGGAGGGATCTGTATGGATGTGGGGTAATCTGTATGGATGTGGAGTGATCTGTATGGCTGTGGGGGTGATCTGTATGGATGTGGGGTGATCTGTATGTCTGTGAGGTGATCTGTATGGCTGTGAGATGATCTGTATGGCTGTGGGGGTGATCTGTATGGCTGTGGGGGTGATCTGTATGGCTGTGGGGGTGATCTGTATGGCTGTGGGGGTGATCTGTATGGCTGTGGGGTGATCTGTATGGCTGTGGGGGATCTGTATGTATGTGAGGTGATCTGTATGGATGTGGGGTAATCTGTATGGATGTGAAGGGATCTGTATGGATGTGGGGTAATCTGTATAGATGTGGGGGTGATCTGTATGGCTGTGGAGGGATCTGTATGGATGTGGGGTAATCTGTATGGCTGTGGGGGTGATCTGTATGGATGTGAGGTGATCTGTATGGATGTGAGGTGATCTGTATGGATGTGGGGTAATCTGTATGGATGTGGAGGGATCTGTATGGATGTGGGGTAATCTGTATGGCTGCGGGGGTGATCTGTATGGATGTGAGGTGATCTGTATGGATGTGGGGTAATCTGTATGGACGTGGAGTGATCTGTGTGGCTGTGGAGTGATCTGTATGGATGTGAGGTGATCTGTATGGATGTGGGGTGATCTGTATGTCTGTGAGGTGATCTGTATGGCTGTGAGGTGATCTGTATGGCTGTGAGGTGATCTGTATGGATGTGAGGTGATCTGTATGGCTGTGGAGGGATCTGTATGGATGTGAGGTGATCTGTATGGCTGTGGAGGGATCTGTATGTCTGTGGAGGGATCTGTATGGCTGTGGGGTGATCTGTATGGCTGTGGGCTGATATATATGGCTGTGGGCTGATATATATGGCTGTGGGCTGATATATATGGCTGTGGGCTGATATATATGGCTGTTTGCTGATATATATGGCTGTGGGCTGATATATCTTTAGATAGTGGGGTATGGATGTTCTATAAGAGTACCTTGTAACATGTGTGCCTTGCTTAGTACTTGTTAACCACTTAGGTCGGCTAAGCCTGCCCAGGAAAACATGTCTGGGTCCCCACAAGGGGTTTGACATTAATGGAACACACATACATACATATTATTACATACATTACATATGCAATAAATATCTATGTTTCAGAGATCGTCTACACTTGTGCGAGAAGACACATTTGAGAGTGCTGTGTCCAATGGAAACCAAGATGCAACGATTTCCAACCAATCGCATTCGAATTCCAAATCGGATACCAGTGACAATTCTGACAGTAGTGGGTGTGTAGAGAGTGGTTCGTTAGGTAATAGTGAGCTGGATGATGCTCAACGCAGTAAAACTGACAGCACTGCTAAACCCATGCATAGTAAAATACGCAAAAAACATACAGGTACGAGGGATAAAAAGGTCAGCCATGTTCGCAAGAAAGCATCGGAAGGAAAAAGACTCCAGTTTCCGTATTCTGTGATACACTGTAAGTGGATTTAGTAAACAAGATATCATTCAGGACACAAGCTAGATTGATACACTGTAAGTGGATTTAGTAAACAAGATTTCATTCAGGACACAAGCTAGATTGATACACTGTAAGTGGATTTAGTAAACAAGATTTCATTAAGGACACAAGCTAGATTGATACACTGTAAGTGGATTTAGTAAACAAGATTTCATTCAGGACACAAGCTAGATTGATGCACTGTAAGTGGATTTAGTAAACAAGATTTCATTCAGGACACAAGCTAGATTGATACACTGTAAGTGGATTTAGTAAACAAGATTTCATTCAGGACACAAGCTAGATTGATACACTGTAAGTGGATTTAGTAAACAAGATTTCATTCAGGACACAAGCTAGATTGATGCACTGTAAGTGGATTTAGTAAACAAGATTTCATTCAGGACACAAGCTAGATTGATACACTGTAAGTGGATTTAGTAAACAAGATTTCATTCAGGACACAAGCTAGATTGATACACTGTAAGTGGATTTAGTAAACAAGATTTCATTCAGGACACAAGCTAGATTGATACACTGTAAGTGGATTTAGTAACAAGATTTCATTCAGGACACAAGCTAGATTGATACACTGTAAGTGGATTTAGTAAACAAGATTTCATTCAGGGACACATTAGCAATATTGATACACTGTAAGTGGATTTAGTAAACAAGATTTCATTCAGGACACAAGCTAGATACACTGTAAGTGGATTTAGTAAACAAGATTTCATTCAGGACACAAGCTAGATTGATACACTGTAAGTGGATTTAGTAAACAAGATTTCATTCAGGACACAAGCTAGATTGATACACTGTAAGTGGATTTAGTAAACAAGATTTCATTCAGGACACAAGCTAGATTGATGCACTGTAAGTGGATTTAGTAAACAAGATTTCATTCAGGACACAAGCTAGAAACCAACATAGGGAAAAGTTTAAGGGATACAGGGAGACTATTTCTTCCAAATCTCCATCTAGCTCCACCCCTGCATGGAGAAGTGAGGCACCTCAGGGAGACTATTTCTTCCAAATCTCCATCTAGCTCCACCCCTGCATGGAGAAGTGAGGCACCTCAGGGAGACTATTTCTTCCAAATCTCCATCTAGCTCCACCCCTGCATGGAGAAGTGAGGCACCTCAGGGAGACTATTTCTTCCAAATCTCCATCTAGCTCCACCCCTGCATGGAGAAGTGAGGCACCTCAGGGAGACTATTTCTTCCAAATCTCCATCTAGCTCCACCCCTGCATGGAGAAGTGAGGCACCTCAGGGAGACTATTTCTTCCAAATCTCCCTCTAGCTCCACATCTGCAGGGAGGAATGAGGCAGCTCAGTGATATAGGTGTTTTCCTCAGTGATATCGATGTTTACCTCATGATATCGATGTTTACCTTGTGATATAGGTATTTACCTCAGTGATATAGGTGTTTACCTCAGTGATATAGGTGTTTACCTCAGTGATATAGGTGTTTACCTAAGTGATATAGGTGTGATATAGGTGTTTACCTCAGTGATATAGGTGTTTATCTCAGTGATATAGGTATTTACCTCAGTGATATAGGTGTTTACCTCAGTGATATAGGTGTTTATCTCAGTGATATAGGCATTTACCTCAGTGGTATAGGTGTTTACCTTAGTGATATAGGTGTTTACCTCAAGCCCCAGTGGTATAGGTGTTTACCTCAGTGATATAGGTGTTTACCTCAGATATATAGGCATTTACCTCAGTGATATAGGTGTTTACCTCAGTGATATAGATGTTTACCTCAGTGATATAGGTGTTTACCTCAGTGATATAGGTGTTTACCTCAGTGATATATAGGTGTTTACCTCAGTGATATAGGTGTTTACCTCAGTGATATAGGTGTTTACCTCAGTGGTATAGGTGTTTACCTCAGTGGTATAGGTGTTTACCTTAGTGATATAGGTGTTTACCTCAAGCCTCAGTGGTATAGGTGTTTACCTCAGTGATATAGGTGTTTACCTCAGTGATATAGGTGTTTACCTCAGTGATATAGGTATTTACCTCAGTGATTAAGGTGTTTACCTCAGATATATAGGCATTTACCTCAGTGATATAGGTATTTACCTCAGTGATATAGGTATTTACCTCAGTGATATAGATGTTTACCTCAGTGATATTGGTATTTACCTCAGTGATATAGGTGTTTACCTCAGTGATATAGGTATTTACCTCAGTGATATAGGTGTTTACCTCAGTGATATAGATGTTTACCTCAGTGATATTGGTATTTACCTCAGTGATATAGGTGTTTACCTCAGTGATATAGGTGTTTACCTCAGTGGTATAGGTGTTTACCTCAGTGATATAAGTATTTACCTCAGTGGTATAGGTGTTTACCTCAGTGGTATAGGTATTTACCTCAGTGATATAGGTATTTACCTCAGTGATATAGGTATTTACCTCAAGCCTCAGTGATATAGGTATTTACCTCAGTGATATAGGTGTTTACCTCAGTGATATAGGTGTTTACCTCAGTGATATAGGTGTTTACCTCAGTGATATAGGTTTTTGTGTTGGTGTTTACCTCTGATATAGGTATTTACTCAGTGATATAGGTGTTTACCTCATGATATGGTTTTTTGTTTTTGTGTTGGTTTTTGTGTTGGTGTTTTGTTTACCTCAATGATATAGGTGTTTACCTCAGTGATATAGGTATTTACCTCGGTGATATAGGTGTTTACCTCAATGATATAGGTGTTTACCTCAATGATATAGGTGTTTACCTCAGTGATATAGGTGTTTACCTCAGTGATATAGATGTTTACCTCAGTGATATAGGTATTTACCTCAGTGATATAGGTGTTTACCTCAGTGATATAGGTGTTTACCTCAGTGATATAGGTGTTTACATCAGTGATATAGGTATTTACCTCAGTGATATAGGTGTTTACCTCAGTGATATAGATATTTACCTCAGTGATATAGGTGTTTACCTCAGTGATATAGGTATTTACCTCAGTGATATAGGTGTTTACCTCAGTGATATAGGTGTTTACCTCAATGATATAGGTGTTTACCTCAGTGATATAGGTATTTACCTCAGTGATATAGGTATTTACCTCAGTGATATAGGTGTTTACCTCAGTGATATAGGTGTTTACCTCAGTGATATAGACGTTTACCTCAGTGATATAGGCATTTACCTCAGTGGTATAGGTGTTTACCTCAGTGATATAGGTGTTTACCTCAATGATATAGGTGTTTACCTCAGTGATATAGGTATTTACCTCAATGATATATGTGTTTACCTCAGTGATATAGGTGTTTACCTCAGTGATATAGATGTTTACCTTAGTGATATAGGTGTTTACCTCAGATATGTAGGCATTTACCTCAATGATATAGGTGTTTACCTCAATGATATAGGTGTTTACCTCAATGATATAGGTGCATAGGTGCACTAAGAAATCAAATCTAAAATGCATTATTTTGTCATACATGGTAGACATCTTGTTCTTTGTGTTTCTTTACAAATATTTATGTATTTTCAGGTATTGACAAGGAGAAGACTTTAGAAGCATTAAGAAATTCTGCATCAAAACTTCAAAAGTATGTAAACTGTAGAAAAACCACAGGCATATGAAATGTCAACAACAAATAAACATGCAAAAACACATTTCTGTACATTACCTCACCCCACCCACCAATACAGTAACATATCTCCAGAGTGTTTTAATAAAGGTCTACAGCACAGCACAGTACATTACACAGCACAACACAGTCACAGCACACAGTACACAGCATAGTACACAGCACAACAAAGTCACAGCACACAGTACACAGCACAGTATAGTACACAGCACACAGCACACAGCACAACACAGTCACAGCACACAGTACACAGCACAACACAGTCACAGCACACAGTACACAGCACAGCATAGTACACAGCACAACAAAGTCACAGCACACAGTACACAGCACAGTATAGTACACAGCACACAGTACACAGCATAGTACACAGCACAACAAAGTCACAGCACACAGTACACAGCACAGTATAGTACACAGCACACAGCATAGTACACAGCACAACAAAGTCACAGCACACAGTACACAGCACAACACCATCACAGCACACAGTACACAGCACAACATAGTACACAGCACAACAAAGTCACAGCACACAGTACACAGCACAACACTGTCACAGCACACAGTACACAGCATAGTACACAGCACAACAAAGTCACAGCACACAGTACACAGCACAGTATAGTACACAGCACACAGCATAGTACACAGCACAACAAAGTCACAGCACACAGTACACAGCACAACACCGTCACAGCACACAGTACACAGCACAACATAGTACACAGCACAGTATAGTACACAGCACACAGCATAGTACACAGCACAACAAAGTCACAGCACACAGTACACAGCACAACACAGTCACAGTACACAGCATAGTACACAGCACAACAAAGTCACAGCACACAGTACACAGCACAACAAAGTCACAGCACACAGTACACAGTACACAGCACAACACAGCACACAGTACACAGCATAGTACACAGCACAACAAATTCACAGCACAGTATAGTACACAGCACACAGTACATAACACACAGTACACAGCATAGTACACAGCACAACAAATTCACAGCACACAGCACAGTATAGTACACAGCACACAGTACACAGCATAGTACACAGCACAACAAATTCACAGCACACAGCACAGTATAGTACACAGCACACAGTACACAGCACAACATAGTACACAGCACAACACAGTCACAGTTCAGTACACAGCACAACACAGTACACAGCACAACACAGTGCACAGCACAGCATAGTACACAGCGCAACAGTCACAGTTCAGTACACAGCACAACACAGTCACAGCACAGTACACAGCACAGCATAGTACACAGCACAACACAGTCACAGTTCAGTACACAGCACAACACAGTCACAGCACAGTACACAGCACAACACAGTCACAGCACAGTACACAGCACAGTAGAGTGAATCTAATATTTAAGCTTAGTTTACATTTATTTAGACTAATGAAACTTCTGCGAAAATACTGAATATAATCTTTGATTAAAATACTATGGTGTGGATAGTTTTGGAGAGCAGGGCAAGCTGTTGGTTACCGTATATACCCTGCCAGAAGTCGACCGTTTACTCATCCAGAAATATGATGAACGTAATATGTTATCTTATCTACATACTACTCCCAACACTCAATACAGAGTATGACAGGGAGGCGCTTGTTAACCCTTTCCTTCTTAGAGATTTAGGTTAATATACTATTATATCTCCATACAAACGACAGCCATTTAGCTATCATGCAGTGGATATGTAGTCGCCATATCTATTCCACCTCCATAGATAGTACTGGGACTACATAGAGATTTAAGTTAATATACTATTATATCTCCATACAAACGACAGCCATTTAGCTATCATGCAGTGGATAAGTAGTCACCATATCTATCCCACCTCCATAGATATTATTAGGGTTTAAACTAGATTCTAGACTTTATTATGAACATTGGTTTGGCTACTACATTGTCAATGTATATTGTGTTGATAATGGCGTCAAGAGGTGTTTCTATGTATGTATGTATGTTCCTTTAATGTCAAACCCCTTGCGGGGACTTACACATGTTTTTCCTGGGCAGGCTTAGCCGACCTAAGCGATTAACCAGTACTAAGCAATGTGTGTGAGGTGCCTTGCTCAATGACACTACATACGTGACCTGACCGAGTATCGAACCTGGGACCGTTCGATTCCAAATCCGACGCTCTACCACTGGACCACAGACGCCACACTATGAGGGAAAGGGTTAAAAATCTCATTAATTGAGATGGAGAGTGTTAAAAATAACTACATACTAAGGTTAAACACAGTCATTAGTGTTACACGAGTGGTACAGTAGTCAGCCGCTCAGCAAAAATGGTTAAGCTGGGGCTGGATTGTACATACCGGTAGACATTAGAAACAAATTAATATGGTACAGAGTTCGGGACTGCGGAATCAAATAGTTCAGGTTCCTTGTAGGTGTTTGGTGGTTGTTGTCGACGCATACTAAGTTATTTCTGATTTTGTATAGGTGATTGTATGCGTCGATATTCAAGTGGCCAAGATACAAAACAAAATTGGAATTTTGTTTATTTTTAAATTTATTTAATCATGTGACCTTTGATATTAAACTTAGGTATATACATGTACTTGAGCAGTAGATTTTACAAAATACTGTGAAAATGTATTCAGGAATGACTAATTGTGGTACATGTAATTCAATAATTTTAGCTATAACAAATTTGCACTATCTGTCTTTCTTGTGTTTCAGAATTCCACGGACAAGTCTACTTCTTGCTATTTGTACTGTTTTGTAAGTAAACATTTTTAGTTTGATCTGAACGAATGTTCACCTGCTTGTATATAAAACTATCACTTACAAACCATACTCTCAACCAGATAGTGTGTGAATGTGCTAGAGAGATTCTCTAGAACTCTGTCACTGGAACTTGCCTACAGTGTATGAGAGAGCTCCCCTGGCTGAGCAGTCTAGAACTCTGTCACTGGAACTTGGCTACAGTGTGTGAGAGAGCTCCCCTGTCTGAGTGGTCTAGAACTGTCACTGGAACTTGTCTACAGTGTATGAGAGAGCTCCCCTGACTGAGTGATCTAGAACTGTCACTGGAACTTGTCTACAGTGTATGAGAGAGCTCAGCTCCCCTGGCTGAGCAGTCTAGAACTGTCACTGGAACTTGCCTACAGTGTGTGAGAGAGCTTCCCTGGCTGAGCGGTCTAGAACTGTCACTGGAACTTGCCTACAGTGTATGAGAGAGCTTCCCTGGCTGAGTGGTCTAGAACTGTCACTGGAACTTGCCTACAGTGCATGAGAGAGCTTCCCTGGCTGAGCGGTCTAGAACTGTCACTGGAACTTGCCTACAGTGTGTGAGAGAGCTCCCCTGGCTGAGCGGTCTAGAACTCTGTCACTGGAACTTGCCTACAGTGTATGAGAGAGCTCCCCTGGCTGAGCGGTCTAGAACTGTCATTGGAACTTGCCTACAGTGTATGAAAGGGCTTCCCTGGCTGAGTGGTCTAGAACTGTCACTGGAACTGCCTACAGTGTGTGAGAGAGCTTCCCTGGCTGGGTGGTCTAGAACTGTCACTGGAACTTGCCTACATTGTATGAGAGAGCTTCCCTGGCTGAGCGGTCTAGAACTGTCATTGGAACTTGTCTACAGTGTATGAGAGAGCTTCCCTGGCTGAGTGGTCTAGAACTCTGTCACTGGAACTTGCCTACAGTGTGTGAGAGAGCTCCCCTGGCTGAGCGGTCTAGAACTCTGTCACTGGAACTTGCCTACAGTGTATGAGAGAGCTCCCCTGGCTGAGCGGTCTAGAACTGTCATTGGAACTTGCCTACAGTGTATGAAAGGGCTTCCCTGGCTGAGTGGTCTAGAACTGTCACTGGAACTGCCTACAGTGTGTGAGAGAGCTTCCCTGGCTGGGTGGTCTAGAACTGTCACTGGAACTTGCCTACATTGTATGAGAGAGCTTCCCTGGCTGAGCGGTCTAGAACTGTCATTGGAACTTGTCTACAGTGTATGAGAGAGCTTCCCTGGCTGAGTGGTCTAGAACTGTCATTGGAACTTGCCTACAGTGTATGAGAGAGCTCCCCTGGCTGAGTGGTCTAGAACTCTGTCACTGGAACTTGCCTACAGTGTGTGAAAGAGCTTCCCTGGCTGAGTGGTCTAGAACTCTGGTCACTGGAACTTGTCTACAGTGTATGAGAGAGCTCCCCTGGCTGAGTGGTCTAGAACTGTCACTGGAACTTGCCTACAGTGTATGAGAGAGCTCCCCTGGCTGAGTGGTCTAGAACTGTCACTGGAACTTGCCTACAGTGTATGAGAGGGCTTCCCTGGCTGAGTGGTCTAGAACTCTGTCACTGGAACTTGCCTACAGTGTGTGAAAGAGCTTCCCTGGCTGAGTGGTCTAGAACTCTGGTCACTGGAACTTGTCTACAGTGTGTGAAAGAGCTTCCCTGGCTGAGTGGTCTAGAACCCTGGTCACTGGAACTTGTCTACAGTGTATGAGAGAGCTCCCCTGGCTGAGCGGTCTAGAACTCTATCACTGGAACTTGCCTACAGTGTATGAGAGAGCTCCCCTGGCTGAGTGGTCTAGAACTGTCACTGGAACTTGCCTACAGTGTATGAGAGAGCTTCCCTGGCTGAGCGGTCTAGAACTCTGTCACTGGAACTTGTCTACAGTGTATGAGAAAGCTTCCCTGGCTGAGTGGTCTAGAACTGTCATTGGAACTTGCCTACAGTGTGTGAGAGAGCTTCCCTGGCTGAGTGGTCTAGAACTGTCACTGGAACTTGCCTTACAGTGTATGAGAGCTTCCCTGGCTGAGCGGTCTAGAACTGTCATTGGAACTTGCCTACAGTGTGTGAGAGAGCTTCCCTGGCTGAGTGGTCTAGAACTGTCACTGGAACTTGCCTACAGTGTATGAGAGAGCTCCCCTGGCTGAGCGGTCTAGAACTGTCACTGTAACTTGCCTACAGTGTGTGAGAGAGCTTCCCTGGCTGAGCGGTCTAGAACTGTCACTGGAACTTGTCTACAGTGTGTGAGAGAGCTTCCCTGATTGAGCGGTCTAGAACTGTCACTGGAACTTGTCTACAGTGTATGAGAGAGCTTCCCTGGCTGAGCGGTCTAGAACTGTCATTGGAACTTGTTTACAGTGTGTGAGAGAGCTTCCCTGGCTGAGCGGTCTAGAACTCTGTCACTGGAACTTGTCTACAGTGTATGAGAGGGCTTCCCTGGCTGAGTGGTCTAGAACTGTCACTGGAACTTGCCTACAGTGTGTGAGAGAGCTTCCCTGGCTGAGCGGTCTAGAACTCTGTCACTGGAACTTGCCTACAGTGTATGAGAGGGCTTCCCTGGCTGAGCGGTCTAGAACTCTGTCACTGGAACTTGTCTACAGTGTATGAGAGAGCTCCCCTGGCTGAGCGGTCTAGAACTGTCACTGGAACTTGCCTACAGTGTGTGAAAGCTTCCCTGGCTGAGCGGTCTAGAACTGTCATTGGAACTTGCCTACAGTGTGTGAAAGCTTCCCTGGCTGAGCGGTCTAGAACTGTCATTGGAACTTGCCTACAGTGTGTGAGAGAGCTTCCCTGGCTGAGTGGTCTAGAACTGTCACTGGAACTTGCCTTACAGTGTATGAGAGCTTCCCTGGCTGAGCGGTCTAGAACTGTCATTGGAACTTGCCTACAGTGTGTGAGAGAGCTTCCCTGGCTGAGTGGTCTAGAACTGTCACTGGAACTTGCCTACATTGTATGAGAGAGCTTCCCTGGCTGAGCGGTCTAGAACTCTGTCACTGGAACTTGCCTACAGTGTATGAGAGAGCTCCCCTGGCTGAGCGGTCTAGAACTGTCATTGGAACTTGCCTACAGTGTATGAAAGGGCTTCCCTGGCTGAGTGGTCTAGAACTGTCACTGGAACTGCCTACAGTGTGTGAGAGAGCTTCCCTGGCTGGTGGTCTAGAACTGTCACTGGAACTTGCCTACAGTGTATGAGAGAGCTTCCCTGGCTGAGCGGTCTAGAACTGTCATTGGAACTTGTCTACAGTGTATGAGAGAGCTTCCCTGGCTGAGTGGTCTAGAACTGTCATTGGAACTTGTCTACAGTGTATGAGAGAGCTTCCCTGGCTGAGTGGTCTAGAACTGTCACTGGAACTTACCTACAGTGTATGAGAGAGCTCCCCTGGCTGAGTGGTCTAGAACTGTCACTGGAACTTGCCTACAGTGTGTGAAAGAGCTTCCCTGGCTGAGTGGTCTAGAACTCTGGTCACTGGAACTTGTCTACAGTGTATGAGAGAGCTCCCCTGGCTGAGTGGTCTAGAACTGTCACTGGAACTTGCCTACAGTGTATGAGAGAGCTCCCCTGGCTGAGTGGTCTAGAACTGTCACTGGAACTTGCCTACAGTGTATGAGAGGGCTTCCCTGGCTGAGTGGTCTAGAACTCTGTCACTGGAACTTGCCTACAGTGTGTGAAAGAGCTTCCCTGGCTGAGTGGTCTAGAACTCTGGTCACTGGAACTTGTCTACAGTGTGTGAAAGAGCTTCCCTGGCTGAGTGGTCTAGAACTCTGGTCACTGGAACTTGTCTACAGTGTATGAGAGAGCTCCCCTGGCTGAGCGGTCTAGAACTCTATCACTGGAACTTGCCTACAGTGTATGAGAGAGCTCCCCTGGCTGAGTGGTCTAGAACTGTCACTGGAACTTGCCTACAGTGTATGAGAGAGCTTCCCTGGCTGAGCGTTCTAGAACTCTGTCACTGGAACTTGTCTACAGTGTATGAGAAAGCTTCCCTGGCTGAGTGGTCTAGAACTGTCATTGGAACTTGCCTACAGTGTGTGAGAGAGCTTCCCTGGCTGAGTGGTCTAGAACTGTCACTGGAACTTGCCTTACAGTGTATGAGAGCTTCCCTGGCTGAGCGGTCTAGAACTGTCATTGGAACTTGCCTACAGTGTGTGAGAGAGCTTCCCTGGCTGAGTGGTCTAGAACTGTCACTGGAACTTGCCTACAGTGTATGAGAGAGCTCCCCTGGCTGAGCGGTCTAGAACTGTCACTGTAACTTGCCTACAGTGTGTGAGAGAGCTTCCCTGGCTGAGCGGTCTAGAACTGTCACTGGAACTTGTCTACAGTGTGTGAGAGAGCTTCCCTGATTGAGCGGTCTAGAACTGTCACTGGAACTTGTCTACAGTGTATGAGAGAGCTTCCCTGGCTGAGCGGTCTAGAACTGTCATTGGAACTTGTTTACAGTGTGTGAGAGAGCTTCCCTGGCTGAGCGGTCTAGAACTCTGTCACTGGAACTTGTCTACAGTGTATGAGAGGGCTTCCCTGGCTGAGTGGTCTAGAACTGTCACTGGAACTTGCCTACAGTGTGTGAGAGAGCTTCCCTGGCTGAGCGGTCTAGAACTCTGTCACTGGAACTTGCCTACAGTGTATGAGAGCTTCCCTGGCTGAGCGGTCTAGAACTGTCATTGGAACTTGCCTACAGTGTGTGAGAGAGCTTCCCTGGCTGAGTGGTCTAGAACTGTCACTGGAACTTGCCTTACAGTGTATGAGAGCTTCCCTGGCTGAGCGGTCTAGAACTGTCATTGGAACTTGCCTACAGTGTGTGAGAGAGCTTCCCTGGCTGAGTGGTCTAGAACTGTCACTGGAACTTGCCTACATTGTATGAGAGAGCTTCCCTGGCTGAGCGGTCTAGAACTGTCATTGGAACTTGTCTACAGTGTATGAGAGAGCTTCCCTGGCTGAGTGGTCTAGAACTCTGTCACTGGAACTTGCCTACAGTGTGTGAGAGGGCTCCCCTGGCTGAGCGGTCTAGAACTCTGTCACTGGAACTTGCCTACAGTGTATGAGAGAGCTCCCCTGGCTGAGCGGTCTAGAACTGTCATTGGAACTTGCCTACAGTGTATGAAAGGGCTTCCCTGGCTGAGTGGTCTAGAACTGTCACTGGAACTGCCTACAGTGTGTGAGAGAGCTTCCCTGGCTGGGTGGTCTAGAACTGTCACTGGAACTTGCCTACATTGTATGAGAGAGCTTCCCTGGCTGAGCGGTCTAGAACTGTCATTGGAACTTGTCTACAGTGTATGAGAGAGCTTCCCTGGCTGAGTGGTCTAGAACTGTCATTGGAACTTGCCTACAGTGTATGAGAGAGCTCCCCTGGCTGAGTGGTCTAGAACTCTGTCACTGGAACTTGCCTACAGTGTGTGAAAGAGCTTCCCTGGCTGAGTGGTCTAGAACTCTGGTCACTGGAACTTGTCTACAGTGTATGAGAGAGCTCCCCTGGCTGAGTGGTCTAGAACTGTCACTGGAACTTGCCTACAGTGTATGAGAGAGCTCCCCTGGCTGAGTGGTCTAGAACTGTCACTGGAACTTGCCTACAGTGTATGAGAGGGCTTCCCTGGCTGAGTGGTCTAGAACTCTGTCACTGGAACTTGCCTACAGTGTGTGAAAGAGCTTCCCTGGCTGAGTGGTCTAGAACTCTGGTCACTGGAACTTGTCTACAGTGTGTGAAAGAGCTTCCCTGGCTGAGTGGTCTAGAACTCTGGTCACTGGAACTTGTCTACAGTGTATGAGAGAGCTCCCCTGGCTGAGCGGTCTAGAACTCTATCACTGGAACTTGCCTACAGTGTATGAGAGAGCTCCCCTGGCTGAGTGGTCTAGAACTGTCACTGGAACTTGCCTACAGTGTGTGAGAGAGCTTCCCTGGCTGAGTGGTCTAGAACTGTCACTGGAACTTGCCTTACAGTGTATGAGAGCTTCCCTGGCTGAGCGGTCTAGAACTGTCATTGGAACTTGCCTACAGTGTGTGAGAGAGCTTCCCTGGCTGAGTGGTCTAGAACTGTCACTGGAACTTGCCTACAGTGTATGAGAGAGCTCCCCTGGCTGAGTGGTCTAGAACTGTCACTGGAACTTGCCTACAGTGTGTGAGAGAGCTTCCCTGGCTGAGTGGTCTAGAACTGTCACTGGAACTTGCCTACAGTGTATGAGAGAGCTCTCCTGGCTGAGCGGTCTAGAACTGTCACTGGAACTTGCCTACAGTGTGTGAGAGAGCTTCCCTGGCTGAGCGGTCTAGAACTGTCACTGGAACTTGTCTACAGTGTGTGAGAGAGCTTCCCTGATTGAGCGGTCTAGAACTGTCACTGGAACTTGTCTACAGTGTATGAGAGAGCTTCCCTGGCTGAGCGGTCTAGAACTGTCATTGGAACTTGTTTACAGTGTGTGAGAGAGCTTCCCTGGCTGAGCGGTCTAGAACTCTGTCACTGGAACTTGTCTACAGTGTATGAGAGGGCTTCCCTGGCTGAGTGGTCTAGAACTGTCACTGGAACTTGCCTACAGTGTGTGAGAGAGCTTCCCTGGCTGAGCGGTCTAGAACTCTGTCACTGGAACTTGCCTACAGTGTATGAGAGGGCTTCCCTGGCTGAGCGGTCTAGAACTCTGTCACTGGAACTTGTCTACAGTGTATGAGAGAGCTCCCCTGGCTGAGCGGTCTAGAACTGTCACTGGAACTTGCCTACAGTGTGTGAAAGCTTCCCTGGCTGAGCGGTCTAGAACTGTCATTGGAACTTGCCTACAGTGTGTGAAAGCTTCCCTGGCTGAGCGGTCTAGAACTGTCATTGGAACTTGCCTACAGTGTGTGAGAGAGCTTCCCTGGCTGAGTGGTCTAGAACTGTCACTGGAACTTGCCTTACAGTGTATGAGAGCTTCCCTGGCTGAGCGGTCTAGAACTGTCATTGGAACTTGCCTACAGTGTGTGAGAGAGCTTCCCTGGCTGAGTGGTCTAGAACTGTCACTGGAACTTGCCTACAGTGTATGAGAGAGCTCCCCTGGCTGAGCGGTCTAGAACTGTCACTGGAACTTGCCTACAGTGTGTGAGAGAGCTTCCCTGGCTGAGTGGTCTAGAACTGTCACTGGAACTTGCCTACAGTGTATGAGAGAGCTCCCCTGGCTGAGCGGTCTAGAACTGTCACTGGAACTTGCCTACAGTGTGTGAGAGAGCTTCCCTGGCTGAGTGGTCTAGAACTCTGTCACTGGAACTTGCCTACAGTGTGTGAGAGAGCTTCCCTGACTGAGCGGTCTAGAACTGTCACTGGAACTTGTCTACAGTGTATGAGAGAGCTTCCCTGGCTGAGCAGTCTAGAACTGTCATTGGAACTTGTCTACAGTGTGTGAGAGAGCTTCCCTGGCTGAGCGGTCTAGAACTCTGTCACTGGAACTTGTCTACAGTGTATGAGAGGGCTTCCCTGGCTGAGTGGTCTAGAACTCTGTCACTGGAACTTGTCTACAGTGTATGAGAGGGCTTCCCTAGCTGAGCGGTCTAGAACTGTCACTGGAACTTGTCTACAGTCTATGAGAGAGCTCCCCTGGCTGAGCGGTCTAGAACTGTCACTGGAACTTGTCTACAGTGTGTGAAAGAGCTTCCCTGGCTGAGTGGTCTAGAACTGTCACTGGAACTTGTCTACAGTGTGTGAGAGATCTTCCCTGGCTGAGCGGTCTAGAACTGTCACTGGAACTTGCCTACAGTGTATGAGAGAGCTCCCCTGGCTGATCGGTCTAGAACTGTCACTGGAACTTGCCTACAGTGTATGATAGAGCTTCCCTGGCTGAGTGGTCTAGAACTGTCACTGGAACTTACCTACAGTGTATGAGAGAGCTTCCCTGGCTGAGCGGTCTAGAACTGTCACTGGAACTTGCCTACAGTGTATGAGAGAGCTTCCCTGGCTGAGCGGTCTAGAACTCTGTCACTGGAACTTGCCTACAGTGTATGAGAGAGCTCCCCTGGCTGAGCGGTCTAGAACTCTGTCACTGGAACTTGTCTACAGTGTATGAGAGAGCTCCCCTGGCTGAGCGGTCTAGAACTCTATCACTGGAACTTGCCTACAGTGTATGAGAGAGCTCCCCTGGCTGAGTGGTCTAGAACTGTCACTGGAACTTTCCTACAGTGTATGAGAGAGCTTCCCTGGCTGAGCGGTCTAGAACTCTGTCACTGGAACTTGTCTACAGTGTATGAGAAAGCTTCCCTGGCTGAGTGGTCTAGAACTGTCATTGGAACTTGCCTATAGTGTGTGAGAGAGCTTCCCTGGCTGAGTGGTCTAGAACTGTCACTGGAACTTGCCTATAGTGTATGAGAGAGCTCCCCTGGCTGAGTGATCTAGAACTGTCACTGGAACTTGCCTATAGTGTATGAGAGAGCTCCCCTGGCTGAGTGATCTAGAACTGTCAATGGAACTTGCCTATAGTGTATGAGAGAGCTCCCCTGGCTGAGTGATCTAGAACTGTCACTGGAACTTGTCTACAGTGTGTGAAAGAGCTTCCCTGGCTGAGTGGTCTAGAACTCTGGTCACTGGAACTTGCCTACAGTATGAGAGAGAGCTCCTCTGGTTGGGTGATCTATAAAGCTCTGTTACAGAACTTGCCTTTCACCGCTATCATCAGGGTAGTGGGTTTGCTCCCTATCGGTGACAAATCATAAATGATGATATTTGAGAATGTTGTCGGTGAGTACTGGTTGTTACCAAGGAAATAATTGTCTTCTCTCCACCACAAAAAGAAAAGTAAAAAAATGACTCTTCCAGATATAATCATAATAATAGTCAAGCTTAATGAAACTAAAGAATCTTCATTCTTATTGCAACCCTGTGTATCGTATCCAAATAATGTGTATCGTACCCAAATAATGTGTATCGTACCCAAATAATGTGTATCGTACCCAAATAATGTGTATCGTACCCAAATAATGTGTATCGTATCCAAATAATGTGTATCGTACCCAAATAATGTGTATCGTACCCAAATAATGTGTATCGTACCCAAATAATGTGTATCGTACCCAAATAATGTGTATCGTACCCAAATAATGTGTATCGTACCCAAATAATGTGTATCGTACCCAAATAATGTGTATCTTACCCAAATAATGTGTATCGTACCCAAATAATGTGTATCGTACCCAAATAATGTGTATCGTACCCAAATAATGTGTATCGTACCCAAATAATGTGTATCGTACCCAAATAATCGTACCCAAATAATGTGTATCGTACCCAAATAATGTGTATCGTACCCAAATAATGTGTATCGTACCCAAATAATGTGTATCGTACCCAAATAATGTGTATCGTACCCAAATAATTTGTATCTTACCCAAATAATGCGTATCGTACCCAAATAATGCGTATCGTACCCAAATAATGTGTATCGTACCCAAATAATGTGTATCTTATCCAAATAATGCATATCTTACCCAAATAATGTGTATCGTACCCAAATAATGTGTATCTTATCCAAATAATGCATATCTTACCCAAATAATGCGTAGTGTGCCCAAATAATGTGTATCGTACCCAAATAATGTATATATTACCCAAATAATGCGTAGTGTTCCCAAATAATGTGTATCGTACCCAAATAATGTGTATCTTACCCAAATAATGCGTAGTGTGCCCAAATAATGTGAATCGTACCCAAATAATGTGTATCTTACCCAAATAATGCGTAGTGTGCCCAAATAATGTGTATCGTACCCAAATAATGTGTATCGTACCCAAATAATGTGTATCGTACCCAAATAATGTGTATCTTACCCAAATAATGTGTATCGTACCCAAATAATGTGTATCTTACCCAAATAATGTGTATCGTACCCAAATAATGTGTATCTTACCCAAATAATGTGTATCGTACCCAAATAATGTGTATCATACCCAAATAATGTGTATCGTACCCAAATAATGTGTATCGTACCCAAATAATGTGTATCGTACCCAAATAATGTGTATCGTATCCAAATAATGTGTATCGTATCCAAATAATGTGTATCTTATCCAAATAATGTATATCTTACCCAAATAATGCGTAGTGTGCCCAAATAATGTGTATCGTACCCAAATAATGTGTATCGTACCCAAATAATGTGTATCGTACCCAAATAATGTGTATCGTATCCAAATAATGTGTATCTTACCCAAATAATGTGTATCGTACCCAAATAATGTGTATCGTACCCAAATAATGTGTATCGTACCCAAATAATGTGTATCGTATCCAAATAATGTGTATCGTATCCAAATAATGTGTATCGTACCCAAATAATGTGTATCTGATCCAAATAATGTGTATCTTACCCCAATAATGTGTATCTTATCCAAATAATGTGTATCTTACCCAAATAATGTGTATCGTACCCAAATAATATGTATCTTATCCAAATAATGCATATCTTACCAAATAATGTGTATCTTATCCAAATAATGCATATCTTACTCAAATAATGTGTATCTTACCCAAATAATGTGTATCGTACCCAAATAATGTGTATCTTACCCAAATAATGTGTATCTTATCCAAATAATGCATATCTTACCCAAATAATGCGTAGTGTGCCCAAATAATGTGTATCGTACCCAAATAATGTGTATCGTACCCAAATAATGTGTATCGTACCCAAATAATGGGCAATGTACCCAAATAATGGGCAATGTACCCAAATAATGTATATCGTACCCAAATAATGTGTATCGTACCCAAATAATGTGTATCGTACCCAAATAATATGTATCGTATCCAAATAATGTGTATCTTATCCAAATAATGCGTAGTGTGCCCAAATAATGTGTATCGTACCCAAATAATGTGTATCGTACCCAAATAATGTATATCGTACCCAAATAATGGGCAATGTACCCAAATAATGTATATCTTACCCAAATAATGCGTAGTGTGCCCAAATAATGTGTATCGTACCCAAATAATGTGTATCGTACCCAAATAATGTGTATCGTACCCAAATAATGGGCAATGTACCCAAATAATGTGTATCGTACCCAAATAATGTGTATCGTACCCAAATAATATGTATCGTATCCAAATAATGTGTATCTTATCCAAATAATGCGTAGTGTGCCCAAATAATGTGTATCGTACCCAAATAATGTGTATCGTACCCAAATAATGTGTATCGTACCCAAATAATGGGCAATGTACCCAAATAATGTATATCTTACCCAAATAATGCGTAGTGTGCCCAAATAATGTGTATCATACCCAAATAATGTATATATTGCCCAAATAATGCGTAGTGTGCCCAAATAATGTGTATCGTACCCAAATAATGTGTATCTTACCCAAATAATGCGTAGTGTGCCCAAATAATGTGTATCGTACCCAAATAATGTGTATCTTACCCAAATAATGCGTAGTGTGCCCAAATAATGTGTATCGTACCCAAATAATGTGTATCGTACCCAAATAATGTGTATCGTACCCAAATAATGTGTATCGTATCCAAATAATGTGTATCTTACCCAAATAATGTGTATCGTACCCAAATAATGTGTATCGTACCCAAATAATGTGTATCGTACCCAAATAATGTGTATCGTATCCAAATAATGTGTATCGTATCCAAATAATGTGTATCTTACCCAAATAATGTGTATCTGATCCAAATAATGTGTATCTTACCCCAATAATGTGTATCTTATCCAAATAATGTGTATCTTACCCAAATAATGTGTATCGTACCCAAATAATATGTATCTTATCCAAATAATGCATATCTTACCAAATAATGTGTATCTTATCCAAATAATGCATATCTTACCCAAATAATGTGTATCTTACCCAAATAATGTGTATCGTACACAAATAATGTGTATCTTACCCAAATAATGTGTATCTTACCCAAATAATGCGTAGTGTGCCCAAATAATGTGTATCGTACCCAAATAATGTGTATCGTACCCAAATAATGTGTATCGTACCCAAATAATGGGCAATGTACCCAAATAATGTATATCGTACCCAAATAATGTGTATCGTACCCAAATAATGTGTATCGTACCCAAATAATATGTATCGTATCCAAATAATGTGTATCTTATCCAAATAATGCGTAGTGTGCCCAAATAATGTGTATCGTACCCAAATAATGTGTATCGTACCCAAATAATGTGTATCGTACCCAAATAATGGGCAATGTACCCAAATAATGTGTATCGTACCCAAATAATGTGTATCGTACCCAAATAATGTGTATCGTACCCAAATAATATGTATCGTATCCAAATAATGTGTATCTTATCCAAATAATGCGTAGTGTGCCCAAATAATGTGTATCGTACCCAAATAATGTGTATCGTACCCAAATAATGTGTATCGTACCCAAATAATGGGCAATGTACCCAAATAATGTATATCTTACCCAAATAATGCGTAGTGTGCCCAAATAATGTGTATCATACCCAAATAATGTATATATTACCCAAATAATACGTAGTGTGCCCAAATAATGTGTATCGTACCCAAATAATGTGTATCTTACCCAAATAATGTGTAGTGTGCCCAAATAATGTGTATCGTACCCAAATAATGTGTATCGTACCCAAATAATGTGTATCGTACCCAAATAATGTGTATCGTATCCAAATAATGTGTATCGTATCCAAATAATGTGTATCTTATCCAAATAATGTATATCTTACCCAAATAATGCGTAGTGTGCCCAAATAATGTGTATCGTACCCAAATAATGTGTATCGTACCCAAATAATGTGTATCGTACCCACCCAAATAATGTGTATCGTATCCAAATAATGTGTATCTTACCCAAATAATGTGTATCGTACCCAAATAATGTGTATCGTACCCAAATAATGTGTATCGTATCCAAATAATGTGTATCGTATCCAAATAATGTGTATCTTACCCAAATAATGTGTATCTGATCCAAATAATGTGTATCTTACCCCAATAATGTGTATCTTATCCAAATAATGTGTATCTTACCCAAATAATGTGTATCGTATCCAAATAATGTATATCGTACCCAAATAATATGTATCGTACCCAAATAATGTGTATCTTATCCAAATAATGTGTATCTTACCCAAATAATGTGTATCGTACCCAAATAATGTGTATCATACCCAAATAATGTGTATCGTATCCAAATAATGTGTATCGTATCCAAATAATGTGTATCTTATCCAAATAATGTGTATCATACCCAAATAATGTGTATCGTATCCAAATAATGTGTATCGTACCCAAATAATGTGTATCGTATCCAAATAATGTGTATCTTATCCAAATAATGTATATCGTACCCAAATAATGTGTATCGTACCCAAATAATATGTATCGTACCCAAATAATGTGTATCTTATCCAAATAATGTATATCTTACCCAAATAATGCGTAGTGTGCCCAAATAATGTGTATCGTACCCAAATAATGTGTATCTTATCCAAATAATGTGTATCGTACCCAAATAATGTGTATCGTACCCAAATAATGTGTATCGTACCCAAATAATGTGTATCGTACCCAAATAATGTGTATCGTACCCAAATAATGTGTATCGTACCCAAATAATGGGCAATGTACCCAAATAATGTATATCTTACCCAAATAATGCGTAGTGTGCCCAAATAATGTGTATCGTACCCAAATAATGTATATATTACCCAAATAATGCGTAGTGTGCCCAAATAATGTGTATCGTACCCAAATAATGTGTATCTTACCCAAATAATGTGTAGTGTGCCCAAATAATGTGTATCGTACCCAAATAATGTGTATCTTACCCAAATAATGCGTGGTGCCCAAATAATGTGTATCGTACCCAAATAATGTGTATCGTACCCAAATAATGTGTATCGTACCCAATAATGTGTATCGTACCCAAATAATTGTATCTTATTTGTTTTTTTGGTGTGTGCCCAAATAATGTGTATCGTACCCAAATAATGTGTATCTTACCCAAATAATGTGTATGTGTTGTGTTCGTACCCAAATAATGTGTATCTTACCCAAATAATGTGTATCGTACCCAAATAATGTGTATCTTACCCAAATAATGTGTATCGTACCTTGTGTTTTTTGTGTTGTCAAATAATGTGTATCGTACCCAAATAATGTGTATCGTACCCAAATAATGTGTATCGTATCCAAATAATGTGTATCGTATCCAAATAATGTGTATCTTATTCAAATAATGTATATCTTACCCAAATAATGCGTAGTGTGCCCAAATAATGTGTATCGTACCCAAATATGTGTATCGTACCCAAATAATGTGTATCGTATCCAAATAATGTGTATCTTATCCAAATAATGTGTATCTTACCCAAATAATGTGTATCGTTTGTGTTGTACCCAAATAATGTGTATCGTATCCAAATAATGTGTATCGTATCCAAATATGTGTATCTTACCCAATAATGTGTATCTGATCCAAATAATGTGTATCTTACCCCAATAATGTGTATCTTATCCAAATAATGTGTATCTTACCCAAATAATGTGTATCGTATCCAAATAATGTGTATCGTACCCAAATAATATGTATCGTACCCAAATAATGTGTATCTTATCCAAATAATGTGTATCTTACCCAAATAATGTGTATCGTCCCAAATAATGTGTTGTTTGTGTTGTTTGGGTGTAAATTGTGTATGTACCCAAATAATGTGTATCGTACCCAAATAATGTGTATCGTACCCAAATAATATGTATCGTATCCAAATAATGTGTATCTTATCCAAATAATGCGTAGTGTGCCCAAATAATGTGTATCGTACCCAAATAATGTGTATCGTATCCAAATAATGTGTATCTTACCCAAATAATGTGTATCGTACCCAAATAATGTGTATCGTACCCAAATAATGTGTATCGTATCCAAATAATGTGTATCTTACCCAAATAATGTGTATCGTACCCAAATAATGTGTATCGTACCCAAATAATGTGTATCGTATCCAAATAATGTGTATCGTATCCAAATAATGTGTATCTTACCCAAATAATGTGTATCTGATCCAAATAATGTGTATCTTACCCCAATAATGTGTATCTTATCCAAATAATGTGTATCTTACCCAAATAATGTGTATCGTATCCAAATAATGTGTATCGTACCCAAATAATATGTATCGTACCCAAATAATGTGTATCTTATCCAAATAATGTGTATCTTACCCAAATAATGTGTATCGTACCCAAATAATGTGTATCGTACCCAAATAATGTGTATCGTACCCAAATAATGGGCAATGTACCCAAATAATGTGTATCGTACCCAAATAATGTGTATCGTACCCAAATAATTTTTTGTGTATCTTACCCAAATAATGTGTATCGTACCCAAATAATGTGTATCGTACCCAAATAATGTGTATCGTACCCAAATAATTTGTATCTTACCCAAATAATGCGTATCTTACCCAAATAATGCGTATCGTACCCAAATAATGTGTATCGTACCCAAATAATGTGTATCGTACCCAAATAATGTGTATCCTATCCAAATAATGCATATCTTACCCAAATAATGCGTAGTGTGCCCAAATAATGTGTATCGTACCCAAATAATGTATATATTACCCAAATAATGCGTAGTGTTCCCAAATAATGTGTATCGTACCCAAATAATGTGTATCTTACCCAAATAATGCGTAGTGTGCCCAAATAATGTGAATCGTACCCAAATAATGTGTATCTTACCCAAATAATGCGTAGTGTGCCCAAATAATGTGTATCGTACCCAAATAATGTGTATCGTACCCAATTGGTGTGTGCCCAAATAATGTGTATCGTACCCAAATAATGTGTATCTTACCCAAATAATGTGTATCGTACCCAAATAATGTGTATCTTACCCAAATAATGTGTATCTTACCCAAATAATGTGTATCTTACCCAAATAATGTGTATCGTACCCAAATAATGTGTATCGTACCCAAATAATGTGTATCGTACCCAAATAATGTGTATCGTACCCAAATAATGTGTATCGTATCCAAATAATGTGTATCGTATCCAAATAATGTGTATCTTATTCAAATAATGTATATCTTACCCAAATAATGCATAGTGTGCCCAAATAATGTGTATCGTACCCAAATAATGTGTATCGTACCCAAATAATGTGTATCGTATCCAAATAATGTGTATCTTACCCAAATAATGTGTATCGTACCCAAATAATGTGTATCATACCCAAATAATGTGTATCGTACCCAAATAATGTGTATCGTATCCAAATAATGTGTATCGTATCCAAATAATGTGTATCTTACCCAAATAATGTGTATCTGATCCAAATAATGTGTATCTTACCCCAATAATGTGTATCTTATCCAAATAATGTGTATCTTACCCAAATAATGTGTATCGTATCCAAATAATGTATATCGTACCCAAATAATATGTATCGTACCCAAATAATGTGTATCTTATCCAAATAATGTGTATCTTACCCAAATAATGTGTATCGTACCCAAATAATGTGTATCATACCCAAATAATGTGTATCGTATCCAAATAATGTGTATCGTATCCAAATAATGTGTATCTTATCCAAATAATGTGTATCATACCCAAATAATGTGTATCGTATCCAAATAATGTGTATCGTACCCAAATAATGTGTATCGTATCCAAATAATGTGTATCTTATCCAAATAATGTATATCGTACCCAAATAATGTGTATCGTACCCAAATAATATGTATCGTACCCAAATAATGTGTATCTTATCCAAATAATGTATATCTTACCCAAATAATGCGTAGTGTGCCCAAATAATGTGTATCGTACCCAAATAATGTGTATCTTATCCAAATAATGTGTATCGTACCCAAATAATGTGTATCGTACCCAAATAATGTGTATCGTACCCAAATAATGTGTATCGTACCCAAATAATGTGTATCGTACCCAAATAATGCGTATCGTACCCAAATAATGTGTATCGTACCCAAATAATGCGTAGTGTGCCCAAATAATGGGCAATGTACCCAAATAATGTATATCATACCCAAATAATTTGTATCATACCCAAATAATGTGTATCTAAATGAGATGCTGTAAGAGAACAGCTGTTTGAACCTTGGTTAAAGAAATGTTATGCATCCTCTTTGTTCAGCACATGATGTACAGATTATTGTATTTCAGAGTGTTATTTTTAATGTTGTCATCCGTTGGGTTGACTTACAAGATACTTAATCTCGAAGCACAGATATCTTCACAACGTGTCTGGACCGAAACTGACCAGAAGTTGAGCATGTAAGTTGTTTATATTCCATTTATACCCGACATGGGAAGGTCAAGCTCAGATTTCGTCGTTTTCATACAGGCCTTGTAAATGCCTTATTGGGTGTGTTGTTAGCTCCATATTGGCCAAGGTAAGCCTCGATACTGATGAGTTCACGCTTTTATTGGACTAGCAAATGACAAGACAATATTCTATAATCAATTAACAATATAATGTTATTAATTAACTGGTTTCATATTGGCCTTGTTATTGGGATGAAATCGGTCATATTTGGCTTCGGTTCAACATGACGGGCTGGATCTCAATAACAAGGCCAATATGAAATCACTCAATTTAATGAACATTTTATTAATTGACGATAGAATATAACAACAGGTAACGATAACAAATGTTAAACTGATTATCTTAATGATTCCGGTTATAAAATAAACGAGATACGTTTCCAAGATGGCGGCTACAAATTCGCCATGCAATATCACACAGGCCGAGCTCCAACAACCAATCAGATTTCGCTATTTAATGGAGGCAGCATAAATCGCATATTGGCCGTGCTAAGAATCGATACTGACAACCTCATTCCCGTATTGGACTGGCAAATGACGTCAGGTTGCAGACAATATTCTATAGTCAATTAATAATAGGCAAGTTCACAGCGATTTGAGCCTACAGCCGCCCTGAGGATTGGTAGACATATCGATTATTAGTTATTATTAGATTATTATTATATTATTATTATATTGGGGACAAGTGATGATATGTGAGAATGTTGTTAATGTTATGTGAGAATGTTGTTAATGTTATGTGAGAATGTTTTTAGTCATTTACGAAGGTTGAAGAATTGGGTAACGTTTTCTACCTATGAAATATGGGTTGTCTTCTCCACCACAACAGACTTTGTACGATTTTACTCCAAGAGTGGGCTCTGTAAAAATGAAAATCACAGACAGACAGACAGACAGACAGACAAAGGACACCCCCATTCTACTCGTATACATTTGAAATTGTCATTATTTTCACTAGGCTTCTAATAATTACATGCATATTTATTTACATGTTTTGCACGACATTGTTGTGTATTTGTATTAAGGGAGAAGACGTATGTGGATATTATGGGTCTACAGTCCGTGATGAGGGAGTCTACGGCCGAACACATGCAGACTATGTTAAAAGCAAACCTAAAGATTTTACAAGAGGTAAATCTGTGCATCTTGCATACATCCATTAAGGCAGGATAATGGAAACCCGCGTCAACTGTGTACTTGCCCCTCACTGTTGTCGGTCCTAATCCCCCCTCACTGCTGTCGGACCTAATCCCACAAGGCATGTCAAATTA
>CM026399.1:69644290-69682884 GCA_014843695.1 Archivesica marissinica | reverse complement strand
AGGGAGACTATTTCTTCCAAATCTCCATCTAGCTCCACCCCTGCATGGAGAAGTGAGGCACCTCAGGGAGACTATTTCTTCCAAATCTCCATCTAGCTCCACCCCTGCATGGAGAAGTGAGGCACCTCAGGGAGACTATTTCTTCCAAATCTCCATCTAGCTCCACCCCTGCATGGAGAAGTGAGGCACCTCAGGGAGACTATTTCTTCCAAATCTCCATCTAGCTCCACCCCTGCATGGAGAAGTGAGGCACCTCAGGGAGACTATTTCTTCCAAATCTCCATCTAGCTCCACCCCTGCATGGAGAAGTGAGGCACCTCAGGGAGACTATTTCTTCCAAATCTCCCTCTAGCTCCACATCTGCAGGGAGGAATGAGGCAGCTCAGTGATATAGGTGTTTTCCTCAGTGATATCGATGTTTACCTCATGATATCGATGTTTACCTTGTGATATAGGTATTTACCTCAGTGATATAGGTGTTTACCTCAGTGATATAGGTGTTTACCTCAGTGATATAGGTGTTTACCTAAGTGATATAGGTGTGATATAGGTGTTTACCTCAGTGATATAGGTGTTTATCTCAGTGATATAGGTATTTACCTCAGTGATATAGGTGTTTACCTCAGTGATATAGGTGTTTATCTCAGTGATATAGGTGTTTTTGTGTGTTTTGTGTTGGCATTTACCTCAGTGGTATAGGTGTTTACCTTAGTGATATAGGTGTTTACCTCAAGCCCCAGTGGTATAGGTGTTTACCTCAGTGATATAGGTGTTTACCTCAGATATATAGGCATTTACCTCAGTGATATAGGTGTTTACCTCAGTGATATAGATGTTTACCTCAGTGATATAGGTGTTTACCTCAGTGATATAGGTGTTTACCTCAGTGATATATAGGTGTTTACCTCAGTGATATAGGTGTTTACCTCAGTGATATAGGTGTTTACCTCAGTGGTATAGGTGTTTACCTCAGTGGTATAGGTGTTTACCTTAGTGATATAGGTGTTTACCTCAAGCCTCAGTGGTATAGGTGTTTACCTCAGTGATATAGGTGTTTACCTCAGTGATATAGGTGTTTACCTCAGTGATATAGGTATTTACCTCAGTGATTTAGGTGTTTACCTCAGTTATATAGGTGTTTACCTCAGTGATATAGGTGTTTACATCAGTGATATAGGTATTTACCTCAGTGATATAGGTGTTTACCTCAGTGATATTGGTATTTACCTCAGTGATATAGGTGTTTACCTCAGTGATATAGGTATTTACCTCAGTGATATAGGTGTTTACCTCAGTGATATAGGTGTTTACCTCAGTGTTGTGTTTTGTGTTTGGTTTTTGTGTTGGTGTTTTGTGTTGGTGTTTTGTGGTTGGTGTTTTGTGTTGTTTTTGTGGTTGGTGTTTTGTGGTTGGTTTTTGTGTTGGTTTTTGTGTTGGTTTTTGTGTGTTGGTTTTTAGTGATATAGGTGTTTACCTCAGTGATATAGGTGTTTACCTCAGTGAATATAGGTATTTACCTCAGTGATATAGGTGTTTACCTCAGTGATATAGGTGTTTACCTCAGTGATATAGACGTTTACCTCAGTGATATAGGCATTTACCTCAGTGGTATAGGTGTTTACCTCAGTGATATAGGTGTTTACCTCAATGATATAGGTGTTTACCTCAGTGATATAGGTATTTACCTCAATGATATATGTGTTTACCTCAGTGATATAGGTGTTTACCTCAGTGATATAGATGTTTACCTTAGTGATATAGGTGTTTACCTCAGATATGTAGGCATTTACCTCAATGATATAGGTGTTTACCTCAATGATATAGGTGTTTACCTCAATGATATAGGTGCATAGGTGCACTAAGAAATCAAATCTAAAATGCATTATTTTGTCATACATGGTAGACATCTTGTTCTTTGTGTTTCTTTACAAATATTTATGTATTTTCAGGTATTGACAAGGAGAAGACTTTAGAAGCATTAAGAAATTCTGCATCAAAACTTCAAAAGTATGTAAACTGTAGAAAAACCACAGGCATATGAAATGTCAACAACAAATAAACATGCAAAAACACATTTCTGTACATTACCTCACCCCACCCACCAATACAGTAACATATCTCCAGAGTGTTTTAATAAAGGTCTACAGCACAGCACAGTACATTACACAGCACAACACAGTCACAGCACACAGTACACAGCATAGTACACAGCACAACAAAGTCACAGCACACAGTACACAGCACAGTATAGTACACAGCACACAGCACACAGCACAACACAGTCACAGCACACAGTACACAGCACAACACAGTCACAGCACACAGTACACAGCACAGCATAGTACACAGCACAACAAAGTCACAGCACACAGTACACAGCACAGTATAGTACACAGCACACAGTACACAGCATAGTACACAGCACAACAAAGTCACAGCACACAGTACACAGCACAGTATAGTACACAGCACACAGCATAGTACACAGCACAACAAAGTCACAGCACACAGTACACAGCACAACACCATCACAGCACACAGTACACAGCACAACATAGTACACAGCACAACAAAGTCACAGCACACAGTACACAGCACAACACTGTCACAGCACACAGTACACAGCATAGTACACAGCACAACAAAGTCACAGCACACAGTACACAGCACAGTATAGTACACAGCACACAGCATAGTACACAGCACAACAAAGTCACAGCACACAGTACACAGCACAACACCGTCACAGCACACAGTACACAGCACAACATAGTACACAGCACAGTATAGTACACAGCACACAGCATAGTACACAGCACAACAAAGTCACAGCACACAGTACACAGCACAACACAGTCACAGTACACAGCATAGTACACAGCACAACAAAGTCACAGCACACAGTACACAGCACAACAAAGTCACAGCACACAGTACACAGTACACAGCACAACACAGCACACAGTACACAGCATAGTACACAGCACAACAAATTCACAGCACAGTATAGTACACAGCACACAGTACATAACACACAGTACACAGCATAGTACACAGCACAACAAATTCACAGCACACAGCACAGTATAGTACACAGCACACAGTACACAGCATAGTACACAGCACAACAAATTCACAGCACACAGCACAGTATAGTACACAGCACACAGTACACAGCACAACATAGTACACAGCACAACACAGTCACAGTTCAGTACACAGCACAACACAGTACACAGCACAACACAGTGCACAGCACAGCATAGTACACAGCGCAACAGTCACAGTTCAGTACACAGCACAACACAGTCACAGCACAGTACACAGCACAGCATAGTACACAGCACAACACAGTCACAGTTCAGTACACAGCACAACACAGTCACAGCACAGTACACAGCACAACACAGTCACAGCACAGTACACAGCACAGTAGAGTGAATCTAATATTTAAGCTTAGTTTACATTTATTTAGACTAATGAAACTTCTGCGAAAATACTGAATATAATCTTTGATTAAAATACTATGGTGTGGATAGTTTTGGAGAGCAGGGCAAGCTGTTGGTTACCGTATATACCCTGCCAGAAGTCGACCGTTTACTCATCCAGAAATATGATGAACGTAATATGTTATCTTATCTACATACTACTCCCAACACTCAATACAGAGTATGACAGGGAGGCGCTTGTTAACCCTTTCCTTCTTAGAGATTTAGGTTAATATACTATTATATCTCCATACAAACGACAGCCATTTAGCTATCATGCAGTGGATATGTAGTCGCCATATCTATTCCACCTCCATAGATAGTACTGGGACTACATAGAGATTTAAGTTAATATACTATTATATCTCCATACAAACGACAGCCATTTAGCTATCATGCAGTGGATAAGTAGTCACCATATCTATCCCACCTCCATAGATATTATTAGGGTTTAAACTAGATTCTAGACTTTATTATGAACATTGGTTTGGCTACTACATTGTCAATGTATATTGTGTTGATAATGGCGTCAAGAGGTGTTTCTATGTATGTATGTATGTTCCTTTAATGTCAAACCCCTTGCGGGGACTTACACATGTTTTTCCTGGGCAGGCTTAGCCGACCTAAGCGATTAACCAGTACTAAGCAATGTGTGTGAGGTGCCTTGCTCAATGACACTACATACGTGACCTGACCGAGTATCGAACCTGGGACCGTTCGATTCCAAATCCGACGCTCTACCACTGGACCACAGACGCCACACTATGAGGGAAAGGGTTAAAAATCTCATTAATTGAGATGGAGAGTGTTAAAAATAACTACATACTAAGGTTAAACACAGTCATTAGTGTTACACGAGTGGTACAGTAGTCAGCCGCTCAGCAAAAATGGTTAAGCTGGGGCTGGATTGTACATACCGGTAGACATTAGAAACAAATTAATATGGTACAGAGTTCGGGACTGCGGAATCAAATAGTTCAGGTTCCTTGTAGGTGTTTGGTGGTTGTTGTCGACGCATACTAAGTTATTTCTGATTTTGTATAGGTGATTGTATGCGTCGATATTCAAGTGGCCAAGATACAAAACAAAATTGGAATTTTGTTTATTTTTAAATTTATTTAATCATGTGACCTTTGATATTAAACTTAGGTATATACATGTACTTGAGCAGTAGATTTTACAAAATACTGTGAAAATGTATTCAGGAATGACTAATTGTGGTACATGTAATTCAATAATTTTAGCTATAACAAATTTGCACTATCTGTCTTTCTTGTGTTTCAGAATTCCACGGACAAGTCTACTTCTTGCTATTTGTACTGTTTTGTAAGTAAACATTTTTAGTTTGATCTGAACGAATGTTCACCTGCTTGTATATAAAACTATCACTTACAAACCATACTCTCAACCAGATAGTGTGTGAATGTGCTAGAGAGATTCTCTAGAACTCTGTCACTGGAACTTGCCTACAGTGTATGAGAGAGCTCCCCTGGCTGAGCAGTCTAGAACTCTGTCACTGGAACTTGGCTACAGTGTGTGAGAGAGCTCCCCTGTCTGAGTGGTCTAGAACTGTCACTGGAACTTGTCTACAGTGTATGAGAGAGCTCCCCTGACTGAGTGATCTAGAACTGTCACTGGAACTTGTCTACAGTGTATGAGAGAGCTCAGCTCCCCTGGCTGAGCAGTCTAGAACTGTCACTGGAACTTGCCTACAGTGTGTGAGAGAGCTTCCCTGGCTGAGCGGTCTAGAACTGTCACTGGAACTTGCCTACAGTGTATGAGAGAGCTTCCCTGGCTGAGTGGTCTAGAACTGTCACTGGAACTTGCCTACAGTGCATGAGAGAGCTTCCCTGGCTGAGCGGTCTAGAACTGTCACTGGAACTTGCCTACAGTGTGTGAGAGAGCTCCCCTGGCTGAGCGGTCTAGAACTCTGTCACTGGAACTTGCCTACAGTGTATGAGAGAGCTCCCCTGGCTGAGCGGTCTAGAACTGTCATTGGAACTTGCCTACAGTGTATGAAAGGGCTTCCCTGGCTGAGTGGTCTAGAACTGTCACTGGAACTGCCTACAGTGTGTGAGAGAGCTTCCCTGGCTGGGTGGTCTAGAACTGTCACTGGAACTTGCCTACATTGTATGAGAGAGCTTCCCTGGCTGAGCGGTCTAGAACTGTCATTGGAACTTGTCTACAGTGTATGAGAGAGCTTCCCTGGCTGAGTGGTCTAGAACTCTGTCACTGGAACTTGCCTACAGTGTGTGAGAGAGCTCCCCTGGCTGAGCGGTCTAGAACTCTGTCACTGGAACTTGCCTACAGTGTATGAGAGAGCTCCCCTGGCTGAGCGGTCTAGAACTGTCATTGGAACTTGCCTACAGTGTATGAAAGGGCTTCCCTGGCTGAGTGGTCTAGAACTGTCACTGGAACTGCCTACAGTGTGTGAGAGAGCTTCCCTGGCTGGGTGGTCTAGAACTGTCACTGGAACTTGCCTACATTGTATGAGAGAGCTTCCCTGGCTGAGCGGTCTAGAACTGTCATTGGAACTTGTCTACAGTGTATGAGAGAGCTTCCCTGGCTGAGTGGTCTAGAACTTTCACTGGAACTTGTCTACAGTGTATGAGAGAGCTCCCCTGGCTGAGTGGTCTAGAACTGTCACTGGAACTTGCCTACAGTGTGTGAGAGAGCTTCCCTGGCTGAGTGGTCTAGAACTGTCACTGGAACTTGCCTACAGTGTATGAGAGCTCCCCTGGCTGAGTGGTCTAGAACTGTCACTGGAACTTGCCTACAGTGTGTGAAAGAGCTTCCCTGGCTGAGTGGTCTAGAACTGTCACTGGAACTTGTCTACAGTGTATGAGAGAGCTCCCCTGGCTGAGTGGTCTAGAACTGTCACTGGAACTTGCCTACAGTGTATGAGAGAGCTCCCCTGGCTGAGTGGTCTAGAACTGTCACTGGAACTTGCCTACAGTGTATGAGAGGGCTTCCCTGGCTGAGTGGTCTAGAACTGTCACTGGAACTGCCTACAGTGTGTGAGAGAGCTTCCCTGGCTGAGTGGTCTAGAACTGTCACTGGAACTTGTCTACAGTGTGTGAGAGAGCTTCCCTGGCTGAGTGGTCTAGAACTGTCACTGGAACTTGTCTACAGTGTATGAGAGAGCTTCCCTGGCTGAGCGGTCTAGAACTGTCACTGGAACTTGCCTACAGTGTATGAGAGAGCTTCCCTGGCTGAGTGGTCTAGAACTGTCACTGGAACTTGCCTACAGTGTATGAGAGAGCTTCCCTGGCTGAGCGGTCTAGAACTGTCACTGGAACTTGCCTACAGTGTATGAGAGAGCTTCCCTGGCTGAGTGGTCTAGAACTGTCACTGGAACTTGCCTACAGTGTGTGAGAGAGCTTCCCTGGCTGAGTGGTCTAGAACTGTCACTGGAACTTGTCTACAGTGTGTGAGAGCTTCCCTGGCTGAGCGGTCTAGAACTGTCATTGGAACTTGCCTACAGTGTATGAGAGAGCTCCCCTGGCTGAGCGGTCTAGAACTGTTTGTTGTGTGTTGGTTTGGTGGGGTTGTGTTGGTGTGTGTGTGAGAGAGCTTCCCTGGCTGAGTGGTCTAGAACTGTCACTGGAACTTGCCTACAGTGTATGAGAGAGCTCCCCTGGCTGAGTGGTCTAGAACTGTCACTGGAACTTGCCTACAGTGTGTGAGAGAGCTTCCCTGGCTGAGCGGTCTAGAACTGTCACTGGAACTTGTCTACAGTGTGTGAGAGAGCTTCCCTGGCTGAGTGGTCTAGAACTGTCACTGGAACTTGCCTACAGTGTGTGAGAGAGCTCCCTGGCTGAGCGGTCTAGAACTGTCACTGGAACTTGCCTGTGTTGGGGTTGGTGGGGTTGTGTTGGTTGTGTGTTGGGTTGGTGGGGTTGTGTTGGTGTGTGTGTGGGGTTTGGTGGTGGTTGTGTTGGTTGTTGTTGTCTACAGTGTATGAGAGAGCTTCCCTGGCTGAGCGGTCTAGAACTGTCATTGGAACTTGTCTACAGTGTGTGAGAGAGCTTCCCTGGCTGAGCGGTCTAGAACTGTCACTGGAACTTGCTACAGTGTATGAGAGGCTCCCTGGCTGAGTGGTCTAGAACTGTCACTGGAACTTGCTACAGTGTGTGAGAGGCTTCCCTGGCTGAGGGTCTAGAACTGTCACTGGAACTTGTCTACAGTGTTGAGAGAGCTCCCTGGTGAGGGTCTAGAACTGTCACTGGAACTTGTCTACAGTGTTGAGAGAGCTTCCCTGGCTGAGTGGTCTAGAACTGTCACTGGAACTTGTCTACAGTGTATGAGAGGGCTTCCCTGGCTGAGTGGTCTAGAACTGTCACTGGAACTTGCCTACAGTGTGTGAGAGAGCTTCCCTGGCTGAGCGGTCTAGAACTCTGGTCACTGGAACTTGCTACAGTGTGTGAAGAGCTTCCCTGGCTGAGTGGTCTAGAACTGTCACTGGAACTTGCTACAGTGTATGAGAGGCTTCCCTGGCTGAGCGGTCTAGAACTTCACTGGAACTTGCTACAGTGTATGAGAGAGCTCCCTGGCTGAGGGTCTAGAACTGTCACTGGAACTTGCCTACAGTGTATGAGAGAGCTTCCCTGGCTGAGCGGTCTAGAACTCTGTCACTGGAACTTGTCTACAGTGTATGAGAGAGCTTCCCTGGCTGAGCGGTCTAGAACTGTCACTGGAACTTGCCTACAGTGTGTGAGAGAGCTTCCCTGGCTGAGTGGTCTAGAACTGTCATTGGAACTTGCCTACAGTGTGTGAGAGCTTCCCTGGCTGAGCGGTCTAGAACTGTCATTGGAACTTGCCTACAGTGTGTGAGAGAGCTTCCCTGGCTGAGTGGTCTAGAACTGTCACTGGAACTTGCCTACAGTGTTGGGTTGGTGGGGTTGTGTTGGTGTGTGTTGGGTTTGGTGGTGGTTGTGTTGGTTACAGTGTATGAGAGTTTGGTGGGGTTGTGTTTGGTTGCCTACAGTGTGTGAGAGAGCTTCCCTGGCTGAGTGGTCTAGAACTGTCACTGGAACTTGCCTACATTGTATGAGAGAGCTTCCCTGGCTGAGCGGTCTAGAACTGTCATTGGAACTTGTCTACAGTGTATGAGAGAGCTTCCCTGGCTGAGTGGTCTAGAACTCTGTCACTGGAACTTGCCTACAGTGTGTGAGAGGGCTCCCCTGGCTGAGCGGTCTAGAACTCTGTCACTGGAACTTGCCTACAGTGTATGAGAGAGCTCCCCTGGCTGAGCGGTCTAGAACTGTCATTGGAACTTGCCTACAGTGTATGAAAGGGCTTCCCTGGCTGAGTGGTCTAGAACTGTCACTGGAACTGCCTACAGTGTGTGAGAGAGCTTCCCTGGCTGGGTGGTCTAGAACTGTCACTGGAACTTGCCTACATTGTATGAGAGAGCTTCCCTGGCTGAGCGGTCTAGAACTGTCATTGGAACTTGTCTACAGTGTATGAGAGAGCTTCCCTGGCTGAGTGGTCTAGAACTGTCATTGGAACTTGCCTACAGTGTATGAGAGAGCTCCCCTGGCTGAGTGGTCTAGAACTCTGTCACTGGAACTTGCCTACAGTGTGTGAAAGAGCTTCCCTGGCTGAGTGGTCTAGAACTCTGGTCACTGGAACTTGTCTACAGTGTATGAGAGAGCTCCCCTGGCTGAGTGGTCTAGAACTGTCACTGGAACTTGCCTACAGTGTATGAGAGAGCTCCCCTGGCTGAGTGGTCTAGAACTGTCACTGGAACTTGCCTACAGTGTATGAGAGGGCTTCCCTGGCTGAGTGGTCTAGAACTCTGTCACTGGAACTTGCCTACAGTGTGTGAAAGAGCTTCCCTGGCTGAGTGGTCTAGAACTCTGGTCACTGGAACTTGTCTACAGTGTGTGAAAGAGCTTCCCTGGCTGAGTGGTCTAGAACTCTGGTCACTGGAACTTGTCTACAGTGTATGAGAGAGCTCCCCTGGCTGAGCGGTCTAGAACTCTATCACTGGAACTTGCCTACAGTGTATGAGAGAGCTCCCCTGGCTGAGTGGTCTAGAACTGTCACTGGAACTTGCCTACAGTGTGTGAGAGAGCTTCCCTGGCTGAGTGGTCTAGAACTGTCACTGGAACTTGCCTTACAGTGTATGAGAGCTTCCCTGGCTGAGCGGTCTAGAACTGTCATTGGAACTTGCCTACAGTGTGTGAGAGAGCTTCCCTGGCTGAGTGGTCTAGAACTGTCACTGGAACTTGCCTACAGTGTATGAGAGAGCTCCCCTGGCTGAGTGGTCTAGAACTGTCACTGGAACTTGCCTACAGTGTGTGAGAGAGCTTCCCTGGCTGAGTGGTCTAGAACTGTCACTGGAACTTGCCTACAGTGTATGAGAGAGCTCTCCTGGCTGAGCGGTCTAGAACTGTCACTGGAACTTGCCTACAGTGTGTGAGAGAGCTTCCCTGGCTGAGCGGTCTAGAACTGTCACTGGAACTTGTCTACAGTGTGTGAGAGAGCTTCCCTGATTGAGCGGTCTAGAACTGTCACTGGAACTTGTCTACAGTGTATGAGAGAGCTTCCCTGGCTGAGCGGTCTAGAACTGTCATTGGAACTTGTTTACAGTGTGTGAGAGAGCTTCCCTGGCTGAGCGGTCTAGAACTCTGTCACTGGAACTTGTCTACAGTGTATGAGAGGGCTTCCCTGGCTGAGTGGTCTAGAACTGTCACTGGAACTTGCCTACAGTGTGTGAGAGAGCTTCCCTGGCTGAGCGGTCTAGAACTCTGTCACTGGAACTTGCCTACAGTGTATGAGAGGGCTTCCCTGGCTGAGCGGTCTAGAACTCTGTCACTGGAACTTGTCTACAGTGTATGAGAGAGCTCCCCTGGCTGAGCGGTCTAGAACTGTCACTGGAACTTGCCTACAGTGTGTGAAAGCTTCCCTGGCTGAGCGGTCTAGAACTGTCATTGGAACTTGCCTACAGTGTGTGAAAGCTTCCCTGGCTGAGCGGTCTAGAACTGTCATTGGAACTTGCCTACAGTGTGTGAGAGAGCTTCCCTGGCTGAGTGGTCTAGAACTGTCACTGGAACTTGCCTTACAGTGTATGAGAGCTTCCCTGGCTGAGCGGTCTAGAACTGTCATTGGAACTTGCCTACAGTGTGTGAGAGAGCTTCCCTGGCTGAGTGGTCTAGAACTGTCACTGGAACTTGCCTACAGTGTATGAGAGAGCTCCCCTGGCTGAGCGGTCTAGAACTGTCACTGGAACTTGCCTACAGTGTGTGAGAGAGCTTCCCTGGCTGAGTGGTCTAGAACTGTCACTGGAACTTGCCTACAGTGTATGAGAGAGCTCCCCTGGCTGAGCGGTCTAGAACTGTCACTGGAACTTGCCTACAGTGTGTGAGAGAGCTTCCCTGGCTGAGTGGTCTAGAACTCTGTCACTGGAACTTGCCTACAGTGTGTGAGAGAGCTTCCCTGACTGAGCGGTCTAGAACTGTCACTGGAACTTGTCTACAGTGTATGAGAGAGCTTCCCTGGCTGAGCAGTCTAGAACTGTCATTGGAACTTGTCTACAGTGTGTGAGAGAGCTTCCCTGGCTGAGCGGTCTAGAACTCTGTCACTGGAACTTGTCTACAGTGTATGAGAGGGCTTCCCTGGCTGAGTGGTCTAGAACTCTGTCACTGGAACTTGTCTACAGTGTATGAGAGGGCTTCCCTAGCTGAGCGGTCTAGAACTGTCACTGGAACTTGTCTACAGTCTATGAGAGAGCTCCCCTGGCTGAGCGGTCTAGAACTGTCACTGGAACTTGTCTACAGTGTGTGAAAGAGCTTCCCTGGCTGAGTGGTCTAGAACTGTCACTGGAACTTGTCTACAGTGTGTGAGAGATCTTCCCTGGCTGAGCGGTCTAGAACTGTCACTGGAACTTGCCTACAGTGTATGAGAGAGCTCCCCTGGCTGATCGGTCTAGAACTGTCACTGGAACTTGCCTACAGTGTATGATAGAGCTTCCCTGGCTGAGTGGTCTAGAACTGTCACTGGAACTTACCTACAGTGTATGAGAGAGCTTCCCTGGCTGAGCGGTCTAGAACTGTCACTGGAACTTGCCTACAGTGTATGAGAGAGCTCCCCTGGCTGAGCGGTCTAGAACTCTGTCACTGGAACTTGCCTACAGTGTATGAGAGAGCTCCCCTGGCTGAGCGGTCTAGAACTCTATCACTGGAACTTGCCTACAGTGTATGAGAGAGCTCCCCTGGCTGAGTGGTCTAGAACTGTCACTGGAACTTTCCTACAGTGTATGAGAGAGCTTCCCTGGCTGAGCGGTCTAGAACTCTGTCACTGGAACTTGTCTACAGTGTATGAGAAAGCTTCCCTGGCTGAGTGGTCTAGAACTGTCATTGGAACTTGCCTATAGTGTGTGAGAGAGCTTCCCTGGCTGAGTGGTCTAGAACTGTCACTGGAACTTGCCTATAGTGTATGAGAGAGCTCCCCTGGCTGAGTGATCTAGAACTGTCACTGGAACTTGCCTATAGTGTATGAGAGAGCTCCCCTGGCTGAGTGATCTAGAACTGTCAATGGAACTTGCCTATAGTGTATGAGAGAGCTCCCCTGGCTGAGTGATCTAGAACTGTCACTGGAACTTGTCTACAGTGTGTGAAAGAGCTTCCCTGGCTGAGTGGTCTAGAACTCTGGTCACTGGAACTTGCCTACAGTATGAGAGAGAGCTCCTCTGGTTGGGTGATCTATAAAGCTCTGTTACAGAACTTGCCTTTCACCGCTATCATCAGGGTAGTGGGTTTGCTCCCTATCGGTGACAAATCATAAATGATGATATTTGAGAATGTTGTCGGTGAGTACTGGTTGTTACCAAGGAAATAATTGTCTTCTCTCCACCACAAAAAGAAAAGTAAAAAAATGACTCTTCCAGATATAATCATAATAATAGTCAAGCTTAATGAAACTAAAGAATCTTCATTCTTATTGCAACCCTGTGTATCGTATCCAAATAATGTGTATCGTACCCAAATAATGTGTATCGTACCCAAATAATGTGTATCGTACCCAAATAATGTGTATCGTACCCAAATAATGTGTATCGTATCCAAATAATGTGTATCGTACCCAAATAATGTGTATCGTACCCAAATAATGTGTATCGTACCCAAATAATGTGTATCGTACTCAAATAATGTGTATCGTACCCAAATAATGTGTATCGTACCCAAATAATCGTACCCAAATAATGTGTATCGTACCCAAATAATGTGTATCGTACCCAAATAATGTGTATCGTACCCAAATAATGTGTATCGTACCCAAATAATTTGTATCTTACCCAAATAATGCGTATCTTACCCAAATAATGTGTATCGTACCCAAATAATGTGTATCGTACCCAAATAATGTGTATCGTACCCAAATAATGTGTATCTTTGTGTTGTTTTTTGTGTTGTTTGTGTTTTTGTGTTGTTTGTGTTTTTGTGTATCGTACCCAAATAATTTGTATCTTACCCAAATAATGCGTATCGTACCCAAATAATGCGTATCGTACCCAAATAATGTGTATCGTACCCAAATAATGTGTATCGTACCCAAATAATGTGTATCTTATCCAAATAATGCATATCTTACCCAAATAATGCGTAGTGTGCCCAAATAATGTGTATCGTACCCAAATAATGTATATATTACCCAAATAATGCGTAGTGTTCCCAAATAATGTGTATCGTACCCAAATAATGTGTATCTTACCCAAATAATGCGTAGTGTGCCCAAATAATGTGAATCGTACCCAAATAATGTGTATCTTACCCAAATAATGCGTAGTGTGCCCAAATAATGTGTATCGTACCCAAATAATGTGTATCGTACCCAAATAATGTGTATCGTACCCAAATAATGTGTATCTTACCCAAATAATGTGTATCGTACCCAAATAATGTGTATCTTACCCAAATAATGTGTATCGTACCCAAATAATGTGTATCTTACCCAAATAATGTGTATCGTACCCAAATAATGTGTATCATACCCAAATAATGTGTATCGTACCCAAATAATGTGTATCGTACCCAAATAATGTGTATCGTACCCAAATAATGTGTATCGTATCCAAATAATGTGTATCGTATCCAAATAATGTGTATCTTATCCAAATAATGTATATCTTACCCAAATAATGCGTAGTGTGCCCAAATAATGTGTATCGTACCCAAATAATGTGTATCGTACCCAAATAATGTGTATCGTACCCAAATAATGTGTATCGTATCCAAATAATGTGTATCTTACCCAAATAATGTGTATCGTACCCAAATAATGTGTATCGTACCCAAATAATGTGTATCGTACCCAAATAATGTGTATCGTATCCAAATAATGTGTATCGTATCCAAATAATGTGTATCGTACCCAAATAATGTGTATCTGATCCAAATAATGTGTATCTTACCCCAATAATGTGTATCTTATCCAAATAATGTGTATCTTACCCAAATAATGTGTATCGTACCCAAATAATATGTATCTTATCCAAATAATGCATATCTTACCAAATAATGTGTATCTTATCCAAATAATGCATATCTTACTCAAATAATGTGTATCTTACCCAAATAATGTGTATCGTACCCAAATAATGTGTATCTTACCCAAATAATGTGTATCTTATCCAAATAATGCATATCTTACCCAAATAATGCGTAGTGTGCCCAAATAATGTGTATCGTACCCAAATAATGTGTATCGTACCCAAATAATGTGTATCGTACCCAAATAATGGGCAATGTACCCAAATAATGTGTATATATCGTACCCAAATAATGTGTATCGTACCCAAATAATGTGTATCGTACCCAAATAATATGTATCGTATCCAAATAATGTGTATCTTATCCAAATAATGCGTAGTGTGCCCAAATAATGTGTATCGTACCCAAATAATGTGTATCGTACCCAAATAATGTGTATCGTACCCAAATAATGGGCAATGTACCCAAATAATGTATATCTTACCCAAATAATGCGTAGTGTGCCCAAATAATGTGTATCGTACCCAAATAATGTGTATCGTACCCAAATAATGTGTATCGTACCCAAATAATGGGCAATGTACCCAAATAATGTGTATCGTACCCAAATAATGTGTATCGTACCCAAATAATATGTATCGTATCCAAATAATGTGTATCTTATCCAAATAATGCGTAGTGTGCCCAAATAATGTGTATCGTACCCAAATAATGTGTATCGTACCCAAATAATGTGTATCGTACCCAAATAATGGGCAATGTACCCAAATAATGTATATCTTACCCAAATAATGCGTAGTGTGCCCAAATAATGTGTATCATACCCAAATAATGTATATATTGCCCAAATAATGCGTAGTGTGCCCAAATAATGTGTATCGTACCCAAATAATGTGTATCTTACCCAAATAATGCGTAGTGTGCCCAAATAATGTGTATCGTACCCAAATAATGTGTATCTTACCCAAATAATGCGTAGTGTGCCCAAATAATGTGTATCGTACCCAAATAATGTGTATCGTACCCAAATAATGTGTATCGTACCCAAATAATGTGTATCGTATCCAAATAATGTGTATCTTACCCAAATAATGTGTATCGTACCCAAATAATGTGTATCGTACCCAAATAATGTGTATCGTACCCAAATAATGTGTATCGTATCCAAATAATGTGTATCGTATCCAAATAATGTGTATCTTACCCAAATAATGTGTATCTGATCCAAATAATGTGTATCTTACCCCAATAATGTGTATCTTATCCAAATAATGTGTATCTTACCCAAATAATGTGTATCGTACCCAAATAATATGTATCTTATCCAAATAATGCATATCTTACCAAATAATGTGTATCTTATCCAAATAATGCATATCTTACCCAAATAATGTGTATCTTACCCAAATAATGTGTATCGTACACAAATAATGTGTATCTTACCCAAATAATGTGTATCTTACCCAAATAATGCGTAGTGTGCCCAAATAATGTGTATCGTACCCAAATAATGTGTATCGTACCCAAATAATGTGTATCGTACCCAAATAATGGGCAATGTACCCAAATAATGTATATCGTACCCAAATAATGTGTATCGTACCCAAATAATGTGTATCGTACCCAAATAATATGTATCGTATCCAAATAATGTGTATCTTATCCAAATAATGCGTAGTGTGCCCAAATAATGTGTATCGTACCCAAATAATGTGTATCGTACCCAAATAATGTGTATCGTACCCAAATAATGGGCAATGTACCCAAATAATGTGTATCGTACCCAAATAATGTGTATCGTACCCAAATAATGTGTATCGTACCCAAATAATATGTATCGTATCCAAATAATGTGTATCTTATCCAAATAATGCGTAGTGTGCCCAAATAATGTGTATCGTACCCAAATAATGTGTATCGTACCCAAATAATGTGTATCGTACCCAAATAATGGGCAATGTACCCAAATAATGTATATCTTACCCAAATAATGCGTAGTGTGCCCAAATAATGTGTATCATACCCAAATAATGTATATATTACCCAAATAATACGTAGTGTGCCCAAATAATGTGTATCGTACCCAAATAATGTGTATCTTACCCAAATAATGTGTAGTGTGCCCAAATAATGTGTATCGTACCCAAATAATGTGTATCGTACCCAAATAATGTGTATCGTACCCAAATAATGTGTATCGTATCCAAATAATGTGTATCGTATCCAAATAATGTGTATCTTATCCAAATAATGTATATCTTACCCAAATAATGCGTAGTGTGCCCAAATAATGTGTATCGTACCCAAATAATGTGTATCGTACCCAAATAATGTGTATCGTACCCAAATAATGTGTATCGTATCCAAATAATGTGTATCTTACCCAAATAATGTGTATCGTACCCAAATAATGTGTATCGTACCCAAATAATGTGTATCGTACCCAAATAATGTGTATCGTATCCAAATAATGTGTATCGTATCCAAATAATGTGTATCTTACCCAAATAATGTGTATCTGATCCAAATAATGTGTATCTTACCCCAATAATGTGTATCTTATCCAAATAATGTGTATCTTACCCAAATAATGTGTATCGTACCCAAATAATATGTATCTTATCCAAATAATGCATATCTTACCAAATAATGTGTATCTTATCCAAATAATGCATATCTTACTCAAATAATGTGTATCCTACCCAAATAATGTGTATCGTACCCAAATAATGTGTATCTTACCCAAATAATGTGTATCTTATCCAAATAATGCATATCTTACCCAAATAATGCGTAGTGTGCCCAAATAATGTGTATCGTACCCAAATAATGTGTATCGTACCCAAATAATGTGTATCGTACCCAAATAATGGGCAATGTACCCAAATAATGTATATCGTACCCAAATAATGTGTATCGTACCCAAATAATGTGTATCGTACCCAAATAATATGTATCGTATCCAAATAATGTGTATCTTATCCAAATAATGCGTAGTGTGCCCAAATAATGTGTATCGTACCCAAATAATGTGTATCGTACCCAAATAATGTGTATCGTACCCAAATAATGGGCAATGTACCCAAATAATGTATATCTTACCCAAATAATGCGTAGTGTACCCAAATAATGTGTATCGTACCCAAATAATGTGTATCGTACCCAAATAATGTGTATCGTACCCAAATAATGGGCAATGTACCCAAATAATGTGTATCGTACCCAAATAATGTGTATCGTACCCAAATAATATGTATCGTATCCAAATAATGTGTATCTTATCCAAATAATGCGTAGTGTGCCCAAATAATGTGTATCGTACCCAAATAATGTGTATCGTACCCAAATAATGTGTATCGTACCCAAATAATGGGCAATGTACCCAAATAATGTATATCTTACCCAAATAATGCGTAGTGTGCCCAAATAATGTGTATCATACCCAAATAATGTATATATTACCCAAATAATGCGTAGTGTGCCCAAATAATGTGTATCGTACCCAAATAATGTGTATCTTACCCAAATAATGTGTAGTGTGCCCAAATAATGTGTATCGTACCCAAATAATGTGTATCTTACCCAAATAATGCGTAGTGTGCCCAAATAATGTGTATCGTACCCAAATAATGTGTATCGTACCCAAATAATGTGTATCGTACCCAAATAATGTGTATCGTATCCAAATAATGTGTATCTTACCCAAATAATGTGTATCGTACCCAAATAATGTGTATCGTACCCAAATAATGTGTATCGTACCCAAATAATGTGTATCGTATCCAAATAATGTGTATCGTATCCAAATAATGTGTATCTTACCCAAATAATGTGTATCTGTTTGTGTTTTACCCCAATAATGTGTATCTTATCCAAATAATGTGTATCTTACCCAAATAATGTGTATCGTACCCAAATAATATGTATCTTATCCAAATAATGCATATCTTACCAAATAATGTGTATCTTATCCAAATAATGCATATCTTACCCAAATAATGTGTATCTTACCCAAATAATGTGTATCGTACACAAATAATGTGTATCTTACCCAAATAATGTGTATCTTATCCAAATAATGCATATCTTACCCAAATAATGCGTAGTGTGCTCAAATAATGTGTATCGTACCCAAATAATGTGTATCGTACCCAAATAATGTGTATCGTACCCAAATAATGGGCAATGTACCCAAATAATGTGTATCGTACCCAAATAATGTGTATCGTACCCAAATAATGTGTATCGTACCCAAATAATATGTATCGTATCCAAATAATGTGTATCTTATCCAAATAATGCGTAGTGTGCCCAAATAATGTGTATCGTACCCAAATAATGTGTATCGTACCCAAATAATGTGTATCGTACCCAAATAATGGGCAATGTACCCAAATAATGTGTATCGTACCCAAATAATGTGTATCGTACCCAAATAATGTGTATCGTACCCAAATAATATGTATCGTATCCAAATAATGTGTATCTTATCCAAATAATGCGTAGTGTGCCCAAATAATGTGTATCGTACCCAAATAATGTGTATCGTACCCAAATAATGTGTATCGTACCCAAATAATGTGTATCGTATCCAAATAATGTGTATCTTACCCAAATAATGTGTATCGTACCCAAATAATGTGTATCGTACCCAAATAATGTGTATCGTACCCAAATAATGTGTATCGTATCCAAATAATGTGTATCGTATCCAAATAATGTGTATCTTACCCAAATAATGTGTATCTGATCCAAATAATGTGTATCTTACCCAATAATGTGTATCTTATCCAAATAATGTGTATCTTACCCAAATAATGTGTATCGTACCCAAATAATATGTATCTTATCCAAATAATGCATATCTTACCAAATAATGTGTATCTTATCCAAATAATGCATATCTTACCCAAATAATGTGTATCTTACCCAAATAATGTGTATCGTACACAAATAATGTGTATCTTACCCAAATAATGTGTATCTTATCCAAATAATGCATATCTTACCCAAATAATGCGTAGTGTGCCCAAATAATGTGTATCGTACCCAAATAATGTGTATCGTACCCAAATAATGTGTATCGTACCCAAATAATGGGCAATGTACCCAAATAATGTATATCGTACCCAAATAATGTGTATCGTACCCAAATAATGTGTATCGTACCCAAATAATATGTATCGTATCCAAATAATGTGTATCTTATCCAAATAATGCGTAGTGTGCCCAAATAATGTGTATCGTACCCAAATAATGTGTATCGTACCCAAATAATGTGTATCGTACCCAAATAATGGGCAATGTACCCAAATAATGTGTATCGTACCCAAATAATGTGTATCGTACCCAAATAATGTGTATCGTACCCAAATAATATGTATCGTATCCAAATAATGTGTATCTTATCCAAATAATGCGTAGTGTGCCCAAATAATGTGTATCGTACCCAAATAATGTGTATCGTACCCAAATAATGGGCAATGTACCCAAATAATGTATATCTTACCCAAATAATGCGTAGTGTGCCCAAATAATGTGTATCGTACCCAAATAATGTATATATTACCCAAATAATGCGTAGTGTGCCCAAATAATGTGTATCGTACCCAAATAATGTGTATCTTACCCAAATAATGTGTAGTGTGCCCAAATAATGTGTATCGTACCCAAATAATGTGTATCTTACCCAAATAATGCGTAGTGTGCCAAATAATGTGTATCGTACCCAAATAATGTGTATCGTACCCAAATAATGTGTATCGTACCCAAATAATGTGTATCGTACCCAACCAAATAATGGTATCTTATCCAAATAATGTTATTTACCCAAATAATGCGTAGTGTGCCCAAATAATGTGTATCGTACCCAAATAATGTGTATCTTACCCAAATAATGTGTATGTACCCAAATAATGTGTATCGTACCCAAATAATGTGTATCTTACCCAAATAATGTGTATCGTACCCAAATAATGTGTATCTTACCCAAATAATGTGTATCGTACCAAATAATGTGTATCTTACCCCATAATGTGTATCGTACCCAAATAATGTGTATCGTACCCAAATAATGTGTATCGTACCCAAATAATGTGTATCGTATCCAAATAATGTGTATCGTATCCAAATAATGTGTATCTTATTCAAATAATGTATATCTTACCCAAATAATGCATAGTGTGCCCAAATAATGTGTATCGTACCCAAATAATGTGTATCGTACCCAAATAATGTGTATCGTATCCAAATAATGTGTATCTTACCCAAATAATGTGTATCGTACCCAAATAATGTGTATCTTTGTGTTGTACCCAAATAATGTGTATCGTATCCAAATAATGTGTATCGTATCCAAATAATGTGTATCTTACCCAAATAATGTGTATCTGATCCAAATAATGTGTATCTTACCCCAATAATGTGTATCTTATCCAAATAATGTGTATCTTACCCAAATAATGTGTATCGTATCCAAATAATGTATATCGTACCCAAATAATATGTATCGTACCCAAATAATGTGTATCTTATCCAAATAATGTGTATCTTACCCAAATAATGTGTATCGTACCCAAATAATGTGTATCGTACCCAAATAATGTGTATCGTACCCAAATAATGGGCAATGTACCCAAATAATGTGTATCGTACCCAAATAATGTGTATCGTACCCAAATAATGTGTATCGTACCCAAATAATATGTATCGTATCCAAATAATGTGTATCTTATCCAAATAATGCGTAGTGTGCCCAAATAATGTGTATCGTACCCAAATAATGTGTATCGTACCCAAATAATGTGTATCGTACCCAAATAATGTGTATCGTACCCAAATAATGTGTATCTTACCCAAATAATGCGTAGTGTGCCCAAATAATGTGTATCTTACCCAAATAATGTGTATCGTACCCAAATAATGTGTATCGTACCCAAATAATGTGTATCGTACCCAAATAATGTGTATCTTATCCAAATAATGTGTATTTTGCCCAAATAATGTGTATCTTATCCAAATAATGTGTATCTTACCCAATAATGTGTATCTTATCCAAATAATGTGTATCTTATCCAAATAATGTGTATCGTATCCAAATAATGTGTATCTTATCCAAATAATGTGTATCGTACCCAAATAATGTGTATGTATCCAATAATGTGTATCTTACCAAATAATGGTATCGTACCCAAATAATGTGTATCGTACCCAAATAATGTGTATCGTACCCAAATAATGTGTATCGTACCCAAATAATGTGTATCGTACCCAAATAATGTGTATCGTACCCAAATAATCGTACCCAAATAATGTGTATCGTACCCAAATAATGTGTATCGTACCCAAATAATGTGTATCGTACCCAAATAATGTATTGTACCCAAATAATGTGTATCGTACCCAAATAATGTGTATCTTACCCAAATAATGCGTATCGTACCCAAATAATGTGTATCGTACCCAAATAATGTGTATCGTACCCAAATAATGTGTATCTTATCCAAATAATGATATCTTACCCAAATAATGCGTAGTGTGCCCAAATAATGTGTATCGTACCCAAATAATGTGTATCTTACCCAAATAATGTGTAGTGTGCCCAAATAATGTGTATCGTACCCAAATAATGTGTATCTTACCCAAATAATGCGTAGTGTGCCCAAATAATGTGTATCGTACCCAAATAATGTGTATCGTACCCAAATAATGTGTATCGTACCCAAATAATGTGTATCGTACCCAAATAATGTGTATCGTACCCAAATAATGTGTATCTTATCCAAATAATGTATATCTTACCCAAATAATGCGTAGTGTGCCCAAATAATGTGTATCGTACCCAAATAATGTGTATCTTACCCAAATAATGTGTATTGTGCCCAAATAATGTGTATCGTACCCAAATAATGTGTATCTTACCCAAATAATGTGTATCGTACCCAAATAATGTGTATCGTACCCAAATAATGTGTATCGTACCCAAATAATGTGTATCGTACCCAAATAATGTGTATCGTATCCAAATAATGTGTATCGTATCCAAATAATGTGTATTTATTCAAATAATGTATATCTTACCCAAATAATGCATAGTGTGCCCAAATAATGTGTATCGTACCCAAATAATGTGTATCGTACCCAAATAATGTGTATCGTATCCAAATAATGTGTATCTTACCCAAATAATGTGTATCGTACCCAAATAATGTGTATCATACCCAAATAATGTGTATCGTACCCAAATAATGTGTATCGTATCCAAATAATGTGTATCGTATCCAAATAATGTGTATCTTACCCAAATAATGTGTATCTGATCCAAATAATGTGTATCTTACCCCAATAATGTGTATCTTATCCAAATAATGTGTATCTTACCCAAATAATGTGTATCGTATCCAAATAATGTATATCGTACCCAAATAATATGTATCGTACCCAAATAATGTGTATCTTATCCAAATAATGTGTATCTTACCCAAATAATGTGTATCGTACCCAAATAATGTGTATCATACCCAAATAATGTGTATCGTATCCAAATAATGTGTATCGTATCCAAATAATGTGTATCTTATCCAAATAATGTGTATCATACCCAAATAATGTGTATCGTATCCAAATAATGTGTATCGTACCCAAATAATGTGTATCGTATCCAAATAATGTGTATCTTATCCAAATAATGTATATCGTACCCAAATAATGTGTATCGTACCCAAATAATATGTATCGTACCCAAATAATGTGTATCTTATCCAAATAATGTATATCTTACCCAAATAATGCGTAGTGTGCCCAAATAATGTGTATCGTACCCAAATAATGTGTATCTTATCCAAATAATGTGTATCGTACCCAAATAATGTGTATCGTACCCAAATAATGTGTATCGTACCCAAATAATGTGTATCGTACCCAAATAATGTGTATCGTACCCAAATAATGCGTATCGTACCCAAATAATGTGTATCGTACCCAAATAATGCGTAGTGTGCCCAAATAATGGGCAATGTACCCAAATAATGTATATCATACCCAAATAATTTGTATCATACCCAAATAATGTGTATCTAAATGAGATGCTGTAAGAGAACAGCTGTTTGAACCTTGGTTAAAGAAATGTTATGCATCCTCTTTGTTCAGCACATGATGTACAGATTATTGTATTTCAGAGTGTTATTTTTAATGTTGTCATCCGTTGGGTTGACTTACAAGATACTTAATCTCGAAGCACAGATATCTTCACAACGTGTCTGGACCGAAACTGACCAGAAGTTGAGCATGTAAGTTGTTTATATTCCATTTATACCCGACATGGGAAGGTCAAGCTCAGATTTCGTCGTTTTCATACAGGCCTTGTAAATGCCTTATTGGGTGTGTTGTTAGCTCCATATTGGCCAAGGTAAGCCTCGATACTGATGAGTTCATGCTTTTATTGGACTAGCAAATGACAAGACAATATTCTATAATCAATTAACAATATAATGTTATTAATTAACTGGTTTCATATTGGCCTTGTTATTGGGATGAAATCGGTCATATTTGGCTTCGGTTCAACATGACGGGCTGGATCTCAATAACAAGGCCAATATGAAATCACTCAATTTAATGAACATTTTATTAATTGACGATAGAATATAACAACAGGTAACGATAACAAATGTTAAACTGATTATCTTAATGATTCCGGTTATAAAATAAACGAGATACGTTTCCAAGATGGCGGCTACAAATTCGCCATGCAATATCACACAGGCCGAGCTCCAACAACCAATCAGATTTCGCTATTTAATGGAGGCAGCATAAATCGCATATTGGCCGTGCTAAGAATCGATACTGACAACCTCATTCCCGTATTGGACTGGCAAATGACGTCAGGTTGCAGACAATATTCTATAGTCAATTAATAATAGGCAAGTTCACAGCGATTTGAGCCTACAGCCGCCCTGAGGATTGGTAGACATATCGATTATTAGTTATTATTAGATTATTATTATATTATTATTATATTGGGGACAAGTGATGATATGTGAGAATGTTGTTAATGTTATGTGAGAATGTTGTTAATGTTATGTGAGAATGTTTTTAGTCATTTACGAAGGTTGAAGAATTGGGTAACGTTTTCTACCTATGAAATATGGGTTGTCTTCTCCACCACAACAGACTTTGTACGATTTTACTCCAAGAGTGGGCTCTGTAAAAATGAAAATCACAGACAGACAGACAGACAGACAGACAAAGGACACCCCCATTCTACTCGTATACATTTGAAATTGTCATTATTTTCACTAGGCTTCTAATAATTACATGCATATTTATTTACATGTTTTGCACGACATTGTTGTGTATTTGTATTAAGGGAGAAGACGTATGTGGATATTATGGGTCTACAGTCCGTGATGAGGGAGTCTACGGCCGAACACATGCAGACTATGTTAAAAGCAAACCTAAAGATTTTACAAGAGGTAAATCTGTGCATCTTGCATACATCCATTAAGGCAGGATAATGGAAACCCGCGTCAACTGTGTACTTGCCCCTCACTGTTGTCGGTCCTAATCCCCCCTCACTGCTGTCGGACCTAATCCCACAAGGCATGTCAAATTAGTTCGTGTAAGGCTGTTATCCAACTAGCATGTGAAATACTGCCGATCCAACCTGTGCCTGAAATTCTGTTGTTCGTAGGGGCATAATCCATTTATGGGGTATTCCTCCACCAGAAGAAACTGGAAAATCGACCTATGGCAGTGCAAACACTAAACATAATGTAAAAAAACCCACTTTGGGGCGTATTTATGTTTCAGTGTCCACTTTCTAGAGCATATTGTACTATATTATTATATGTATGCACTCATTTTACTCTACGTTGATTGGTTTGTGGAGTGTTTTATACTCTACTCATGAAACTCTCCACAAACCAACCAACCAACATCTTCGGTCATATGACGACTCCAGCTGTTATTGGTGTAGGAAGACCCTGGGTTTCCCGTCCGAGCAGTATTTGTGGCACAGAGAGGAAGACCCTGAGTTTCCCGTCCGAGCAGTATTTGTGGCACAGAGAGGAAGACCCTGGGTTTCCCGTCTGAGCAGTATTTGTGGCACAGAGAGGAAGACCCTGGGTTTCCCGTCCGAGCAGTATTTGTGGCACAGAGAGGAAGACCCTGGGTTTCCCGTCCGAGCAGTATTTGTGGCACAGAGAGGAAGACCCTGGGTTTCCCGTCCGAGCAGTATTTGTGGCACAGAGAGGAAGACCCTGGGTTTCCCGTCCGAGCAGTATTCGTGGCACAGACATGCACCTGGGTAGTCCGCAAACCAGCTGAATAACTTCCTCTCTTGAAGGAAGTGGGATTTGCACCTACAATGATGAGGGGCAGTGGGATTTGCACCTACAATGGTGAGGGGCAGTGGGATTTGCACCTACAATGGTGAGGGGCAGTGGGATTTGCACCTACAATGGTGAGGGGCAGTGGGATTTGCACCTACAATGGCGAGGGGCAGTGGGATTTGCACCTACAATGGTGAGGGGCAGTGGGATTTGCACCTACAATGGTGAGTGTAGTGGGATTTGCACCTACAATGGTGAGGGCAGTGGGATTTGCACCTACAATGATGAGGGGTAGTGGGATTTGCACCTACAATGATGAGGGGCAGTGGGATTCGCACCTACAATGGTGAGGGTAGTGGGATTTGCACCTACAATGGTGAGGGTAGTGGGATTTGCACCTACAATGGTGAGGGTAGTGGGATTTGCACCTACAATGGTGAGGGTAGTGGGATTTGCACCTACAATGGTGAGGGTAGTGGGATTCGCACCTACAATGGTGAGGGTAGTGGGATTTGCACCTACAATGGTGAGTGTAGTGGGATTTGCACCTACAATGGTGAGGGCAGTGGGATTTGCACCTACAATGATGAGGGGCAGTGGGATTTGCACCTACAATGGTGAGGGTAGTGGGATTTGCACCTACAATGGTGAGTGTAGTGGGATTTGCACCTACAATGGTGAGGGCAGTGGGATTTGCACCTACAATGATGAGGGGTAGTGGGATTCGCACCTACAATGGTGAGGGTAGTGGGATTTGCACCTACAATGGTGACGGTAGTGGGATTCGCACCTACAATGGTGAGGGTAGTGGGATTTGCACCTACAATGGTGAGGGTAGTGGGATTTGCACCTACAATGGTGGGATTTGCACCTACAATGGCGAGGGGCAGTGGGATTTGCACCTACAATGGTGAGGGGCAGTGGGATTTGCACCTACAATGGTGAGGGTAGTGGGATTTGCACCTACAATGGTGAGTGTAGTGGGATTTGCACCTACAATGGTGAGGGCAGTGGGATTTGCACCTACAATGATGAGGGGTAGTGGGATTTGCACCTACAATGATGAGGGGCAGTGGGATTCGCAGTCAATGACTGCAACGGCCACAACGGTCATATAAGTTACTTCTTCAATGTTAGTTTATTTCATACGTATCAAAACCCAAACTGTAGTTAGTTCAGCTAACTTGTAGAAGTCGTGATAGCGCAGTGGTAGCGGGTTCACTTCAGGTGCGAAAGGCCCGAAGCCATTCTGATAGTGCCCTTAGGCAAGGCATTTAAATTCCACATGCCATTGCCTCTTCTCTCTACCTCGTGGCGATGGATTCCATCAGGAATGAGGTCTCGAGAGTGATTAATATAAGTTATAAGAACTTGTTTCTCAATCAAGCAAAATATATTTGTATAAACTAAACTAACATTTAATAGATTTGTATAAACTAAGCTAACATTTAATAGATTTGTATAAACTAAGCTGACATTTAATAGATTTGTATAAACTAAGCTAACATTTAATAGATTTGTATAAACTAAGCTGACATTTAATAGATTTGTATAAACTAAACTAACATTTCTCTGTAAACATTACATTTCCCAGTAAATGAAATGTGTTGTATTGGGTTGGATAAGGTGACATGATCAAATTATAATATGAAGTCTCTATTACATTGTTATTTCATTTGCAGATTAACTCTAGTCTACAAGATTTAAGACGCACAAACGATAGACTGAGACCAGAAAATGTTTGTCAGTCAGCAGAAGATTGCTGATCATCTGTTTTGGACCAGTCTACTTTCTGCGAGACTGTGATAAAATGTGGCAGAAACAGACCAGTCTAGTGGTACCAGTGACAATGCAACAAAGATGTGTTCCAGTCTGAGATGGCTGACAATCGATATCGAATCTGTCTTTTAACTCTTTCACCGCCAATGTCGCGACTGCAAAAACAAAAAAAAGAGAACCCAATCAGATAGAACAGAACGTTCCATCTGATCAGGCTATATGCTTATTGCTCTTCAGACAGTGGCGCTGAAGCACCTGTCCGAATAGCAAACAACATTGACCCTGATCAGATGTGGCATTATTATGCCTCAGCTGATCTGGATCTATGTTGTTTGCACATGCTCTGAATTTATTTGGCTGAAAGAGTTAAACCAATAATACATGTAACCTGTATATTGTGATACAATGTGTTACAAGATGCTTTTCTAGTCTATTGGTAGCCTATAGGTACCAGTCTGCAGAGTAGTGAGAAATACAGTCTGTTACCTGACAGGTACCAGTCTGAGGGCTACTAACAGGTACCAGTCTGAGGGCTACTAACATGTACCAGTCTGCAAAGTAATGAGAAATACAGTCTGTTACCTGACAGGTACCAGTCTGAGGGCTACTAACATGTACCAGTCTGCAGAGTAATGAGAAATACAGTCTGTTACCTGACAGGTACCAGTCTGAGGGCTACTAACATGTACCAGTCTGCAGAGTAGTGAGAAATACAGTCTGTTACCTGACAGGTACCAGTCTGAGGGCTACTAACATGTACCAGTCTGCAGAGTAGTGAGAAATACAGTCTGTTACCTGACAGGTACCAGTCTGAGGGCTACTAACAGGTACCAGTCTGAGGGCTACTAACATGAACCAGTCTGCAAAGTAATGAGAAATACAGTCTGTTACCTGACAGGTACCAGTCTGAGGGCTACTAACATGTACCAGTCTGCAGAGTAATGAGAAATACAGTCTGTTACCTGACAGGTACCAGTCTGAGGGCTACTAACATGTTCCAGTCTGAGGGCTACTAACAGGTACCAGTCTGAGGGCTACTAACATGTACCAGTCTGAGGGCTACTAACATGTACCAGTCTGAGGGCTACTAACAGGTACCAGTCTGAGGGCTACTAACAGGTACCAGTCTGAGGGCTACTAACATGTACCAGTCTGAGGGCTACTAACATGAACCAGTCTGAGGGCTACTAGCATGTACCAATCTGAGGGCTACTAACAGGTACCAGTCTGAGGGCTACCAACATGTACCAGTCTGAGGGCTACTAACAGGTACCAGTCTGAGGGCTACTAACAGGTACCAGTCTGAGGGCTACTAACATGTACCAGTCTGAGGGCTACTAACATGTACCAGTCTGAGGGCTACTAACATGTACCAGTCTGAGGACTACTAACATGTGTCATGGACTGGGTACCAGTCTGCAGGGTACCGACAATACCAGTCTTGTAGCATGATTGGTACCAGTCTGCATAGTACCAAGAAATACAGTCTGTCTACATGACAGGTACCAGTCTGAGGGCTACCAACATGTACCAGTCTGTTTCCTTGACTGGGTGCCAGTCTGCAAGGTACTGATACCTGTCTGTACCCAGTATGTTACTTTATTATAATACCAGACTGTTACCTGACATGGGTACCAGTCTGCAGGGTACCGATTAGTATCAGTCTGTAGACTGCTATCCATCATGTAAGTACCATTATGTTCTAGGACAGGTACCAGTCCCCCCTCCCAGGACATAATCCAACCCCACCCCCTCCCAGGACATAATCCAACCCCTCCCCCTCCCAGGTCATAATCCAACCCCACCCCCCTCCCAGGTCATAATCCAACCCCACCCCCCTCCCAGGTCATAATCCAACCCCTCCCCCCTCCCAGGTCATAATCCAACCCCTCCCCCCTCCCAGGACATAATCCAACCCCACCCCCCTCCCAGGTCATAATCCAACCCCACCCCCCTCCCAGGACATAATCCCACCCCATCCCCCTCCCAGGTCATAATCCAACCCCACCCCCTCCCAGGACATAATCCAACCCCTCCCAGGACATAATCCAACCCCACCCCCTCCCAGGACATAATCCAACCCCACCCCCCTCCCAGGTCATAATCCAACCCCACCCCCCTCCCAGGACATAATCCAACACCACCCCCTCCCAGGTCATAATCCAACCCCACCCCCCTCCCAGGTCATAATCCAACCCCCCTCCCAGGTCATAATCCAACCCCTCCCCCCTCCCAGGTCATAATCCAACCCCACCCCCCTCCCAGGTCATAATCCAACCCCTCCCCCCTCCCAGGACATAATCCAACCCCACCCCCTCCCAGGACATAATCCAACCCCACCCCCCTCCCAGGACATAATCCAACCCCACCCCCTCCCAGGACATAATCCAACCCCACCCCCCTCCCAGGTCATAATCCAACCCCTCCCAGGACATAATCCAACCCATCCCCCTCCCAGGTCATAATCCAACCCCATCCCAGGTCATAATCCAACCCCACCCCCCTCCCAGGTCATAATCCAACCCCTCCCAGGACATAATCCAACCCCACCCCCTCCCAGGACATAATCCAACCACACCCCCCTCCCAGGACATAATCCAACCCCACCCCCCTCCCAGGACATAATCCAACCCCACCCCCCTCCCAGGTCATAATCCAACCCCACCCCCAGGACATAATCCAACCCCACCCCCCTCCCAGGACATAATCCAACCCCACCCCCCTCCCAGGTCATAATCCAACCCCACCCCCTCCCAGGACATAATCCAACCCCACCCCCTCCCAGGTCATAATCCAACCCCACCCCCCTCCCAGGACATAATCCAACCCCACCCCTCCCAGGACATAATCCAACCCCACCCCCCTCCCAGGACATAATCCCACCCCCCTCCCAGGACATAATCCAACCCCACCCCCCTCCCAGGACATAATCCAACCCCACCCCCCTCCCAGGACATAATCCAACCCCATCCCCCTCCCAGGACATAATCCAACCCCACCCCCCTCCCAGGACATAATCCAACCCACCCCCCTCCCAGGACATAATCCCACCCCCCTCCCAGGTCATAATCCAACCCCACCCCCCTCCCAGGTCATAATCCAACCCCACCCCCTCCCAGGACATAATCCCCCTCCCAGGATAATCCAACCCCACCCCCCTCCCAGGACATAATCCAACCCCACCCCCTCCCAGGACATAATCCAACCCCACCCCCTCCCAGGTCATAATCCAACCCCACCCCCCTCCCAGGACATAATCCAACCCCACCCCCTCCCAGGACATAATCCAACCCCACCCCCCTCCCAGGACATCCCATAATCCAACCCCCCTCCCAGGACATAATCCACCCCTCCCCCTCCCAGGTAATCCATAATAATCCAACCCCTCCCCCCTCCCAGGACATAATCCAACCCACCCCATCCCAGGTCATCCAACCCCTCCCAGGACATAATCCCACCCCCCTCCCAGGACATAATCCAACCCCACCCCCCTCCCAGGACATAATCCAACCCCTCCCAGGTCCTCCCAGGTCATAATCCAACCCCACCCAACCTCCCAGGACATAATCCAACCCCTCCCAGGTCATAATCCATCCCAGGACATAATCCAACCCCTCCCAGGACATAATCCACCCCTCCCAGGACATAATCCCCCCACCCCCCTCCCAGGTCATAATCCAACCCCACCCCCCTCCCAGGTCATAATCCAACCCCACCCCCCTCCCAGGACATAATCCAACCCCTCCCAGGACATAATCCCACCCCATCCCCTCCCAGGTCATAATCCAACCCCACCCCCCTCCCAGGACATAATCCAACCCCTCCCAGGACATAATCCAACCCCTCCCAGGACATAATCCAACCCCACCCCCCTCCCAGGACATAATCCAACCCCTCCCAGGACATAATCCAACCCCACCCCCCTCCCAGGTCATAATCCAACCCCTCCCAGGACATAATCTCCCCCATGTTTTTACAACCCCCAGGACATAATCTCCCCCATGTTTTACAACCTCACCCCCAGGACATAATCTCCCCCATGTTTTTACAACCCCACCCTAGGACATAATCCCCCCATGTTTTTACAACCCCACCCCCAGGACATAATCCCCCCCATGTTTTTACAACACCACCCCCAGGACATAATCTCCCCCATGTTTTTACAACCCCACCCTAGGACATAATCCCCCCATGTTTTTACAACCCCACCCCAGGACATAATCCCCCCCCATGTTTTTACAACACCACCCCCAGGACATAATCTCCCCCATGTTTTTTGCAGCCCCCCCCCCCCCAGGACATAATCTTCCCCATGTTTTTTGCAGCCCCCCCCCCCCCCAGGACATAATCTCCCCCATGTTTTTTTACCCAGGCAGACATACCCACCCCCATATATATAAAAACCCAGGAATGACATAACCCCCCCCCCCCCATTCTGATTCAATGTAGGACACCAACTATCACCCCTAGCCATAAGCCAAGCCCTAATCCAAATCCTAACCTTCGATGAGGGGGGGGGTGACTGCCAGATCGGACAGGTGGATTTTATCCATGTACTCCTGTTGGTTTCCTCCCCCCATGATTAACCACATATTCGCTTTAACACGAGTGATTATTACAAGTTGGTAAAGCTTGTTTCTCAATCGTTGTTAAATATACACACTATATAGTATACACTGATTTTAATTGAAAGTCGTTGGACTGAAAATTGAATGAATTTATGACGTTTGTATTTATATTCAATTGCTATGATTTGATTACGTTTTAGAGAATTATAGATGTTATTGTAATACTACATATGATAAACCAAAGAAAGTAAGAACACCGGCTGTGTAATCATTTAGTTATCACATAACTTTGCTTGTATTCAGTGTAATACAGCCATCACATATTTTCTTATATGTGCACACGTGTAATAACACCTGGAAGGATTCTGATTGGTTGAGAGAATAATCCTTATAATTTGTAAATTAAACTTTAATAAGTATGCACATGCAGCATTATATTTATGTTTTATACAGCGTTGTAATTGCGTCAAGACTTCTTTTAAATCATAGTCTTACCATTAACGTTATGTAAAATTCAAATAGAAATATGCATACTTATTAGGAGGTTAATTATAAGGATTATTCTCTCAACCAATCAGAATCCTTCCAGGTGTTATTACACATGTGTACATATAAGAACATATGTGATGGCTGTATGAAACTGGACACAAGCAAAGTTATGTGATAAATGTATACATTATCATTTAACTTAAAGTTTATATAATATATTATATAATGTCTTCTTTGGTAACATGCATGTCCGTTGTTATTGTTGAGGTCGGTTAATACGTATAAAGAGTATATGTTTATTGTATACCAACCCGACATACATTTTGAATCGAGTTGTGAATTTAGAGTTTTATGCAAAGTATTGTGATGGAGACATATCATAGCATATACATTATACACTGTCCGAGGCATTCACCGGTGTAGGTTCAAATCTCACTGGGGGTGTCAAATTCTTTCATGCGAGGAAGCTATCCTGCTGGCTTACAGTAGGTCAGTGGTTCTACCCGAGTGCCTGTCCGTGCCAGATATACTGCTCGGAGGGGCACCTGGGGTCGGTTTCCATCATTAATAGCTGGATAGTAGACATGACATATGACTTTAAGCCCAAAAACAAATAAACATTGTTCAATTGTCCGCGATGCACTCTGTATAAAGTAAATGTTGTTTTGAAGAAATTTACTATTTCCTGTGTGTTCATGTATGCTTGTGGTGGCAGAATGACAGAGTAGAAGGGGAGATAACTGTCTTTTACTTTACATAGCTACTTGTGTTTATGTATGCTTGTGGTGGCAGAATGACAGGGTAGAAGGGGAGATAACTGTACGTGTGTTTATGTATGCTTGTGGTGGCAGAATGACAGGGTAGAAGGGGAGATAACTGTCTTTTACTTTACATAGCTACTTGTGTTAATGTATGCTTGTGGTGGCAGAATGACAGGGTAGAAGGGGAGATAACTGTCTTTTACTTTACATACCTACTTGTGTTTATGTATGCTTGTGGTGGCAGAATGACAGGGTAGAAGGGGAGATAACTGTCTTTTACTTTACATAGCTACTTGTGTTAATGTATGCTTGTGGTGGCAGAATGACAGGGTAGAAGGGGAGATAACTGTCTTTTACTTTACATACCTACTTGTGTTTATGTATGCTTGTGGTGGCAGAATGACAGGGTAGAAGGGGAGATAACTGTCTTTTACTTTACATAGCTACTTGTGTTTATGTATGCTTGTGGTGGCAGAATGACAGGGTAGAAGGGAGATAACTGTACGTGTGTTTATGTATGCTTGTGGTGGCAGCATGACAGGGTAGAAGGGAGATAACTGTCTTGGACTTTACATAGCTACTTGTGTTAATGTATGCTTGTGGTGGCAGCATGACAGGGTAGAAGGGAGATAACTGTCTTGGACTTTAAATAGCTACTTGCAGCAGGATCAGCTAGATGCTTGCAGCCAAATCAGCTAGATGCTTGCAGCGGGATCAGTAGATGCTTGCAGCGGGATCAGCTAGATGCTTGCAGCGGGATCAGCTAGATGCTTGCAGCGGGATCAGTTAGATGCTTGCAGCGGGATCAGCTAGATGCTTGCAGCAGGATCAGCTAGATGCTTGCAGCAGGATCAGCTAGATGCTTGCAGCCAAATCAGCTAGATGCTTGCAGCGGGATCAGTAGATGCTTGCAGCGGGATCAGTAGATGCTTGCAGCGGGATCAGCTAGATGCTTGCAGCGGGATCAGTTAGATGCTTGCAGCGGGATCAGCTAGATGCTTGCAGCAGGATCAGCTAGATGCTTGCAGCAGGATCAGCTAGATGCTTGCAGCCAAATCAGTTAGATGCTTGCAGCGGGATCAGCTAGATGCTTGCAGCGGGATCAGCTAGATGCTTGCAGCAGAATCAGCTAGATGCTTGCAGCGGGATCAGCTAGATGCTTGCAGCGGCAGCGGGATCTGCTAGATGCTTGCAGCAGGATCAGCTAGATGCTTGCAGCGGGATCAGCTAGATGCTTGCAGCGGGATCAGCTAGATGCTTGCAGCAGGATCAGTTAGATGCTTGCACCGGGATCAGCTAGATGCTTGCAGCGGGATCAGCTAGATGCTTGCAACGGGATCAGCTAGATGCTTGCAGCGGCAGCGGGATCTGCTAGATGCTTGCAGCAGGATCAGCTAAATGCTTGCAACGGGATCAGCTAGATGCTTGCAGCGGGATCAGCTAGATGCTTGCAGCGGGATCAGCTAGATGCTTGCAGCGGGATCAGCTAGATGTTTGCAGCGGGATCAGCTTGATGCTTGCAGCGGGATCAGCTAGATGCTTGCAGCGGGATCAGCTAGATGCTTGCAGCAGGATCAGCTAGATGCTTGCCACGGAATCAGCTTGATGCTTGCAGAGGGATCAGCTAGATGCTTGCAGCGGGATCAGCTAGATGCTTGCAGCAGGATCAGCTAGATGCTTGCAGCGGGATCAGCTAGATGCTTGCAGCGGGATCAGCTTGATGCTTGCAGCGGGATCAGCTAGATGCTTGCAGCAGGATCAGCTAGATGCTTGCCACGGAATCAGCTTGATGCTTGCAGAGGGATCAGCTAGATGCTTGCAGCGGGATCAGCTAGATGCTTGCAGCAGGATCAGCTAGATGCTTGCAGCGGGATAGATGCTTATATTTGTATCATTATCATAGGAATTGCTTGTATGGATATATAGATTATACAAATTTCACTTAGCGTGATTGCGAAAAGCGAGATTGTGAAACAAGTACTTACAATATGTATACCACTGTAACCTATCATCACTGATGGTGTCGGGTGCAATGTGACGATGTCACATAATTATGTACTTCATAGTTTGGGATCAAATACATTGTTCACAAATATTTTATTTGAGAATAAATTGACATTCCATATGCATGCCACTCATTGACTTAACAATCTATTTAAGCTACCCTAAAGAAAGAAAAGCTTGCTTCGGTGACAATCCTACAGAAATAGGAAGAAAGTACAAATAGTAATGGAGATATTCGTGTTTATTAGTGTAAGATAGGATTTTATTTCATCGAGTGATCACCGAAATTTGTATTTCCACGAGTGGCGTTTTATTTTATGATTTCTAATAATTTTGGCGGATGTAATATTTTAAATGCCTGTCGGGAGCCTCATTGCACAACCACTTACGTTAGTGTGAACGACCATAATAAGAAATAGTTCCAGTATAATTTTCAAGTTAGTTTCTGTTTGCTGTCAAAATTAAAAACTACAGACAAAACAAATTCATTAGAATATATTACTTTATAATTAACTGTTCATGATTGTCAGAAAATAGCTAAAATACAAAAGTACATCCAACCGCGGAGGAATACGAAACTCAAGCAGTGGAAAGCACAAAATCACTTAACATACAAAAGTACATCCAACCGCGGAGGAATACGAAACTCAAGCAGTGGAAAGCACAAAATCACTTAACATACAAAAGTACATCCAACCGCGGAGGAATACGAAACTCAAGCAGTGGAAAGCACAAAATCACTTAACATACAAAAGTACATCCAACCGCGGAGGAATACGAAACTCAAGCAGTGGAAAGCACAAAATCACTTAACATACAAAAGTACATCCAACCGCGGAGGAATACGAAACTCAAGCAGTGGAAAGCACAAAATAAATAGTTTTATTATTACATGGATTTATTATATTTTAACCCCATGACAGAGAATTTCAAATTGACATCATATAATATTGTCCCATTTATCTTATTTTAGATATTTTTCTATCTGGATTTATGTATTTGAGATATGTGTCTCCATGTTTCTTATGGGCCATCAGTAACCACCCATTACCAACGGATTTATGCCTATGTGTTATTGTATATTGTATTTGGAAAAGAATTATGAATCGCTGTGCGAATCTCCAATTCTTATCCCCATCTCTTTAGTGTTTCAAATAAATCTTGATGGAGACTGTTGTTTCTTTTATCGTCTCTTTGATTCCATCCTGGCCCTGTTCCTCTGCATGATTCCATCCTGTTCCTCTCCATGATTCCATCCTGGCCCTGTTCCTCTGCACGATTCCATCCTGGCCCTGTTCCTCTGCAAGCTTCCATCCTGGCCCTGTTTCTCTGCACGATTCCATCCTGGCCCTGTTCTTCTGTACGATTCCATCCTGGCTCTGTTTCTCTGTACGATTCCATCCTGGCTCTGTTCCTCTGCACGATTCCATCCTGGCCCTGTTTCTGTACGATTCCATCATGGCCCTGTTCCTCTGCATGATTCCATCCTGGCCCTGTTTCTCTGCACCGCTTCCATCCTGGCCTGTTTCTCTGCACGGATTCCATCTGGCCCTGTTTCTCTACACGCTTCCATCCTGGCCCTGTTTCTCTGCACACTTCCATCCTGGCCCTGTTCTCTGCACGATTCCATCCTGGCCCTGGTCTCTGTACGATTCTATCCTGTCTCTGCACGATTCCATCCTGTTCCTCTGCTGATTCCATCCTGGCCCTGTCATACTGCACGATTCCATCTGGCCCTATTCCTCTGCACGATTCCATCCGGCCCTGTTCCTCTGCATGATTCCATCTGACCATGTTTCTGCACGATTCCATCCTGGCACTATTCTCTGCACGATTCCATCCGGCCCTGTTCCTCTGCATAGATTCCATCCTGGCCCTGTTTCTCTGCACGATTCCATCCTGGCCCTGTTCTTCTGCCCGATCCATCCTGGCCCTGTTCCTCTGCATGATATCATCCTGTTCTACATGATTCCATCATGGCCGTTCCTCTCACGATTCACATCCTGGCCTGCTCCTCTGCATGATTCCATCCTGGCCTGTTCCTCTGCACGATTCCATCCTGGCCCTGTTCCTCTGCATGATTCCATCATGGCCCTGTTCCTCTGCATGATTCCATCTGGCCTGTTCCTCTGCATGATTCCATCCTGGCCCTGTTCCTCGACATGATTCCATCTGGCCCTGTTCCTCTCCATGATTCCATCATGGCCCTGTTTCTCTGCACGATTCCATCCTGTTCCTCTGCACGATTCCATCCTGTCCTCGCACGATTCACATGGCCCTGTTCCTCTGCACGATTTATCTGTTCCTCTACATGATTCCATCCTGTTCCTCTGCATGATTCCATCCTGTTCCTGTGCACGATTCATCATGGCCTGTTCTCTGCATGATTCCATCATGGCCCTGTTCCTCTGCATGATTCCATCTGGCCTGTTCCTCTGCATGATTCCATCATGGCTGTTCCTCTGCATGATCCATCATGGCCCTGTTCCTCTGCATGATTCCATCCTGGCCCTGTTCCTCGCAGATTCAATCCGTTCCTGTGCACGATTCATCATGGCCCTGTTCCTCTGCATGATTCCATCATGGCCCTGTTCCTCTGCATGATTCCATCATGGCCCTGTTCCTCTGCATGATTCCATCATGGCCCTGTTCCTCTGCATGATTCCATCCTGGCCCTGTTCCTCTGCATGATTCCATCATGGCCCTGTTCCTCTGCATGATTCCATCCTGTTCCTGTGCACGATTCCATCATGGCCCTGTTCCTCTGCATGATTCCATCATGGCCCTGTTCCTCTGCATGATTCCATCATGGCCCTGTTCCTCTGCATGATTCCACCATGGCCCTGCTCATCTGCACGATTCCCGACCATGTTCTGTATCGACGTTTTTTGCATTGTTTTTTAGCTGGACCCCAGAATACCTGGCAATATTTATCGTTATATTAATTGTTGAGAAAGTCACGGGGGCAGCAAAGAAGGCCTTTTCACACTGGATAATGGGCGTGGATTCGTTCTACCTCCTCCTCCACAAAAAGAAATCAAAGAGGAGTTTATATATACATTGTAATATAATTAGGGAAGTGGGTTGGGGCAGTCGGCACTACAGCTTAATATTTACTTCGCTTACTTATATCGACATGTATAGTTTAAGATAATGCGTTGTGTGTATATATAATGAAAAGATCATTGTAATGCAAATGGCGCATCCTATATTAAATCTTGTTTGCAGTTCATTTCCTCTAGAATTACATTGATTACGGAATAAATGATTTATTAACGTTTGAGAGTAGCGAATTGGAAAATATGTCCATTATATACTACAGATTGATAGCCGGAACCTGGTCGTGCAGAGAATAGGACCAGGATGGAATCAAGAGACGAACAAGAAACAACAATTTCCTTCCAAGATTTATTACAAACACTAACGAGACCGAATAAGAAAGGAAGATTCGCACCGCGATCCTCTATTCCTCTAACAAATACAATTTCATATAGCACATGTACATATGAAAACCAGAATCCCGCATAGATTGGATTGCAAGTTTACCCATTGTTAAATTACCTGATGCTGTTGATGTAACGTTTGGTCCACTAGTATACAACTATAAACACTAGAATCCCGCATAGATTGGATTGCAAGTTTACTCATTTTTCAAATTCCCTGATGCTGTTGATGTAACGTT
>CM026399.1:69612400-69643290 GCA_014843695.1 Archivesica marissinica | reverse complement strand
AGAATCCCGCATAGATTGGATTGCAAGTTTACTCATTTTTCAAATTCCCTGATGCTGTTGATGTAACGTTTGGTCCACTAGTATACAACTATAAACACTAGAATCCCGCATAGATTGGATTGCAAGTTTACTCATTTTTCAAATTCCCTGATGCTGTTGATGTAACGTTTGGTCCACTAGTATACAACTATAAACACTAGAATCCCGCATAGATTGGATTGCAAGTTTACTCATTTTTCAAATTCCCTGATGCTGTTGATGTAACGTTTGGTCCACTAGTATACAACTATAAACACTAGAATCCCGCATAGATTGGATTGCAAGTTTACTCATTTTTCAAATTCCCTGATGCTGTTGATGTAACGTTTGGTCCACTAGTATACAACTATAAACACTAGAATCCCGCATAGATTGGATTGCAAGTTTACTCATTTTTCAAATTCCCTGATGCTGTTGATGTAACGTTTGGTCCACTAGTATACAACTATAAACACTAGAATCCCGCATAGATTGGATTGCAAGTTTACTCATTTTTCAAATTCCCTGATGCTGTTGATGTAACGTTTGGTCCACTATAGCAAATATCCCAACCATGAATCACTAGCAAAGTAGTCTGGAAGTGTGACATACCCAGTTCATCTTGAACTTCTACTAGATGTTGAGCCGACACATGCTTTGGTTCGAAGCTGACACATGCTTCTGTGTGTGATTTACGTTTATGTATCGTCGCTACCGGTTGCCAATATGAGCGACGCTTCCTGAAGAGATTAGTCAGTTTAGATATTAGGAGTATAGTGCAATGATACAGACAGATATCCATATCCATGAGTCTCCTCTGGTTCTTTTGCGTGCACGGTGTACAGCACCGACATGAGACCTCGGTTTAACGTCCCATCTGAAAGAGTGTTCGGATCGAACCTGCGATCCCTGGATTACAATTCCAGCGTGTTACCACTGGACTACAGATCCGTATGTTGCTTTGGTTCGAAGTGTTAGTCGATGTATTATCAAAGGAAGAGTGTATTCAACTCATTTGCAATTACTGATGACCGTTTATTTGTAGATTTGTGAATGATTTGTGCATGTACTAGGATAGGCCTACACATAATTAACAATCTGGGTCATGTTTACAAACTATTTAACTGGTCACCGAATAGTCCTTTCCGCTCAACGAGTGTACATACCTTGTGAAAGCCGCTAGAATATATGTTTGAATGGTACAGAAGACGTCCCCAATCCAAGATAGTGGAGGTTGTTTCCTATGCACACCTTTGATAAAGTCCGATTTATCCCTAAATGTATTTTCAAATTTAGATATTTTGAATTGGAATCATATTTTACTGTTGTTTCCTAGCCAGATGTTAATGTATGCTAAATTTGATTTCATCACAATCAACGGTTAATTGGTTTGATACCAATATGAGAAAACGGATGGAACATGATGTCATGTGATGCAAAGGAACCAACGATAAAAGCAGAGTAAACCGACATTAAGCGTACATATCCTCCAATATGAGTATTCGGTGACGATAACTGATGAATGTCCCTCATTCCAGAATCATAAATTGTTCTTTTACAAGCCACGTGTTTTACAAGCCACAAGCCACGTGTTTTACAAGCCACGTGTATACAAAGTACCTATTCGTGTGACCTCGGTCTATAGCTTCATCCGAAATATTGTTAATAGATTACGGTGAGATCATGCACTCACCACCCAGATCTGCAGTCAACCGACCACCTTTCCGCCCAATCCATGAAATAGGACCCTCGTTACTCGTCTAGATCGCTTACATCACATGCAATGGCGCCCAACATATTTACCACATACTGTAAAACAACAGCAACTTGATACAAGCCTCGCCGCGAGGTTATACAAGTTTTCTGAGTTCGTTCTCAAGCTCAACTAAAGTTCTGTGCTCAAGTCCAGTATCAAATTCGGAAACGAAGGTCATAAAACATATGAGTTCGAGTTTGATCTCAGGTGCAATTTGAGATTGAGAAAACCTTCAACAACCTATCTAAGTCTCTTCAGACGACATCATCAAATACACTTGTTGAGTTTTGCGCCGCGATAAAAAGTTGTATAGCCTTGGTCAGTAATATTGTTGCTGCATTGGTAACTTAATTTGTAGGTCATGTCGCCTGAGTATTTGGGTGACATAGGGCGAATATTTGGGCTATGTATATAGGGTGAATATTTGGGTTATGTAGGTCGAGTATTTGGGTTATATAGCATGAATATTTGGGTTATATAGGGAAGGATTTGGGTTATATAGGGCGAGTATTTGGGTTATATAGGGTGAATATTTGGGTTATATAGGGCGAGTATTTGGGTTACATAGGGCGAGTATTTGGGTTATATAGGGCGAGTATTTGGGTTATATAGGGCAAGTATTTGGGTTATATAGGGCGAGTATTTGGGTTATATAGGGCGAGTATTTGGGCTATATAGGGCAAGTATTTGGGTTATATAGGGCGAGTATTTGGGATGTATAGGGTGAGTAGTTGGGTTACATATGGTGAATATTTTGGATACATAGGTTGAATATTTTGGTAACATAGGGTGTGTATTTGGGCTATATAGAGTACGGTGCGTATTTGGGATACATAGGGTGAGTATTTGGGATACATAGGGTGAGTATTTGGGATACATAAGGTGAGTATTTGGGATACATAAGGTGAGTATTTGGGTTACATAAGGTGAGTATTTGGGATACATAAGGTGAGTATTTGGGATACATAGTGTGTGTATTTGGGATACATAAGGTGAGTATTTGGGATATATAAGGTGAGTATTTGGGCTACATAAGGTGAGTATTTGGGTTACAGAAGGTGAGTATTTGGGATACATAAGGTGAGTATTTGGGTTACATAAGGTGAGTATTTGGGCTACATAAGGTGAGTATTTGGGCTACATAAGGTGAGTATTTGGGCTACATAAGGTGAGTATTTGGGCTATATAGGGTGAGTATTTGGGCTACATAAGGTGAGTATTTGGGATACATAGGGTGAGTACTTGGGATACATAGGGTGAGTATTTGGGGTACATAGTGAGTATTTGGGTTACATAAGGTGAGTATTTGGGTTACATAAGGTGAGTATTTGGGATACATAAGGTGAGTATTTGGTTACATAAGGTGAGTATTTGGGATACATAAGGTGAGTATTTGGCTACATAAGGTGAGTATTTGGGATACATAGGGTGAGTATTTGGGATACATAGGGTGAGTATTTGGGGTACATAGGGTATTTGGGGTACATAGGGCGAGTATTTGGGGTACATAGGGTGAGTATTTGGGTTACATAAGGTGAGTATTTGGGATACATAAGGTGAGTATTTGGGATACATAGGGTGAGTATTTGGGATACATAAGGTGAGTATTTGGGTTACATAAGGTGAGTATTTGGGATACATAGGGTGAGTATTTGGGGTACATAGGGTGAGTATTTGGGGTACATAGGGCGAGTATTTGGGGTACATAGGGCGAGTATTTGGGGTACATAGGGTGAGTATTTGGGATACATAAGGTGAGTATTTGGGTTACATAAGGTGAGTATTTGGGATACATAGGGTGAGTATTTGGGGTACATAGGGTGAGTACCCGCCTTTCATGCTCTATAACTGTTACAAATCTTTAACGGGCTGCGCAATGTCATAACTTTCAGCGAGTCCCCGAGAGCTGCCATACTAGTGGTAACGGTTGCACCTGTACTCTGTAGCTTGGGCCTGCGACACAAAAGTTCATACTTGCTTGAACGATATTCTCGACCCTCCCAATAAATATAGCACGCGCCCGAAGCTTGGTGAAAAATACCTGAAAATGAGAATAGACTTACAGCTAGAGATTAATTGTAGAGAATTATTTCAAAATGCATCGGGCTGGCTACTCGTCTCTATACACAGGTCAATATTTAGAGACGAGTTGGCTTAGTTGTTTACTAAGTAAATATCTAGAAGTTTATTCAGAAGTTTATTCAGAAGTTTATTTACGAATACACATCTATAAATTTAGTCAGAAGTTTATTTGCGAATACACATCTATACATTTATTCAGAAGTTTATTTGCGAATACACATCTATACATTTATTCAGAAGTTTATTTGCGAATACACATCTATACATTTATTCAGAAGTTTATTTGCGAATACACATATATACATTTATTCAGAAGTTTATTTGCGAATACACATCTATAAATTTATTCAGAAGTTTATTTGCGAATACACATCTATAAATTTATTCAGAAGTTTATTTGCGAATACACATCTATAAATTTATTCAGAAGTTTATTTGCGAATACACATCTATACATTTATTCAGAAGTTTATTTGCGAATACACATCTATAAATTTATTCAGAGGTGTATTCGCTATCACGCATCTTCAGGACGAAGTGAATATCATAGAAGCTCAACAGTGTGCTATATCTGCCGGTGGTGGTATTCAGTGTGGTCTCGAGGTGGCGATCCAAAACACTCAAAATCACGCGAGATCTCATGACGAATGAATGAATGTTAAAAACAGCATTCATTTTCATCATTCTAAAAATACGCGCTGTTCTAAACATGCACTGTTCTAAGCACGCACTGTTCTAAACATGCGCTGTTCTAAGCACGCACTGTTCTAAACATGCACTGTTCTAAGCATGCACTGTTCTAAACATGCACTGTTATAAGCACGCATTGTTCTAAGCACGCACTGTTCTAAACATGCACTGTTCTAAGCATGCACTGTTCTAAACACGCACTTGACCAATAAGTTCAATATTTGTCTAGATCAGAAGACATTGAATTAACAGCGAAATCACGATATAGGTTTTCAAAACCAACCCGAACTACTCGAGGTATCAGTAGTGTACTATTACATACTAGCGGGCATCTTACGGTACACACATCTTTCAAATGTGCACCAACCGAGCAGTATGTTTCCACACGATGGTCTAGAAGATGTGATTACAAGATCATGCAGTACATTGTGTTGTCTCACGTGCCGATTATAGACGAACGTCCAGCGAGTGGCAAGCTCTAACGTCTGGTGAGAGGAACGCTCGAACGTCTGGTGAGAGGAACGCTAGAACGTCTGGTGAGAGGAACGCTCGAACGTCTGGTGAGAGGAACGCTAGAACGTCCAGCGAGTGGCAAGCTCTAACGTCTGGTGAGAGGAACGCTCGAACGTCTGGTGAGAGGAACGCTCGAACGTCTGGTGAGAGGAACGCTCTAACGTCTGGTGAGAGGAACGCTCTAACGTCTGGTGAGAGGAACGCTCTAACGTCTGGTGAGAGGAACGCTCGAACGTCTGGTGAGAGGAACGCTAGAACGTCTGGTGAGAGGAACGCTCTAACGTCTGGTGAGAGGAACGCTCGAACGTCTGGTGAGAGGAACGCTCGAACGTCTGGTGAGAGGAACGCTCGAACGTCTGGTGAGAGGAACGCTCGAACGTCTGGTGAGAGGAACGCTCGAACGTCTGGTGAGAGGAACGCTCGAACGTCTGGTGAGAGGAACGCTCGAACGTCTGGTGAGAGGAACGCTCGAACGTCTGGTGAGAGGAACGCTAGAACGTCTGGTGAGAGGAACGCTCGAACGTCTGGTGAGAGGAACGCTCGAACGTCTGGTGAAAGGAACGCTAGAACGTCCAGTGAATTGCAAGCTCTAACGTCTGGTGAGAGGAACGCTCGAACGTCTGGTGAGAGGAATGCTAGAACGTCCAGCGAGTGGCAAGCTCTAACGTCTGGTGAGAGGAACGCTCGAACGCCCAGTGAATGGCAAGCTCTAACGTCTGGTGAGAGGAACGCTCGAACGCCCAGTGAATGGCAAGCTCTAACGTCTGGTGAGAGGAACGCTCGAACGCCCAGTGAATGGCAAGCTCTAACGTCTGGTGAGAGGAACGCTCGAACGCCCAGTGAATGGCAAGCTCTAACGTCTGGTGAGAGGAACGCTCGAACGTCCAGTGAATGGCAAGCTCTAACGTCTGGTGAGAGGAACGTTCGAACGTCCAGTGAATGGCAAGCTCTAACCTCTGGTGAGAGGAACGCTCGAACGTCCAGTGAATGGCAAGCTCTAACGTCTGGTGAGAGGAACGCTCGAACGTCCAGCGAGTGGCAAGCTCTAACGTCTGGTGAGAGGAACGCTCGAACGCCCAGTGAATGGCAAGCTCTAACGTCTGATGAGAGGAACACTCGAACGTCCAGCGAGTGGTAAGCTCTAACGTCTGGTGAGAGGAACGCTCGAACGCCCAGTGAATGGCAAGCTCTAACGTCTGGTGAGAGGAACGCTCGAACGTCCAGTGAATGGCAAGCTCTAACGTCTGGTGAGAGGAACGCTCGAATGTCCAGTGAGTGGCAAGCTCTAACGTCTGGTGAGAGGAACGCTCGAACGTCTGGTGAGAGGAACGCTCGAACGTCTGGTGAGAGGAACGCTAGAACGTCTGGTGAGAGGAACGCTCGAACGTCTGGTGAGAGGAACGCTCGAACGTCTGGTGAGAGGAACGCTAGAACGTCTGGTGAGAGGAACGCTCGAACGTCTGGTGAGAGGAACGCTCGAACGTCTGGTGAGAGGAACGCTCGAACGTCTGGTGAGAGGAACGCTCGAACGTCTGGTGAGAGGAACGCTCGAACGTCTGGTGAGAGGAACGCTCGAACGTCTGGTGAGAGGAACGCTAGAACGTCTGGTGAGAGGAACGCTCGAACGTCTGGTGAGAGGAACGCTCGAACGTCTGGTGAGAGGAACGCTAGAACGTCTGGTGAGAGGAACGCTCGAACGTCTGGTGAGAGGAATGCTAGAACGTCCAGCGAGTGGCAAGCTCTAACGTCTGGTGAGAGGAACGCTCGAACGCCCAGTGAATGGCAAGCTCTAACGTCTGGTGAGAGGAACGCTCGAACGCCCAGTGAATGGCAACCTCTAACGTCTGGTAAGAGGAACGCTCGAACGCCCAGTGAATGGCAAGCTCTAACGTCTGGTGAGAGGAACGCTCGAACGCCCAGTGAATGGCAAGCTCTAACCTCTGGTGAGAGGAACGCTCGAACGTCCAGTGAATGGCAAGCTCTAACGCCTGGTGAGAGGAACGCTCGAACGTCCAGCGAGTGGCAAGCTCTAATGTCTGGTGAGAGGAACGCTCGAACGCCCAGTGAATGGCAAGCTCTAACGTCAGGTGAGAGGAACACTCGAACGTCTTGCGAGTGGTAAGCTCTAACGTCTGGTGAGAGGAACGCTCGAACGCCCAGTGAATGGCAAGCTCTAACGTCTGGTGAGAGAAAGCTCGAACGTCCAGTGAATGGCAAGCTCTAACCTCTGGTGAGAGGAACGCTCGAACGTCCAGTGAATGTGTTATTTCCAATGATCCCAAACCAACAGCCCCAGCCCCACACTACTACCCTCCATTGCAAAACAATAATGGTTCCTGCAACTTTTAACAATCTTATTACGATACTATATAAAAACACATTATCTGCAAATCCAACGAAATAAAATCATTATCGAATTATATAAATAAATCACTTATTTATATGACAGACAAGGCCAAATATACCAACGCCTTGTTCCCAGGCTCGTCTGGAATACTCCATCAGAACTACTGTAATGTTGTCAAAACTTGTGGCCCAAACCATTTGCATTTGCATTTTCATACTATGTATTGTATGGTTCTGTGCATAACATTAACTATTGATTTACAATAAAATATGATTAAACAAAACTAACTACCGGCATTACATTTTGATGTCTCACTTATTAGTCATAATGGCGAGGTTTCACGTTACGTGAACTACGACTAGACGAAAGTCCCGTGAGTCGTAGACTATGTGCTATTTCCGTTGTCGTGAAGTCGTGATAGCGCAGTGGATGCGCGTTCGCTTCAGGTGCGAAATGCCTTGAGGTCGAGCCTCGATGGAGCCGTCACGGTTGTGCCCTTAGGCAAGGTATTTAAATTCCACGTTGTCTCTTCTCTCTCCCTCGTGGCGATGGATTCCATCAGGAATGAGGTCTCGAGAGTGATTAATATAAGTTATAAGAACTTGTTTCGCAATCGAGCTAAAATAAATTTGTATAAACTATTTCCGTTGATCCCGATGACTCGTTAACAGCATCCCCACACTACTACCCTTATTAGTCATAATGGCGAGGGTTTCACGTTGCGTGAACTACGACTAGACGAAAGTCCCGTGAGTGGTAGACTATGTGCTATTTCCGTTGATCCCAATGTGTCGGCACCCCCATCCCTACAATAATACCCTCCATTGCAAGATTCCTGCAACTTTTAACAATCTTATTAGATACTATATAAAACACAATATCTGCAATTCCCAATACAATAAAATAGGTCTCATCGAAATATAAATCACTTACTTACGGGCGGGCGGTCGACACAGTTAACTGCCTCCCGGCCCTCTTGAGACCGGGCGCAAAATAGTAATATGGTTACATGCGAAGAAAGACATGTGAGCATCATATCAATTTATCAACTAATCGATGTACCTGGGAGAATGACAACCTGTCTACAACGACCGATTCTCCTCCCGAGGCGGTCTTTATTCCTTGTTTATATCTTATTACATGTATATCTAACATCTAGTACTTACCATAGAACTCTGTAGTCTGTACGGTAACACCACGAAATACCCTAGTCGTCCAGTATGTCGCCAGCTCTAGACGGAGGAATTTGCACAATAAGTTCCGTTATCGAATCCGAGTCATGTCCAGTATGTCGTCTGCTCTAGACGGAGGAATTTGTACAATAAGTCCCGTTATCGAATCCGAGTCGTACCCAGTATGTCGTCTGCTCTAGACGGAGGAATTTGCACAATAAGTTCCGTTATCGAATCCGAGTCATGTCCAGTATGTCGTCTGCTCTAGACTGAGGAATTTGCACAATAAGTCCCGTTATCGAATCCGAGTCGTACCCAGTATGTCGTCTGCTCTAGACGGAGGAATTTGCACAATAAGTCCCGTTATCGAATCCGAGTCGTACCCAGTATGTCGTCTTCTCTAGACGGAGGAATTTGCACAATAAGTCCCGTTATCGAATCCGAGTCGTGCCCAGTATGTCGTCTACTCTAGATGGAGGACTTTGCACAATAAGTCCCGTTATGGAATCCGAGTCGTACCCAGTATGTCGTCTTCTCTAGACGGAGGAATTTGCACAATAAGTCCCGTTATCGAATCCGAGTCGTACCCAGTATGTCGTCTGCTCTAGACGGAGGAATTTGCACAATAAGTCCCGTTATCGAATCCGAGTCGTACCCAGTATGTCGTCTTCTCTAGACGGAGGAATTTGCACAATAAGTCCCGTTATCGAATCCGAGTCGTGCCCAGTATGTCGTCTACTCTAGATGGAGGACTTTGCACAATAAGTCCCGTTATGGAATCGAACACATAATTCCTTCCGGTTTACAGTATCTACAAATTACTAGCAGCGTTCACTTTTTATTCGTGTTGATTATACATAGTTCACAACTAACACGTTGAATAATGTTCGAACATATTATTTTTTTGTAATTCATTTTATTAAACAGTAAAACAGAAGCATACATATATAGTACAAAGTTAATTGTACAGAATTGTATATACAAGCATTAACAAAACCGTAATGCAAGGGACGTAACTCTTCCAATTAACAAAATAACTGTACAGTTATCCATCCAAACAAGACAATTGAGTTTTACTGTGCTTTTTGTTGTTTTGTGAAAAATAAGAAAGAAGCAAAGCAGTCTGCATGGTTGTTTTTCTTTAAGTTATTTACGGGGAAATGTTGGGCTTGTTAGAAAAATATAAAAAATACGAAGGGCGGAGATAACTACTGTAGTAGAAAATTAACAAACAATTGTATTAAACGATGTCACCACAAAGTGTTGCAAATGTTCCCCATGATTTTGAAAATGTATCCAAGTTCAATGTTTTTATGGCGTTGTATTTTTCTACCTTTACTAGGTTGGATATATGTCTCTTAAAAATCTGAAGGTCTGGAAAGACAGAAGACATCTTACACTGATATATATAGTATTTTGCCGAAATAATTATATTATTGATTGGTAGGGTGTAGTTTGAACTGCCAAACATCACTATATGTTTGTTAATCTGGGGCAAGACTGGAAATAGTCCATTTAACCAATATGTCAAATTATTTAGAAATAAATATGTTAATCACCCCGCATTCGAACATATTATGATCGCGTGGCTCCACTGCTAACGAAGAACTAACACGCACGTCAATAAAAAGCACGTGCAGAACGTGTACACATCACGTGTTTATTAAAGATATTTGACCGACCTAGATTACGGACAGGTCTGGCAGGTGAACTTACAGCAATGTATGGGTTTTACTGTTATATTATCTGTCTATACTAGTAACAAATTGAGGCCCAGGCAGAGTTATCGATAATCAATTAATTGTTGAAAACTTAGAATTTTGTTTCAATGTTAAATATTGTAATTTAATCACATATTATTTGGAGAAAAAAAATCGGAGTACAATTTCAGCAGACTTTTATTAAAATCATAACATTTTGACATATTTAATTGGATTTATACAGTTTCATTCCCATGTGCAGGCCCGTAGCCACACTGAGGCACACAGAGGAAGCTATCTCGGTTAAAATTTCCAAAATAAAAAATTAAATAAATAAAATACCAAAAAATTCTCAAAACTCATTAAATCAGAACACAATTTTACATGCCCCCGGACCCCCCCCCCTCCCCTAGATTGCCTGGTTGAAATTAGCCTCTAGCTACAGTACTGATTTGTGTCCCATATAAGTCATTTTTATCTGGATTTGCTAACCACTCGGTCTCCTGACGACGTGCACTGGGATCTTCTGATCGTCGATCTTGCGAAGGGAAGCTCGCCAGCACGGCTATGGCACATCAGGATAGATCCACCATCTCTTCTAGATAGTGTTTGAAGACTATACACTATATCTTCGCTGGCTTTTTCGATCTTTCTCCTACGGCGGATAGACGAGACGGCAGACCTGAGGGAGCGGCAACGGTCGTGGCATCGACGCTCGCATGAGTGACAATTGATTCGTTTGCGACAATCGACGACCAGATGTCTAACTGCCAGATCCGTATAAATGCTGCTGAGGGGTGACCAACAGTGAGGAGGGTGGCCCTCCAAAGGACCACGTACATATCAGGCCTTGTCACCCTGGCACGGAAAGAAGTAGCCACCTGAGGATGCCTTCGTAAGCTCCACAGAAGACGAATCATCGTAGAAGACAGAAGAAATCATCATAGAAGAACCAGCGTAGAAAAAAGAAGAAAGAATAATCATCTTAGAATCAAAAATAAGCACCGTAGAGGATTAACCTACTTAGAAATATTCGGTCGCCCAAATGCTGTATTGCGGTGGCGACCTTAAACAAGCGTATCTTCGTTTCGTTTGCTAACCACATTTGACACATGTTTACCACACACTCTGGAAGTGTGTCCCACCTATGCTATGTAACATCACAATGTCGAGCACCAGTCTTGTTCTGGATGTAACGAGGATCATTCCATGTTAAAATGTATGACCCCAAACCCGTCTATACAATGGTTTTCTTTCGCACGAATGCGTGTTCCTTGCTAGTTGATTGTGTTCTGGCCATCACTGCTACCTATTTGTTTCACCGACGATGCAGGGGCGCAAGAAACAATATGGACATTCATGTGCAGCATCAACATGACGTGGCATTGGATAATGGTCAGCCTGTGAACACTATGATACACTATAGGCTTGACACTATACATACATAATGTTTAGGATATCCCAAGCAAGTTTTAAAATGACACCAAATTGTATCCATAATGCACCACAATCATGTACACGACACAAATGTCCCTGTATCTCTATCCTAGAACCCATCTAGTTTATTAGTATCTATGTAGAGCGTGTATTGGTGCATTATACAGTCAAACATGTGTTAGTGGTCACCTCTATTAAGCAGTCACCCGTGCTAAGCAGCCACTTTCTGTGTTTATCTGGGATGGCTGCTTAAGACAGTATTGACTGTACATGGATTGAATAAACCTCTGAATAAACTTCTGGATATGTATTCGCGAATAAACTTCTGAATAAACTTCTAGATGTGTATTTGTGAATAAACTTCTGAATAACCAACTACCATCTGCAAGGCAACCTATAAAAAGGACACATAGTAACAAACATGACACAGACGGATCTGTAGTACAGTGGTAACACGCTGGACTGGTAATCCAGGGATCGCAGGTTCGATCCCCCGTCTGACCATAATAAAATTAACAGTCTTTCAGATGGGACATTAAATCGAGGTCTCGTGTCGGTGCTGTACACCGTATGCTGTACACCGTACACGTAAAAGAACCAGAGGAGACTCTGGAATGGGTGTCTGTCTGTATCATAGCACTATCCGCCAACAATCTAAAATAACTAATCTCTTCAGGAGGCATCGCTCATATGGGCAACCGGTAGCGACGATACATAAACGTAAAACACACACAAACATGACAACATACCAAGACAATGGGTCATTCCCGGCGACAGCGCACGTGCGACATACAATGGTTCTCCTGTACGTGAATAGCCGTTCTGTACCGGTCTACTTGGCATCTGGCCGTCACAACAAGAAACCCACTGGAACCCTTGAAGAGCCCACATGTTGACCTGAGATACGTGCCTTGGAAGGTGGGGCTGTGGATAAAACCCGGTATCTAAGGGCACAACTACCGGATGCCGTGATCTATTCTTGCAACCTAAACATAAGTTTTTTTAAATCCTATTTGTCAACATAATGTCAAACTTGTGTTGAATAAACATCTGAATAAATGCTACGTGATCAGTTTCAACTTACACCGAACCAGTATTAATCTAAACAGAAACCCACCATCAACAATGGCATACAATATATCTACACTATATATACATAATCATTACATATATGCATCCTCCACCCCATCCCAAGCAACAAAGTGCCTCTACTGTGAAAGGATGAGGGAATGGAACGCTAACAATGGTATAAAATTACATTTGGTGGAATACAATGGAGTTTCACTATTGGAAGTAAAGCCAATCGGTTGTATCACGTGATTACCACTCAGCGCATCTCGCGTATACCTCGTACGTATATACGAAGCAAACAATTTTAATTAGTAAGATATTGTTATATAAGTGTGTGTTTAAAGTAAGATATTGTTATATAAGTGTGTGTTTAAAGTAAGATATTGTTATATAAGTGTGTGTTTAAAGTAAGATATTGTTATATAAGTGTGTGTTTAAAGTAAGATATTGTTATATAAGTGTGTGTTTAAAGTAAGATATTGTTATATAAGTGTGTGTTTAAAGTAAGATATTGTTATATAAGTGTGTGTTTAAAGTAAGATATTGTTATATAAGTGTGTGTTTAAAGTAAGATATTGTTATATAAGTGTGTGTTTAAAGTAAGATATTGTTATATAAGTGTGTGTTTAAAGTAAGATATAAGCCTCAAACGGATCCAATATTTTACATTTGTGTTCGGCGCTATTATCTACATGCACATACATTATGCACAAATCAGAAATGTTTGTTCAGTATAATATTTTATATATATTGGACACATTGCAAAATATATTGGCGACTACTAGATGCAAGTGGGATCCATTGGATACAACATGTTGTATACTTGTATTTATCATATGTGCGTACATGCGTCACAGACGGATCTGTAGTCCAGTGGTAACACGTTGGACTGGTAATCCAGGGATCGCAGGTTCGATCCCCCGTCTGACCCTAATAAAATTAACAGTCTTTCAGATGGGAAGTTAAACCGAGGTCTCGTGTCGGTGCTTTACACCGTGTACGTAAAAGAACCAGAGGAGACTCTGGAATGGGTCTCTGTCTGTATCATTGCACTATCCTCCAAACATCTAAAATGACTAATCTCTACAGGGCAATCCGGTAGCGACGATAAATAACGTAAAACACACACGTACGTGCGTCTGTGTACGTGCGTGCGTGTGTGTTTCAACACCTTGCCTAATAATACACCGCATTGAGTTTAAGATAATATCAAATGCGAATTTGTCATTTAAAATCGTCAGACTGGAACCCAGACTAAGAAAGGTCGTTAACAATATAATTATATAATACCGCATTGTGGCTTTGTAATACAATACCTACGTACCTGTCATGTTTGACCCGGATAATTGAGTTGATTTTGGTAGGTGCATTGGTTCCGAATATAGCTTTCAACTCGCCACAACAGCTTGTCTAGGCTGCAAATAAAGACAAGTGATAATATATACTGAAATGTTACACTAGCCCGGCGGGTTGTAGGTGGGGGCATTGATTCCGAAATGTTACCCTAGCCCGGCGGGTTGTAGATGGGGGGGGGCATCCGTGGCCCAGTGGTTCCAGTTTACTTCAATTGTTTTAAAAATTATTTAATGTCGCTACCGGTTGCCCATTTGAGCGACGGGCAGTTTACCTAACAGCACCTTTCCTGGGCAGGCTTCAGCGGTTAACCAGTACTTGGTGCACCAACCTCCGTAAGAAACTGCCAACTTATTCATATAAAGAGAAACGGTCTGAGCGGGGCTCGAACCCGTGAACATCAGTGATGATAGGTTACAGTGGTATACAAGTCAGCGACCGTAACCACTCGACCACGGAGGCGGACTTTACTTCAAATCACTTGATAGCTGGAGAGTTGCCCTATGACAAGCTGCTGGTACGACTTTACCCTCCCCTCCCGGGGCTCCCAAACAAAAACGACACAAAAATAAGTACCACGTACACTTCTTGCTATTTTGATTACAGGTCAGCTTTAAAATAACGAACATGTAAAACAAATTTTATAAAAAAAAATGGTTTAGCTCGATAGCGAAACAAGCGTTTACAACATATACTTAAATAATTCCCGACGGAATCCATGGGGATATAGAATAGGAAATATGGACATCTAAGTGCCGTACATAAGGGCACACTCGTAATGGCTACAGCTGGCGCGCGAACTCCGGGCCTTTTACACTTGAAGGAAACCTCTGCTAGTCATATGACCAGTATCCACACGGGAAAGCTTGTGCAACATGTGCAGGGAACAGTTAACAACAATGCTAGTTGTACAATACTAGCGAACGTTTGAAGTACTACACGCCTTCAATCAGAGTTATATACATTTAGTAGAAGTCGTGATAGCGTATTCGCTTCAGGTGCGAAAGGTCCGGATTTCGGGCCCAGCTGTAGCCGTTACGAGTGTGCCCTTAGGCAATGTATTCAAATTCCACATGACCTCTTCTCTTTGCCTGGTAATCCAGGGATCGCAGGTTCGATCCCCCGTCTGACCCTAATAAAACAGTCATTAACAGTTAACAGTCTTTCAGATGGGACGTTAAACCGAGGTCTCGTGTCGGTGCTTTACACAGTGCACGTAAAAGAACCAGAGGAGATTCTGGAATGGGTCTCTGTCTGTATCATGCATTATCCTCCAAACCTCTAAAATGACTAATCTCTTCAGGAGGCGTCGCTCATATTGGCAACCGTTAGCGACGATAAATAAACGTAAAACACACACCTCGTGGCGATGGATTCCATCCAGAATGTGTTCTCCAGAGTGATTAATATAAGTTGTAAGAACTTGTTTAGCAATCGAACTAAGATAAATTTGTATAAACGAATCTGTGCATTCAGACTACTAATAAACCTCGAGAAAATTAAAATCGTTTTAACAACTTACATGGGTGAAAATCAGCTCAGAATATGTGGTCCGTGCCTTGAAAGTCCGATCAGAAATACCACTTAACTTAGAGCAATACGCTTCAAAGATTCTATTGTTTTCAATAGTTTAAATTACTTCAGAGTGTAAGTTCCGGTGGCGGTTTTGTATTACACGGGTTGTTAGTTTAAACATTATATATTTCAGTATTTGTACATGTAATCAAGAAATGAACATTTTACATATAATTTAACAGCTCGGGTTGTTGAACAATGATACTACTTATACATGCCAGTGTATATTGTACATAGATACAATACGACAGATATATCAGAAATATTGATAAAAACCTGTCATTAAGAAATATATACACACAGTCACTTGCCACTTAAATACACACTTATCGTTAAACGTGTGTTATCTACTGAAGAAATAAACGATAGGCAATTATGCCTCCAAAAAACTGTGTGGGGGTATTGTTTTTACCGTCTGTCTGTCCGTCAGTGTGTCCGCTTTAGATTGTCCACGCTTCATCTCCAAACCCCCCTTTGTTGGTTGTTCACTAGACTTTACAGGAAGCATGGCTATGGTGTCAGGTTATGGTGTCAGGTTATGCATATTGTAACTACGTTTAGTTGGATGATTTTTAGTGGATTTACGACCATTTGAACAATTTTATAACACAAAACTTGTCCGTGCTTCATCTCCAAACCCCCTTGTTGGATGTTCACCAAACTTGGTAGGAAGCATCGGTATGATGTAATAAACTATAGGCAAGTATGTCTCCCCATAACGGGGGAGACATTTTGTGTTTGGCGTCTGTCTGTCCGCTTTAGCTTGCCCTCATCTTCAAACCCCCTTGTTGGATCACTACATTACTACATGAATGGTACAATACATCGATCAATGGTCCAGTGGTTAACACGCTGAACCATTTAATCCATGTGTCGCAGTTTCACATGTTAGTGTGTATTAATTAACGCATGTCAGTGTGTATTAATTAATGCATGTCAGTGTGTATTAATTAATGCATGTCAGTGCGTATTAATTAATGCATGTCAGTGTGTATTAATTAATGCATGTCAGTGTGTATTAATTAATGCATGTCAGTGCGTATTAATTAATGTCTGTTAGTGTGTATTAATTAATGCATGTCAGTGTGTATTAATTAATGCATGTCTGTATGTATTAATTAATGTCTGTTAGTGTGTATTAATTAATGTATGTTGGTGTGTATTAATTAATGTATGTTGGTGTGTATTAATTAATGTCTGTTAGTGTGTATTAATTAATGTATGTCAGTGTGTATTAATTAATGTATGTTGGTGTGTATCAATTAATGCATGTCAGTGTGTGTGTATTAATAACTGCATGTCAGTGTGTGTATTAATTAGTGTATGTCAGTGTGTGTATTAATTAATGCATGTCAGTGTATTAATTAATGCACATTATTATGTATTAATTAGTGTATGTCAGTGTGTAATAATTAATGCACATTATTGTGTATTAATTAGTGTATGTCAGTGTGTATTAATTAATGTATGTCAGTGTGTATTAATTAATGCACATTATTGTGTATTATTTATTCATGTTAGTGTGCATTATTTAGTGTATTACAGACATAACTGATAAGCCTATATCTATATAATGGAGTCAGGTTTTAAGCCTTATTTTCTAAATATACAATGTCATGTTGTCTCGTTGCTGTATTGTATTGTTGTTTCCTGCGAAGACAATATGTTATTGCAGGAAACTGGCCGAGACAAGCATCGCTTGACGGTGTGTGAAACATCGATAGCCGATTGGATTAACGCCGAGTTTGATTGACAGGTGGCGACTTGTCAATTGTAAAAGTTGTTTGCCTGGCAAGCATTACCAAATTTAGGCATTAGGAACAGAGTGCTGATGGGTATACGTCGGGTGAAGCCTTAACGGCTGAGCAACCTTTGGTCCCTCACTTACAGAGTGCTTTAAGACGTGATGGGTATACGTCGGGTCATGACTTAACGGCTGAGCAACCTTTGGTGCCTCACTTACAGAGTGCTTTAAGACGTGATGGGTATACGTCGGGTGAAGCCTTAACGGCTGAGCAACCTTTGGTCCCTCACTTACAGAGTGCTTTAAGACGTGATGGGTATACGTCGGGTCATGACTTAACGGCTGAGCAACCTTTGGTGCCTCACTTACAGAGTGCTTTAAGACGTGATGGGTATACGTCGGGTGAAGCCTTAACGGCTGAGCAACCTTTGGTCCCCCACTTACAGTGCCCTAGGGCTGGCAGACCTGTATAAACCCAAAATACACATGGTCTTTGGTTAACACGCTGTACTTGAAATCCAGGTATAGCTAACACTGTGCAGATAAATGAACCAGAGGATAATTGCACTATCCTAGAACCAGAGGATAATTGCACGATCCTCCAAAATCCATAATCTTGGGAGGTGTCGCATATAAAACAAAACCAGTGGTAAAACATGGATAAAATAATAAGTTCACGCTGTTCTTGTCAATACATTTTATTATTTTTATTTGGTATGAATATTTTCGGCATTTAAAATATACAGCAAAGTACATTTTATATATATATAAAAAGTATTGAAGTTCAATGCATTATATGTCAAATAATATACATGCAAATATATAGCAATGTCATACTAAACAGTCTGCTCTAACTGGTCTACAATTCTTGTAGCAATGTCATACTAAACAGTCTGCTCTAACTGGTCTACAATTCTTGTAGCAATGTCATAATAAACAGTCTGCTCTAACTGGTCTACAATTCTTGTAGCAATGTCATACTAAACAGCTGCTCTAACTGGTCTACAATTCTTGTAGCAATGTCATACTAAACAGTCTGCTCTAACTGGTCTACAATTCTTGTAGCAATGTCATACTAAACAGCTGCTCTAACTGGTCTACAATTCTTGTAGCAATGTCATACTAAACAGCTGCTCTAACTGGTCTACAATTCTTGTAGCAATGTCATAATAAACAGTCTGCTCTAATTGGTCTACAATTCTTGTATCTGAATGGATAAGTTTTATGATTTCTAGAATATTATACCACTATTATATGATATTACGCTATCATATCAAAACTCACTTTCACGGTAGTACCACTGTTTTGCTAGAATCAGTTTCACGCTACATTTTTCTTTTAAAAACTAAAATTTAGAGAATCTTATTTTTATAATTTTAGACCCGAGACAAATCTACCACTTGAAAATGTAAAAAATATGGTGTTCGGGTAAAACAATATACATGTATACTTCAAAGTATTATTCTATAAAATACCTAATTAAAATTTAAAAATGATTTACCAAATTCTTGTTTTTCACTACTCGAAAGATTGCAAGTAAACACTGTGGTGTTACCAACTGTTGACTTTAAGGTAAATTCATTACGGTTCACTTGTATTAAAAACATGATACGAGGCATATGGCAATCAAACAGGTCCGCAATCTGCGCTCTATTCTAGTTCAATTTGACATACTACATAATTCAATGACATAATTTTTAAATTACCTTTGACATATCATACACAATACTATCAAAATAACAATAATAACCATGCTATAAAACATGTATCACATTTCTCTAGGAACAATAAATACGTACAGCAGCCAACGGTAATACGTACAGCAGCCAGCGGTAATACGTACAGCAGCCAGCGGTAATACGTACAGCAGCCAACGGTAATACGTACAGCAGCCAGCGGTAATACGTACAGCAGCCAGCGGTAATACGTACAGCAGCCAACGGTAATACGTACAGCAGCCAACGGTAATACATACAGCAATAGGATGTAAATTAGCAGAGTTGCTCAAATTTAGATGAAATGGTACAAATTTGTCAATTTTAGATCAAATATTACGAATTTGTAAAATTTAAATCAAAATTTCAAATGTTACGAATTTGTAAAATGATGAGATTTTGGTTTGCACCGACAGCATTACATATCAGAGTTGGTTTTCAAGTCTCTGCAAGATTTCTGTCATTTTTTCAGTAAATGAATTCAATACATCATCTTTCAGTAATGAACTTGATACAGAGCCAATCCTAATTTTGCGATGTAGAGCCTCCGGAAAGTCATATTTGAAGCCAAAATTGTTTATGACCTAGTTACATGTATATATATATTATTTTAAACTTCCTCCTCCTCAACAAAATGTTTCTTTTCTCAATTAATAATATAGAAGTTACTCCAGTATTCTAGGATACAAGACAAATTATTTATAAGAATATCTGAATTTAAGCTTAAGAATATCTGAATTTAAGTTTAACAATATCTGAATTTAAGAATATGTAAATTTGGCGTGCGTGGAACATAGTGACTACATGACACAATGCAATGATCACATGACACAATGCAATGATCACATGACACAATGCAATGATGGTTCACATGCTTTTATCCCATCATTATGTTCCAAATATACCTAGTATGGATGCATTAAGTTGACACTGGAGAGATATGTGATACAATACTGCGGCATATAGAATCAATTACTGATGAATGGAGAATATATTACTGCGGCATATAGAATCAATTACTGATGAATGGAGAATATATTACTGCGGCATATAGAATCAATTACTGATGAATGGAGAATATATTACTGCGGCATATAGAATCAATTACTGATGAATGGAGAATATATTACTGCAGAATATAGAATCAATTACTGATGAATGGAGAATATATTACTGCGGTATATAGAATCAATTACTGATGAATGGAGCATACAATACTGCGGTATATAGAATCAATTACTGATGAATGGAGAATATATTACTGCAGAATATAGAATCAATTACTGATGAATGGAGAATATATTACTGCAGAATATAGAATCAATTACTGATGAATGGAGAATACAATACTGCGGCATATAGAATCAATTACTGATGAATGGAGAATATATTACTGCGGCATATAGAATCAATTACTGATGAATGGAGAATATATTACTGCGGCATATAGAATCAATTACTGTTTACAATTACATACAAGACTACAGAGCGGGAGGCCAAAGGTTCTCCATGGTCTATGGAGCAGAGCGGGAGGGGTTTTGGTTTGGGGGGGGGGTTGAAGGTTCTCTGTGGCCTACGGAGCAAGGGATTCATTCTGATATGGCTAGTTGTCAGCTAATTGAATAATGGTGTTTGTGGTGTGGCCCTTTCAATAGCAGCGACAATATAATAAATGAACACTACTTGGGAAAAGCAATGGAGTTTATGCTGGACATGTGTACTACCTGTTGAATTTGTTTATATAAAAATGAAAATGTTGGTACATGATATAACTTACGCTACTAGTCCCGCTAGTGGTTGCAGGGCTGTAAATAATGTTGTTATAACTTGTAGCCCAACCCTTTTGCTTTTTTCCCCTTGACAAAACAAATGTAACGTATACTGCAATCATATAATTACATATTAATCTCTGATTTGTTCTTAGAATTGTATGTATATATGTAATGTATGGTATGGAAAAAAATGCAATAAAATATTATTAACAGTGGTTGCATGAAACCTTGTTAATACACAGAAAGTAGTAGAGATATCGGTGATAAATATATACTGTCACAACACACATTTCTAACCTGAATACCATCACACCTGTTAATACGGATGCCTAACACAAGTTGGCTGCTTAACACACGGTTGATTGTACATAAAAGCCATTTTAAGGTCTAAGAGAGACAACTCAATTTTAATACCATACATAAAATCTTAACTGGACTCATTTGTCTCCCTTACACATTAAATTGGCATTTCTTATTCTAAGGTAGAAATGAGTAATTCTAAGATACGTCGAAAATCATTTAATATTATTTGAGCAGGTCTCACATCAAAACAGTCGTCCCAGGCTAGAATCTTTCTAGTGGCATGAAAAGTTACACATTATGTATTTTCGGGAAATATATATTTTCGCACCATTAGGAAAAATAGTTCAATATTCTTAGGGGTGGGGGTGGGTGAAATCATGCCCTTCAATATTCCATATACCGAGATAAAATAATTGATCACAATGTCATAACTTTGCTTATATTCAGTCGTCTCATATTTCTTACACGTTATAACACCTGGAAGGATTCTTATTGCTCGAGAGAATAATCCTTATAATTTGTAAATTCATTATTTCTAGGTGAATTTGTACACATTTGCACATTTGTTTTAATAAATAACTGCTGCTACTTCCATTTTGGAGCCAAGATCAACGCAAATTGTCATGATGTCACTAAACGTTCATGACGTCACTACGAATTAAATATGACAAGCCAACTTTCTAGGAAAAGTATTACACATTTGTCATCTGCTCATTTCGCCTACAGCATGTTAAAGGTTAAAAAAGGTTTATAATTACTAAGTGATAATAAACGTGGCAGTACATGAGGTCTTTACAGAGTAAAAACAAGGTTACTGGGCGTTCAGGTACTAATCCATGTATAATAGTTGTATACTAGTATGGAAAATAAAGGATAAAAAATATATACAGTACAAAGCTGACCTGAAATAGTGATTTCAAAATGTTACTTTGACCTTCTTACAGAATGATCTCTCGATACTTTATGTGGGTATGCTGCCTTAAATATACTGGCCAAGAAATGAAATACCAATGGGATTATACATGCGATGTTTGGGTACCAATATCGGTTTGGGTACCGATGAGGGTTTGGGTACCGATGGGGGTTTGGGTACCGATGGGGGTTTGGGTACCGTTGGGGGTTTGGGTACCGTTGGGGGTTTGGGTACCGATGGGGTTTGGGTACCGATGAGGGTTGGTACCGATGGGGGTTGGGTACCGATGGGGGTTTGGGTACCGTTGGGGTTTGGGTACCGTTGGGGGTTTGGGTACCGATGGGGGTTTGGGTACCATTGGGGGTTTGGGTACCGATGGGGGTTTGGGTACCGTTGGGGGTTTGGGTACCGATGGGGGTTTGGGTACCGATGAGGGTTTGGGTACCGATGGGGGTTTGGGTACCGATGGGGGTTTGGGTACCGTTGGGGGTTTGGGTACCGTTGGGGGTTTGGGTACCGATGGGGGTTTGGTACGTTGGGGGTTTGGGTACCGATGGGGGTTTGGGTACCGATGGGGGTTTGGGTACCGTTGGGGGTTGGGTACCGATGGGGGTTTGGGTACCGATGAGGGTTTGGGTACCGTTGGGGGTTTGGGTACCGATGGGGGTTTGGGTACTGATGGGGGTTTGGGTACCGTTGGGGGTTTGGGTACTGTTGGGGGTTTGGGTACCGATGGGGGTTTGGGTACCGATGGGGGTTTGGGTACCGTTGAGCGAGTGAAATGGCAGTGATGCCCAAGTTGTGACTGAGTGAATGGGAAGTGATGATCACGAAGTGATGATCACAAAGTGATGAGTTGGGTATAGAATAATACGTGGATTATGGAGCAAATCTGAATAATGGCGGAGATACAATACAATCAAACATCTGTATAAAAATGTGTAAATAGCATCCACTGGATACATATTCCTTTGGACACTTCAACAAACATCAGTTATTTTATTCAATGAGTTATTTTATCAAAACAAATGCTTAATAAGGAAATACCAACAAATATTAACACTTATCCTGCCAATCACGACTAAAGTCACTTTTGCAAACAGCATAGAGCCAGATCAGACGGCACACAGAACGTACCGACTGATCAGGCCCAATGCAGTTTGCTATTTGGATAGTGGAGATAAAACACTTAGATCCCGATCAGTTGCGACGCAATGCAGCGTCTGATCTGGATCTATGTTGTTTGCCCATTCCGTCCAAATTAATCGACAGGTTAAAGGTTAAAATGAAACGAGAACAGATGTCCCCTCTTGTCAGCCTATGACACAATACACACGGTTCATAGATGTCCGATCTTAAATCTATTTATAGTCATTCCAGTTTCATAAATAGAAATTGCACTGTACAGTCAAACCGGTCTTAAGCAGCCATCCAAGGGAGTCACAGAAAGTGGTTGCTTAGCACAGGTGGCTGCTTAATAGGTCAAGTATATACTAAAACAACATATATGGAATCTGGAAACTGGCTGCTTAATACAGGTTGGCTGCTTAATGGAGGTGACCACTCATACAGGTTTGACTGTATATGCAAGTGTGCCGTTTGTTATGCCAGGGATTTTAATAAAATCTGCTAAAAGGCGAATTTCTTAGAACTTATGCATTGTTTCAGATAGTCGAACGAAAAGACAATCCTAGAAAAATAAGGTACACTTTGAGTTCAAGGAAATTCAAAATATGACAAAGGATTTATTGATTTTATTATTTGTAAAACTTGAAGATTTCTGTTTTATAACAAACACAATGAGAGACATCGGTGAGTTACTGCCCCTGAATACTCTCTAAAAGTAGATAGGTCCTATTAAATGTTTTGTTCTGTTTTTATCGTTGTTTCCTTTGCACAACATGCTAACAATTTTGTTCCACTATCGCTTCTTATGATTATTAAATTACTATATCTCGACAGATCTCCTACAGCGTATGCAATTGGTAGTTACTTGTAAAACAATGTTATCAGTTAATTAACACGATTTTGATAAAATCACATTTACCATACTGCAACATCTGGTTAGGGAATAATAGTAAAAACAAAGGATTCCAACTAAGAGGACTTATTTACATTTTGGGATAAATCAGACTTTATCTGCAAAGGGAGGTAATAGAGCATTCGAGATGTCTCTCATTGTCTGATAGCAACTTTTTGGGAAATTGTCATTTTGAAACGCAGTTGAATTATTTCCTTCTCGTATATAAAAATCATGACGAGGATGCAATCTATTAATAAATGAAAATCTCTATTTATAGAATAACGATATCATTTACATGGCAACAGTCACCCATGACAATAGTTGTCATAGCAACAGAAGCACGACGGTGTGAGATCATGTGATATTCCTATAGCACAGGTAATACAAAACATTTCAAGTAAATCTGAAGCACCCATCAACAAATAAACGATATATATCAAATGTTACTGTCAAACAAACAGCTTCACTCCAAATAAGTAATGGCTAATTCAACTACAGCTGCAGCATTTCTATCTTATACAATTTTGTGCACCCAGCCCGATTTTGACAATAAAACACTTATTTAGACGAGTTTTGAACCCGCACCTGTCACGGCAGCAGCGTACAACAGTAACAAATCTGACCACTGTAAAGATTACTCCACCTCGACAAGCAACGCATACACACTGCTCTTCACTCCTCCATCACTGCGGTGACACGTGTATTATTCTAGAGCTGCAGAGAAACATTTCATGGCTCCCACACTGTACAAATAGAGCTTTTTGAATGATTAATTATTTGGCCACAAGACGATATTTGAACGAACCCGCATCGCCACGGCAACATTGCCTAGCAATAAGACACCTGACAACATCAGAAGCAATGTAAAACATTAGCAGTTTTATCAATTAACGTTTTCTATTCTTCAGAAACAAACGCCCTGGACCTTCACTGTTCTCTTGTGTAACTTTCCAAACCATGTGGTTCATTCCCCACCATGTGGTTCATTCCACACCATATGGTTCATTCCACACCATGTGGTTCATTCCCCACCATGTGGTTCATTCCACACCATGTGGTTCATTCCCCACCATGTGGTTCATTCCACACCATGTGGTTCATTCCACATCATGTGGTTCATTCTCCACCATGTGGTTCATTCCCCACCATGTGGTTCATTCCACACCATGTGGTTCATTCCACACCATGTAGTTCATTCCACACCATGTGGTTCATTCCACACCATATGGTTCATTCCACACCATGTGGTTCATTCCACACCATGTGGTTCATTCCACACCATGTGGTTCATTCCCACCATGTGGTTCATTCCCCACCATGTGGTTCATTCCATACCATATGGTTCATTCCACACCATGTGGTTCATTCCACACCATGTGGTTCATTCTCCACCATGTGGTTCATTCCACACCATGTGGTTCATTCAAACACTTAAACTTGTGTCACCATTTAATTCTGCATTAAATCTTTGCCTGCCGAGTAAATAAAATCACATAACGCCGCGTCTGATCAGGATCTATGTTTGCTATTCAACCAAATGTTTTAGTTCCACTAAACGAATAGCAAAGAGCATAGAGCCTGATCAGACGGCACGTTCTATGCCGTTTGCACAAGTGATTTTATCTGCCGCTAGCATCCAAAGGGTTAATGCATTGATCTATTAACTTGAAATTATGAAATGATCTTTATTGGTAAAAATGTGCCCTATATAACAATGCCCGCTTTATTACAAGGACAAAAATGCCTGTATACATATATAACAACTTGCCAAACTGTTATCCCTTTTCACCCTGTTTCCCCTTTAATAGCCCATCCTTTCTTACAGTGTGCAATCTTATTAATTATATTACACAAATGAAGTTACCAATCCAAGTTTTCTATTAACCCTATGCATGCTGGGTAAAACAAAGGCTATAAATAGTTCAAATAATTGCATCAGACGACAATTCATGATTTGTAACTGAAAACTCTGGAAATATATCATTGAATTTTTGACACAATTCTAACAAAATTCCACGACATATTAATTGGTATTTTCACAGCTAGCATGCAAAGTTAAACTCGACTTTTTGACCTGCAAATAAATCTTAGACAGATAATACACTGTTTGTCCATGTATACTGCATCAATAGTAATACATGCAACATTACATACAGCATCCATAGTATACGTACAACACCACATACTGCACCAATATTACGCCGCCAACAAACACTGTCTGTAACGTTAATGCTACGTCTTTTGTACGATCAATTATAACTGCCACATTTAGCTTTCTTTCTCTGAATCAACTGTTTTTACAGGCGTAAATAAGGTCCTTGTTCTGCACACTGGGAGTATTAATGTTTCAGTTGTTCCCAGTCACTGTAGACACGTCTTCCACATGTTTCAGTTGCTCCCAGTCACTGTAGACACATCTTCCACATGTTTCAGTTGCTCCCAGTCACTGTAGACACATCTTCCACATGTTTCAGTTGCTCCCAGTCACTGTAGACACATCTTCCACATGTTTCAGTTGTTCCTCCCAGTCACGTCTTCGGCAAATATAAACACATCTTCCATCTCTTTGTAACTCTTTACAAGTTTCTATGAATACATATTTTTTCACAATGAACCAAATTCCATTTTGTAACGTTCCTTTGGGTCCATGTTGTAATGTTTTATCCTATCTCTACAACTTGTCATATTTTAGACACCCATCAAGCTTGGGTGCTAACAATATTTACATATCTTACATTATGAACATTCACTTTATAAACAAATTCTTCATATCACTGAAGTTGCTATAAGTATGTTTTTGATGCCTGTTTTGGAGAGACCGTCTTGGACTCAATAGATCCGTTCGGTAAGTTTGGATTTTTTTGTGGAATATTGTTTGAAACTAAAATTTTTTGAATATTATTTTTAATTTGTTTTTGAACATTTGGATCGGCATAACAATTATGTGGAGTCTCGTTGATGGAACATCGATTGGGATTCTTACGCAAGGATCCAAAATGTTGTTCGTAGTTGATAATTTGTTCTGTATTTCTCGTGTGACTGCGGCACATGTTCACACGATAACCAATCACGAAGCCGATCAATGCGGCAACAACGATGGAAAGTACGATTGCCGTTGCCAGTGTGGAGGCTGTGTGAAGACCATCTTGTTGTACGGGGATGTATTTGGTTTCTGAAAATACAGAAATTTAATGGCGTCAATTAATGTAATAAGCACATATCTAGAATACCAGTAAGCGCAAGGTTGTGTGACGTGTTTTCCAGTTCCGTTGTTGGCTCCCGGCTCAGCTGCAGCAGAAGACTTGTGTCAACATGAAAGAGGGTTAAAATGAAAACATACGTGAATAGAGATCTCCGGCATACATGTACAATGTATATACAAACAAATAAATGTATTACCGATACATTACATGTACATAAAAGGGATACAGTAACGGCAAAGTGAAGCATTTATTTGGACGTCAATCCATCACCACATCCAGCAAAATTCAACAAAGCCATCTCCCCAAAGGTGCCTCGCCACGCACGATTGACTGTATAAGTAACATTCACCACCAAAGGTATAAGTGTCATTTATGCTTACAAATGAATTGCCAAATTTCAAGGTCTATAGTTTTATACAAAAATGCAAATGATTATTGACAGGGCCATCGTCGCCACGGTTACCAGAAGGATGACTGCTTCGCCTCGCGTTCCACTAAAGTGGGCGAGACAGAACAGACTTCATTCCCCATGCGGAAAAAATTATAAATATTGTCCATTGAGGTTCTTGAAATTTTAAGAATAGAGAGTTTCTCACTGCCTATCTGAGAGCTAAGCTCGAGAACTACCACGTACTAAACACATGACAACAAGGCAGAATGAAAATCAAGAACGTTCTTGTCTAAATACTCGATGTGAAGAACTATGGACAAAGTCATGCAGGGACCACCATACAATATAACATGCATGTGTAAAACACAAATCTCTCGTTTAATATATTTCTAATGTTTCGTCCAATCAGGTTATCAGTAGTTACCAGTTTTAGAGATACATGTACAGACCGTCTACATCCGTTATGCCGAATTCCGTCGGACCGAACAAAAATACTTCGACATAACCGAAGTTTGACTTAACGAAATTCGATATAAACGGAGCCAGTTATATGTAAAATGATTGTGTCTGAAGCGGGACATTGATCCGACTTCGGGATAACCGGAGAATTCGACATAGCAGTAACTGACTTTGACATAGCGGATGTAGACTGAAAATCAATAAACTTTTATCTTGGAATCCATGCTTGCCAACAACAATGTGAATTATATACAATTTTGAAGGATTTCTATATTTAGAGTGATCGTATTCAAAACTTCCTAATGTAGCATACTTTGCATGATTGCTAATAAACTGTGGAGGCGCTATGGAGTTCACGCCCAGCTGTGATAGCGCAATGGAGTTCACGCCCAGCTGTGGAGGCGCTATGGAGTTCACGCCCAGCTGTGATAGCGCAATGGAGTTCACGCCCAGCTGTGATAGCGCAATGGAGTTCACGCCCAGCTGTGATAGTGCAATGGAGTTCACGCCCAGCTGTGATAGCGCAATGGAGTTCACGCCCAGCTGTAATAGCGCAATGGAGTTCACGCCCAGCTGTGATAGCGCAATGGAGTTCACGCCCAGCTGTGGAGGCGCTATGGAGTTCACGCCCAGCTGTGATAGCGCAATGGAGTTCACGCCCAGCTGTGGAGGCGCTATGGAGTTCACGCCCAGCTGTGATAGCGCAATGGAGTTCACGCCCAGCTGTGATAGCGCAATGGAGTTCACGCCCAGCTGTGGAGGCGCTATGGAGTTCACGCCCAGCTGTGATAGCGCAATGGAGTTCACGCCCAGCTGTGGAGGCGCTACGGAGTTCACGCCCAGCTGTGATAGCGCAATGGAGTTCACGCCCAGCTGTGATAGCGCAATGGAGTTCACGCCCAGCTGTGATAGTGCAATGGAGTTCACGCCCAGCTGTGATAGCGCAATGGAGTTCACGCCCAGCTGTGATAGCGCAATGGAGTTCACGCCCAGCTGTGATAGCACAATGGAGTTCACGCCCAGCTGTGGAGGCGCTATGGAGTTCACGCCCAGCTGTGATAGCGCAATGGAGTTCATGCCCAGCTGTGATAGCGCAATGGAGTTCACGCCCAGCTGTGGAGGCGCTATGGAGTTCACGCCCAGCTGTGATAGCGCAATGGAGTTCACGCCCAGCTGTGATAGCGCAATGGAGTTCACGCCCAGCTGTGATAGTGCAATGGAGTTCACGCCCAGCTGTGATAGCGCAATGGAGTTCACGCCCAGCTGTAATAGCGCAATGGAGTTCACGCCCAGCTGTGATAGCGTAATGGAGTTCACGCCCAGCTGTGGAGGCGCTATGGAGTTCACGCCCAGCTGTGATAGCGCAATGGAGTTCACGCCCAGCTGTGATAGCGCAATGGAGTTCACGCCCAGCTGTGGAGGCGCTATGGAGTTCACGCCCAGCTGTGATAGCGCAATGGAGTTCACGCCCAGCTGTGGAGGCGCTATGGAGTTCACGCCCAGCTGTGATAGCGCAATGGAGTTCACGCCCAGCTGTGATAGCGCAATGGAGTTCACGCCCAGCTGTGATAGTTCACGCCCACTGTGATAGCGCAATGGAGTTCACGCCCAGCTGTGATAGCGCAATGGAGTTCACGCCCAGCTGTGGAGGCGCTATGGAGTTCACGCCCAGCTGTGATAGCGCAATGGAGTTCACGCCCAGCTGTGGAGGCGCTATGGAGTTCACGCCCAGCTGTGATAGCGCAATGGAGTTCACGCCCAGCTGTGATAGCGCAATGGAGTTCACGCCCAGCTGTGATAGTGCAATGGAGTTCACGCCCAGCTGTGATAGCGCAATGGAGTTCACGCCCAGCTGTGATAGTGCAATGGAGTTCACGCCCAGCTGTGGAAGCGCAATGGAGTTCACGCCCAGCTGTGATAGCGCAATGGAGTTCACGCCCAGCTGTGATAGTGCAATGGAGTTCACGCCCAGCTGTGGAAGCACAATGGAGTTCACGCCCAGTTGTGATAGCGCAATGGAGTTCACGCCCAGCTGTGATAGCGCAATGGAGTACATGCCCAGCTGTGATAGCGCAATGGAGTTCACGCCCAGCTGTAGTCACTAAGATTTTACTCTTAGACAAGGCACCTAGATTCCACATCACCTCTCTCTTTCTGGGTGGGTAGCATACTAACAGCGGGATTGGGTATGTCTCAGAAATCTGAACACAATAAAATTGTGTGAACATCCATGAACGTTAAATATTATTTATTGCCCACCCATAGTCCATTCTTGTGTGATCCTGTACTGGCCCACCCATAGTCCATTCTTGTGTGATCCTGTACTGGCCCACACATAGTCCATTCTTGTGTGATCCTGTACTGGCCCACCCATAGTCCATTCTTGTGTGATCCTGTACTGGCCCACCCATAGTCCATTCTTGTGTGATCCTGTACTGGCCCACCCATAGTCCATTCTTGTGTGATCCTGTACTGGCCCACCCATAGTCCATTCTTGTGTGATCCTGTACTGGCCCACCCATAGTCCATTCTTGTGTGATCCTGTACTGGCCCACCCATAGTCCATTCTTGTGTGATCCTGTACTGGCCCACCCATAGTCCATTCTTGTGTGATCCTGTACTGGCCCACCCATAGTCCATTCTTGTGTGATCC
>CM026399.1:69375498-69611400 GCA_014843695.1 Archivesica marissinica | reverse complement strand
ATTGGTATATTATGTGTATCTATTACCATGTTTGGTCATTGGTAGATTATGTGTATCTATTACCATGTTTGGTCATTGGTAGATTATGTGTATATATTACCATGTTTGTCATTGGTAGATTATGTGTATATATTACCATGTTTGGTCATTGGTAGATTATGTGTATATATTACCATGTTTGGTCATTGGTAGATTATGTGTATATATTACCATGTTTGGTCATTGGTAGATTATGTGTATCTATTAACATGTTTGATCAATGGTAGATTATGTGTATATACTACCATGTTTGGTCATTGGTAGATTATGTGTATATATTACCATGTTTGATCATTGGTAGATTATGTGTATCTATTACCATGTTTGGTCATTGGTAGATTATGTGTGTATATATTACCATGTTTGGTCATTGGTATATTATGTGTATCTATTACCATGTTTGGTCATTGGTAGATTATGTGTATCTATTACCATGTTTGGTAATTGGTATATTATGTGTATCTATTACCATGTTTGGTCATTGGTAGATTATGTGTATCTATTACCATGTTTGGTCATTGGTAGAGTATGTGTATATATTACCATGTTTGGTCATTGGTAGATTATACGTATTTATTACCACGTCTTGTCATTGGTAGATTATGTGCATCTATTACCATGTTTGGTCATTGGTAGATTATGTGTATATAGTACCATGTTTGGTCATTGGTAGATTATGTGTATATATTACCATGTTTGGTCATTGGTAGATTATGTGTATATATTACCATGTTTGGTCATTGGTAGAGTATGTGTATATAGTACCATGTTTGATCATTGGTAGATTATGTGCATCTATTACCATGTTTGGTCATTGGTAGATTATGTGTATATATTACCATGTTTGGTCATTGGTAGATTATGTGTATATATTACCATGTTTGATCATTGGTAGATTATGTGTATCTATTACCATGTTTGGTCATTGGTAGATTATGTGTATATATTACCATGTTTGGTCATTGGTAGATTATGTGTATATATTACCATGTTTGGTCATTGGTAGATTATGTGTATCTATTACCATGTTTGGTCATTGGTAGATTATGTGTATATATTACCATGTTTGGTCATTGGTAGATTATGTGTATATATTACCATGTTTGGTCATTGGTAGATTATGTGTATATATTACCATGTTTGTCATTTGTAGATTATGTGTATATATTACCATGTTTGGTCATTGGTAGATTATGTGTATATATTACCATGTTTGGTCATTGGTAGATTATGTGTATATATTACCATGTTTGGTCATTGGTAGATTATGTGTATATATTACCATGTTTGGTCATTGGTAGATTATGTGATCTATACCATGTTTGGTCATGGTAGATTATGTGTATATATTACCATGTTTGGTCATTGGTATATTATGTGTATCTATTACCATGTTTGGTCATTGGTAGATTATGTGTATATACTACCATGTTTGGTCATTGGTAGAGTATGTGTATATATTACCATGTTTGGTCATTGGTAGAATATGTGTATATATTACCATGTTTGATCATTGGTAGATTATGTGTATCTATTACCATGTCTGGTCATTGGTAGATTATGTGCATATATTACCATGTTTGGTCATTGGTAGATTATGTGTATATATTACCATGTTTGGTCATTGGTAGATTATGTGTATCTATTACCATGTTTGGTCATTGGTAGATTATGTGTATATATTACCATGTTTGGTCATTGGTAGATTATGTGTATATATTACCATGTTTGGTCATTGGTAGATTATGTGTATATATTACCATGTTTGGTAATTGGTAGATTATGTGTATATATTACCATGTTTGGTCATTGGTAGATTATGTGTATATATTACCATGTTTGGTCATTGGTAGATTATGTGTATCTATTAACATGTTTGATCAATGGTAGATTATGTGTAAATACTACCATGTTTGGTCATTGGTAGATTATGTGTATATATTACCATGTTTGATCATTGGTAGATTATGTGTATATATTACCATGTTTGGTCATTGGTAGATTATTGTGTATATATTACCATGTTTGGTCATTGGTATATTATGTGTATATATTACCATGTTTGGTCATTGGTAGATTATGTGTATATATTACCATGTTTGATCATTGGTAGATTATGTGTATATATTACCATGTTTGTCATTGGTAGATTATGTGTATATATTACCATGTTTGATCATTGGTAGATTATGTGTATCTATTACCATGTTTGGTCATTGGTAGATTATGTGTATATATTACCATGTTTGGTCATTGGTATATTATGTGTATCTATTACCATGTTTGGTCATTGTCATTATGTGTATATATTACCATGTTAGGCATTGGTAGAATGTGTATATATTACCATGTTTGATCATTGGTAGATTATGTGTATCTATTACCATGTTTGGTCATTGGTAGATTATGTGTATATATTACCATGTTTGGTCATTGGTAGATTATGTGTATATATTACCATGTTTGGTCATTGGTAGATTATGTGTATCTATTAACATGTTTGATCAATGGTAGATTATGTGTATATACTACCATGTTTGGTCATTGGTAGATTATGTGTATATATTACCATGTTTGATCATTGGTAGATTATGTGTATCTATTACCATGTTTGGTCATTGGTAGATTATGTGTGTATATATTACCATGTTTGGTCATTGGTATATTATGTGTATATATTACCATGTTTGGTCATTGGTAGATTATGTGTATCTATTACCATGTTTGGTCATTGGTATATTATGTGTATCTATTACCATGTTTGGTCATTGGTAGATTATGTGTATATACTACCATGTTTGGTCATTGGTAGAGTATGTGTATATATTACCATGTTTGGTCATTGGTAGAATATGTGTATATATTACCATGTTTGATCATTGGTATATTATGTGTATCTATTACCATGTTTGGTCATTGGTAGATTATGTGTATCTATTACCATGTTTGGTCATTGGTAGATTATGTGTATATATTACCATGTTTGTCATTGGTAGATTATGTGCATATATTACCATGTTTGGTAATTGGTAGATTATGTGTATATATTACCATGTTTGGTCATTGGTAGATTATGTGTATCTATTAACATGTTTGATCAATGGTAGATTATGTGTATATACTACCATGTTTGGTTATTGGTAGATTATGTGTATATATTACCATGTTTGATCATTGGTAGATTATGTGTATCTATTACCATGTTTGGTCATTGGTAGATTATGTGTGTATATATTACCATGTTTGGTCAGTACGCATGCCTGGACATCAGGACAAGGGTCAGGTTAGAGGCTCGCAAAGATTTCAGAAAGAAGGGGATGGGAAGAGCAGAATTTGGCGGAGATCATGGATAAAGGGCATGTAAATCTGATGCATAGCACCTGAGCATGGAGGTTATTGTTTGTCAACAAATGCTGTCACTAACGAGTTGAATTGAATCTTAACATTAATAATAATTATCATGTTTTTTTCTTTGAATGTTATTTTATTTTAAGATTATATGTGGTGCAGAGTGTGACATGTTCATAGTCGATAACTGATAGAATGCAACAGTGTGAGCGAGAGAGAATGTGACGGCATATTGTGTGGTGCAGAGTGTGACATGTTCATAGTCGATAACTGATAGAATGCAACAGTGTGAGCGAGAGAGAATGTGACGGCATATTGTGTGATGCAGAGTGTGACATGTTCATAGTCGATAACTGATAGAATGCAACAGTGTGAGCGAGAGAGAATGTGACGGCATATTGTGTGATGCAGAGTGTGACATGTTCATAGTCGATAACTGATAGAATGCAACAGTGTGAGCGAGAGAGAATGTGACGGCATATTGTATGATGTAGAGAATGTGACGGAATATTGTATGATGTAGAGAATGTGACGGTATATTGTATGATGTAGAGAATGTGACGGTATATTGTATGATGTAGAGAATGTGACGGCATATTGTATGATGTAGAGAATGTGACGGTATATTGTATGATGTAGAGAATGTGACGGCATATTGTATGATGTAGAGAATGTGACGGCATATTGTATGATGTAGAGAATGTGACAGCATATTATATGATGTAGAGAATGTGACGGCATATTGTATGATGTAGAGAATGTGACGGCATATTATATGATGTAGAGAATGTGACGGCATATTGTATGACGTAGAGAATGTGACGGCATATTGTATGATGTAGAGAATGTGACGGTATATTGTATGACGTAGAGAATGTGACGGCATATTGTATGATGTAGAGAATGTGACGGTATATTGTATGACGTACAAAAAAAAGAGAATGTGACGGCATATTGTATGATGTAGAGAATGTGACGGCATATTATATGATGTAGAGAATGTGACGGTATATTGTATGACGTAGAGAATGTGACGGCATATTGTATGATGTAGAGAATGTGACGGCATATTGTATGATGTAGAGAATGTGACGGCATATTGTATGATGTAGAGAATGTGATGGCATATTGTATGACGTAGAGAATGTGACAGCATATTGTATGATGTAGAGAATGTGATGGCATATTGTATGATGTAGAGAATGTGACGGCATATTGTATGACGTAGAGAATGTGACAGCATATTGTATGATGTAGAGAATGTGATGGCATATTGTATGATGTAGAGAATGTGACGGCATATTGTATGACGTAGAGAATGTGACGGCATATTGTATGATGTAGAGAATGTGACAGCATATTGTATGACGTAGAGAATGTGACGGCATATTTTTGGAATATAATTATGTAAATGCAGAAATATTAGACATCTTCCGGTAGTCAGACTTTGCGCAGAATATATGTAGGACAGAATATAAGTTAGAAGTGAATATAGGTAGGGAGAGAATATATGTAGGGAGATAATATACATAGGGAGAGAATATATGTAGGGAGAAAATATATGTAGGGAGAGAATATATTAGGGAGAGAATATATGTAGGACAGAATATAAGTAAGAAGTGAATATAGGTAGGGAGAGAATATATGTAGGCAGAGAATATATTAGGGAGAGAATATATTAGGGAGAGAATGTATGTAGGGAGAGAATATATTAGGGAGAGAATATATGTAGGCAGAGAATATATGTAGGCAGAGAATGGATATAATTATGTTCTACATTCAGTCCATAAATGTATAATTTGCCAACAAACGTGGCTAGAGCAGATGCCGTAACTGAAGCAACTACGAGATTTTACATCTACGAGTCAGAGCAGAAGCTTTTGTTTGAGAAGTTCGAGTAAATTTGTATTTAATGTTTGTTTTCTGACCAAGTAATATTAGTTCATTGCTACAAAGCTTTCCAAGCACAGAATAAATGATTTCCAGGAAATATTTTGCTAAAGAGTGTAGTTTCCACCACCGCCTGTATAACTTATATATATATTATTATATATAGTAAATTACAGAAGTAACATATTTAAAATGTCATACATTTAACTTGGCAATTGTAACGCGACAGTTACACGTATATAATCTATAAATAGTCTGTAGTTTGATTACTTAGCAACACAGACGGATCTGTAGTCCGGTGGTTAACATGTTGGGGTTGGACTGGTAATCCAGGGATCGCAAGTTCGATCCACCGTCTGATCCTAATAAAATTAACAGTCTTTCAGATGGGACTTTAAACCGAGGTCTCATGTCGGTGCTTTACACCGTGCACGTAAAAGAACCAGAGGAGACTCTGTAATGAGCCTCTGTCTGTATCATTGCACTATCATCCAAAATCTAAAATGACTAATCTCTTCAGGAGGCGTCGCTCATATGGGTAACCGGTATATTATATTGTGCTACATCGGGTTGTTTGCATTTACATTAAAACAGGTTGGCTGCTGAATTGAGCAGTTTTGGGAGAAGTGAGAAAGCGCGCAATCGAGTCCTTAAATGGCGCTATTTAATAAATTTCAACAAAATATGGTTAAACTGCACAGTATGACCATTAAATACATCATTTGAATAGAAGGAGTGCTTTATAATGGGCCAGTTACTGTACAAAATTGTGTATAAAAATTGTAATTTTAGGGAAGTGGGGTCCCCAGAGGGCAAAGTCAGGGTCCCTAGGGTGACTGTTTCGCCCACATCGCCCTCTAAAATGATCCCTGCATTTACTCATTCTTATTGAGGGGGCAATGCCTAGAATAGCGGGTATGAGAATCTATCACTACTTTCACTTCATCAACGGGAAAACGTAGAGTATTGATTAGAATTATAGGAATGAAAGTCGTCCACAGTTAAACTAGAACGTACAGTTAGAACATAAACATACTTTGATAACTTCCAAGAGTTGACGGGTTATGATTTTCTAATATGTGTTCAGATCTCCGACTAAAGCTAATGTGATTTGATTGGTTGCATTTCATATTTACGCCAGAGTCCAACCAATCGGGAAGCTTCAGACTACGTTTGAGATTGAAGAAATTTTATAACATTCTGGAGAATGCAAAACCTGGCTCACATCTCGATATCAAGTGTAATGATTGGTCGAGTCTGCCTTCATCTCAACCAATCAGAAAGCTTGTGACCGATTTATTTATAGAGGTATTATAACATCAAGAAATTAATTCATACTTATTTTGTCTAATTGTCATGTGCACATATAATGGTATTTGAAATTTAAACAAATAATTGATCAATATATGAATATTATGCAAAACAATTAAGTTAAAGTTTGCACATTTACATAATTCTGGAAAAATCATCTGGATAAAAAGTTGAGAATAGTTGCTATGGCAAGGGACGAATGTGTTTTTATAAAGCAATGCAAGTTCGTGACAACCGCAACACCAATTGCGCTTTGTCGTAAAATAAATTTATTGTTTTTAATATTTATCATCTAATGTAGCTAAATACCCGCCCCATATATTGCATTCATCGGCTCAATGATTTTGGAAAAATTACAAATTGCCAGTTTCAGTGTATTCTTTCAGCAGTTGTGTTTCTCCATGATTTAGTTAAATGCTGAAAAACAGACCATATACAACATTCTAAATAATATCAAGCAAATTATCTCCCTTTGACTGTGGTCTAAATAATATTAAGCAAGTTGTCTCCCTTTAATTGTGGTCTAAATAATACTAAGCAAATTATCTCCCTTTGACTGTGGTCTAAATAATATTAAGCAAGTTGTCTCTCTTTAATTGTGGTTAATACTAAGCAAATCATCTCTCTTTCGTTGTTGTCTAAATTATACTAAACTAATTGTCTCCCTTTGATTATGGTTTGATAATACTAAACTAATTATCTCCCTTTGATTGTGGTTTGATAATAACCTAATTATCTCCCTTTGAGTGTGGGTGAAATGAAACAATGACAATTATCTCCCTTTGAGTGTGGGTGAAATGAAACAATGACAATTATCTCCCTTTGAGTGTGGGTGAAATGAAACAATGACAATTATCTCCCTTTGAGTGTGGGTGAAATGAAACAATGACAATTATCTCCATCGAGTGGTTTTGTAATGCTTAAACATTAAATGCTGTAAAAGGAATTGTTTTATCAGTTACTCTCTCCCACAGTGTATTATCTCCCATAGATCAGTGAGAACTAACCATGTCTTTATTTCACCCTTGTGTTATATTCAATGTACATATGTCCTTAACCCTTTCAACAATACAAACCTCTAAATAGGCTTACAAAAAGTGTTGATCCAGATCATGAGTGGTCTCATCAGGATCTGAACTTTTTGCCAGTAATATTACTATTTTTAGACAAAATTACCCATTTTGATAAATGAACTGGTCTAAATGTAATTTTCGTATTAATTTATTGGTCTAAAAATATCATGGATAAGTCCATGTCAGTTACTTGGTGTTGAATGGGTTACCTGTGCAATGATTGTTGATTCAATGATTATAATGTAGAGATGTGCCAAAAAATGTGTTGTTTAATTTAACCAATCCAACGTTTTAGATAGTTTGTTGTTTATTATGTAACTTTCAACTACAGCTTTTAGAACAATCCATATATTTATATACACTGCTGGAATTTTATGAGCGCTTTATTCTGATTTGTGTCCAGAATCATAATTCAACAACCTAACCTAAATGGTACAACAGTAGGTGAAGACAAGCAAGGAAATAAGCAAACAGGTCAAGGTCATAGTCCATAAACAAAGAAATGGTGAAAGGTCAAAGGTCACAGGCATGCCACAACACAATAACAATGTAAAAACTTGAAGCTTACTTTTTTCTAATAATAAATAGTGAATAAAATGAAGAAGTTTAAGAGATTGCAAGACACGACTAGAAACGTAATCTAAGCAGGAATAAAATAGAAATAATATCTTCCATTTCCAAGAAACTAAAAAAGTAACTAATTTATTGCTTAATTAAATCTGTAAATATTATCATATATTTATTTCGCGTTTATTAGATTTTTCTCCTTTTATTAATGCCTCAACTAACCATCTATCGACTTTTCAGACGTATTTGTGGTAACTGTTGCGTTGGACTGGTTACAGTCACAAGTACAGACTGGGCAACTCGTTGCAACTGGTTGTTCTGTTGTCGTAACGACATCTATAGCCGGTAATCTGTTTGCTAAATTCAATAAAATTTACACATTAATGATTTCACAAACTTATAAATATTCTGCATAAAGCAAGAACATAAACATTCAATAAGCTATGAACATTAGACGTCTCCGCAAACAGTACACGTCTCCGTAAACAGTAGACGTCTCCGCAAACAGTAGACATCTCCACAAACAGTAGACATCTCCATAAACAGTAGACGTCTCCGTAAACAGTAGACATCTACAGAGTACTCTCTTCGTACCTTAAATCTAAACAAGCTCTCCATCCACATACAACACAAATACTAATAACCTCTACTGATAGACATACAATGTGTACAACAGTTTGTTCCTGACAAAACCTTCATATCGAGTACACAACCCGGTGAAAACAAAACATTACATGTCCCGCCCCCGCTGATCGACAGCCAAGTATGACCACACTACACAGATAAACTGTATACACCTTCATATGCTCACAATCAGTTTTGAAATAGAAGCCCCTTTTCAGAAGCTCGTATAGCTTTGACAAAACATTCGCTATAAACAATTGTTTGAAACTTAAATATTTTCTGTACAAGTTGTCTCCCTTCACTGTAGCATTAAAACCTTGTTGATATAGGCATGAATGTTTGTTAATTGACCCCCTTTGTACTACGAAGCCTCACCCACCCCATCTTATATATTAAAAGCTTTGATCTCGAACAGAATTAGATGGAAATGCTACTTTTGACTTGAAAAAATCCTTTTTGATATTTCATGGCATGTTTTTAGCAACAAACACAACTTAGAAGACATGTGGAAATTTCATTTACGCTTTCCAATGAATGATAAAAGTTTTTTCAGTGAAAGAAAACTCCATCTTCCACTGGTTTGAAACAGTGAAAGATGGCATTTTCTCTGTCACTGCTTGAGTATCGTATTCCTCCTCAGTTGAATGTACTTTTGTACTTGTACCGATTTTCTGACAATCATGAATAGTTAATTATAAAGTAATATATTCTAATGAATTTGTTTTGTCTGTAGTTTTTAATTTTGACAGCAAACAGAAACTAACTTGAAAACTATACCGGAACTATTTCTTATCACGGATGTTCACACTAACACAAGTGGTTGTGCATTGTAGTGTAATGAGGCTCCCGTACAGTGCAGTTAAAATGAATAAAATTTGAAAACAAATATTATATTAGCAAAAATCATTGGAAATCATAAAAGAAAAAGAAGATAGGATTTTATTTCATCGAGTGATCACCGAAATATGTATCTCCACGAGTGCTGAATACATGAGGAACAACAACAACAACTTTCTGAACTAACAACACATAACATAACATAACAACATAAACACCTAGATCATTACGCTTATCATTGATATCGAAGGAAGATCCTCCAAAACCTAAACATGCCAGAGAGACAAACTGTATCAATTTAGACACAGGTATATATTTTGCCTTCATGTCATTAATTTTCTTTGCAAAACTCTGTTTGAAAATATGCACTATGCAGTAAACTGATGCAAATCTTTACCTCTGTGACCACCGTCAGGACATTTTGATGTATCGCCATTTCTTATGTCCTGCACACTGAAAAATATAAAAGGGAAAGCACTGTTAGGAAATGAAGAAATGTTTCATCACTGATTATCTCCCTTACATCATTGAAAACAAGCCGACATTCAGGTTCTGTATTAATTTAATAATCACTTTCCAGATCTGTATATTGTGGAACCTTCATGGTTACCCTCGAGACCTGTTTGTTTTAGGGTCACCATGGTTACCATCTAGATAATGTATATTGTGCAACCTCCATGGTTACTATCTAGAACTGTTCGTTTTAGAGTCACCATGGTTACCATCTAGCTATGTATATTGTGCAACCTCCATGGTTACTCTCTAGACCTGTTTGTTTTAGAGTTACCATGGTTACCCTCGAAATATATATATATATTGTGCAACTTCCATGGTTACTCTCTAGATCTGTTTGTTTTAGAGTTACCATGGTTACCATCTAAATATGTATATTGTGCAACTTCCATGGTTACTCTCTAGATCTGTTTGTTTTAGAGTTACCATGGTTACCATCTAGATAGTGTATATTGTGGAGACTCTGTGGTGCAATGGATATGGTTCTGTCTCGTAACCGAGTGTTATATGTTCGAGCCCCGCAACTATGGACGTGGCATGGAATCATTGAGTAGGGGACCGTCTTTCATGAGACAGGTAATTCACAGGTATATAATTGAGTAGGGGGCAGTCCCCCATACTGTGGGGATAATTCATGTGCTGGGAATAATTGAGCATATAAATAATTACCCTCTAGATGTTTGTGTTGTACATTCGTTGTTCTGCCAAGCACAATAAGGATCTTGCAAGGCAACACAGTCACTGAAACAAACAAGCACAATAAGGATCTGGCAAGGCAACACAGTCACTGAAACAAACAAGCACAATAAGGATCTGTCTGGCAAGGCAACACAGTCACTGAAACAAACAAGCACAATAAGGATCTGTCTGGCAAGGCAACACAGTCACTGAAACAAACAAGCACAATAAGGATCTGTCTGGCAAGGCAACACAGTCACTGAAACAAACAAGCACAATAAGGATCTGGCAAGGCAACACAGTCACTGAAACAAACAAGCACAATAAGGATCTGTCTGGCAAGGCAACACAGTCACTGAAACAAACAAGCACAATAAGGATCTGGCAAGGCAACACAGTCACTGAAACAAACAAGCACAATAAGGATCTGGCAAGGCAACACAGTCACTGAAACAAACAAGCACAATAAGGATCTGGCAAGGCAACACAGTCACTGAAACAAACAAGCACAATAAGGATCTGGCAAGGCAACACAGTCACTGAAACAAACAAGAATACCTGTGTCAAGGGTGTGACAAAACAAGTGGCTGCTTAGCAGAGAGGTGGTTGGTTCATACATAATTATGCTTCAAATTACATACAACAAGATAACATACATACCACATGATAACATACATATCACAAGATAACATACATACCACAAGATAACATACATACCACAAGATAACATACATACCACAAGATAACTTACATACCACAAGATAACTTACATACCAGAAGATAACATACATACCACAATATAACTTATACACAACAAGATAACATATATATCAGAAGATAACTTACATACCACAAGATAACACAACCACAAACACAACACAAAAACACAACCACAAAACACAACAACAACAAGATAACATACATACCAGAAGATAACTTACATACCACAAGATAACTTACATACCACAAGATAACATACATACCACAAGATAACTTACATACCACAAGATAACTTACATACCAGAAGATAACTTACATACCACAAGATAACTTACATACCACAAGATAACTTACATACCACAAGATAACTTACATACCAGAAGATAACTTACATACCAGAAGATAATTACATACCACAAGATAACTTACATACCACATGACAACATACACATCACATGACAACATACATACCACATGACAACATACATACAACATGACAACGTACATACCACATGACAACTTACATACAACATGACAACGTACATACCACATGACAACTTACATACCACATGACAATGTACATACCACATGACAACGTACACATCACATGACAACGTACATACCACATGACAACTTACAATAAGCTATAAAATGCTTGAACAGAAAACTAATTAGCTGCCCGTTATATTTACAGAAGTGATTGCTTGAGAGAGGTCAACACTTGAACCAATGACCAGTGCAGGAATCTAACACCTGATCAATACAGACTGGTGATTTACCACCAACAATCCAACGGGTTGATAACAACACAGCCTGCCTTCACCGTTAATACTGATACAAGTAAACATGAAAAATTGTTATGTCTTGTTAGCGGTCACCGACCCAGCCAGTCTCCATTCTATTTTACTTGACAATACAGCAAAGCTTTATGTCATAGATTTACATGCATTACATCTTGCCTATATATAACAAAATGGATTATTGAACTTGTAACTAGTCATGCCATGAAATGTTTGTGTAAATTATTTAGGAAGGAGAGGACAACCGTAAGCTGTATAATTCCTGATTTCAATTGTTGTAAATAATCATGTACATGATAAATGTTTAAACTAAAGCTTCTTAAGAAAGCTTGAGATGTGAAGATGTGACAGTATATGTTACCATAGATACCAGAGTGAAGATATGACAGTATATGTTACCATAGATACCAGAATGAAGATATGGCAGTATATGTTGCTATGGATACCAGAGTGAAGATATGGCAGTATATGTTGCTATAATACCAGAATGAAGATATGGCAGTATATGTTGCTATAGATACCAGAATGAAGATATGGCAGTATATGTTCCATAGATACCAGAATGAAGATATGGCAGTATATGTTGCTATAGATACCAGAATGAAGATATGGCAGTATATGTTGCTATAGATACCAGAATGAAGATATGGCAGTATATGTTGCTATAGATACCAGAATGAAGATATGGCAGTATATGTTACCATAGATACCAGAATGAAGATATGGCAGTATATGTTGCTATAGATACCAGAATGAAGATATGGCAGTATATGTTGCTATAGATACCAGAATGAAGATATGGCAGTATATGTTGCTATAGATACCAGAATGAAGATATGACAGTATATGTTGCTATAGATACCAGAATGAAGATATGGCAGTATATGTTGCCATAGATACCAGAATGAAGATATGGAAGTATATGTTGCTATAGATACCAGAATGAAGATATGGCAGTATATGTTGCCATAGATACCAGAATGAAGATATGGCAGTATATGTTGCTATAGATACCAGAATGAAGATATGGCAGTATATGTTACCATAGCTACCAGAATGAAGATATGGCAGTATATGTTGCCATATATACCAGAATGAAGATATGGCAGTATATGTTGCTATGGATACCAGAGTGAAGATATGGCAGTATATGTTGCTATAGATACCAGAATGAAGATAGGATGGTATATGTTGCTATGGATACCAGAGTGAAGATATGGCAGTATATGTCGCTATGGATACCAGAATGAAGATATGGCAGTATATGTTGCTATGGATACCAGAATGAAGATATGGCAGTATATGTTGCTATAGATACCAGAATGAAGATATGGCAGTATATGTTGCTATGGATACCAGAATGAAGATATGGCAGTATATGTTGCTATGGATACCAGAATGAAGATATGGCAGTATATGTTGCTATGGATACCAGAATGAAGATATGACAGTATATGTTGCTATAGATACCAGAATGAAGATATGGCAGTATATGTTGCTATATATAACAGAATGAAAATATGGCAGTATATGTTGCTATAGATATCAGAATGAAGATATGGCAGTATATGTTGCTATATATAACAGAATGAAAATATGGCAGTATATGTTGCTATAGATACCAGAATGAAGATATGACAGTATATGTTGCTATATATAACAGAATGAAGATATGACAGTATATGTTGCTATATATAACAGAATGAAGATATGGCAGTATATGTTGCTATATATAACAGAATGAAGATATGACAGTATATGTTGCTATAGATACATGTAGTCTCAAGATAGCAATACTATATATAATGTACATATATCTCAGCACATTCAATACATGTCTTCACAAATATGTTAATGTATTCATTTTTTTCTTCCTAAATCTTGTCAAAAGACATTATTTTTGTAATGTGTTTTATTACAGGCAGACTATATTCTATGCATGATCGAGTCCGTCGAATGACTGACTATTCTATGCATGATCGAGTCCGTCGAACGACTGACTATTCTATGCATGATCGAGTCCGTCGAACGACTGACTATTCTATGCATGATCGAGTCCGTCGAACGACTGACTATTCTATGCATGATCGAGTCCGTCGAACGACTGACTATTCTATGCATGATCGAGTCCGTCGAATGACTGACTATTCTATGCATGATCGAGTCCGTCGAACGACTGACTATTCTATGCATGATCGAGTCCGTCGAATGACTGACTATTCTATGCATGATCGAGTCCGTCGAACGACTGACTATTCTATGCATGATCGATTCCGTCGAATGACTATGGCTTGATCATTAACTCTATCTATCTATCTTATCTTATCTTATCTAATCTTATCTAATCTTATCTTATCTAATCTAATCTAATCCGGACTATCTACGAAGGTAAGCATACTATATGTACAATCCGGACTATCTACGACGGTAAGCCTACTATCTATCTATCTATCTATCTATCTATCTATCTATCTATCTATCTATCTATCTATCTATCTATCTATCTATCTATCTATCTATCTCTCTATCTATCTATCTATCTATCTATCTATCTATCTATCTATCTATCTATCTATCTATCTATCTATCTATCTATCTATCTATCTATCTATCTATCTATCTATCTATCTATCTATCTATCTATCTATATTGCCAGTGTATTAAATATCGTCAACTCAACAGATTTATATTGCAGTATTGCGCACACAGATTTATATTGTAGTATTGCACACACAGATTTATATTGCAGTATTGCGCACGCTCTATCTATGACAGATTTATATTGCAGTATTGCGCACGCTCTATCAAATATCAACCACCAACAGTGATTTATTACTGCACAGTACTGAAATTAAAATATTATTAACTCCTGGGAAGCAGCTGGGAATCAGAGCTATCATATTTAAAGATATATGCCTGTTCAAATTGATTTATTTTAGCTCGATTGAGAAACAACTTATATTAATCGCTCTGGAGACATCATTCCTGATGGAATCCATCGCCACGAGGGAGAGAGAAGAGACAACGTGGAATTTAAATTTAAACTATGGGGCAGAACTAACTTGAAGCATACGCAAAAAAATCTAATTTTCAAATTCTATATAATATAATCTATATAAATGTCTATATTTTTATACAATATATAATTATTTCTACTTGTGACCGGCCATATTTTTCCGTTAAACATGTAGCTTGCAATTGGATACCTGACAAGATATAGCTTGACACATCTACAATATTGTGTTACATGTTTGATAAGAAGATTGCATGCTGGAGTGAGCCCTTTAGTGACCGACCAGCCATTACTAGGTATGCCTATACCCAAGTCAACTTTACTAGACTAGTGGGTGTCATTTGAGAACTGGAATTTACTACATGTATTTTAGCATTATCTGTCAAAAGTTAAAACTGTCAAAAAATGTTTTGACAGCTTTTGCGATTTTTTGACCTTCGATTGAATTTGAATTGCTAAACTGACATATTATACTGGGGCATCAAATAATGCGTCTCCAAACTGGTTACTTACTGTACTGCATAACTCTTGAACTCTTGGTATAAGACCCCCAAAATGAAGCTGTGGTAGTGAGTGGAGAAGTTTGTATAGTATTGTGTTCCTCCTATGAAATGGGTCACACAATTGTGGATTCAGGAGACCCCCATCTTTGGAGACCCCCATCTTCGGAGACCCCCACCATCTTCGGAGACCCCCACCATCTTTGGAGACCCCCCATCTTGTCTTTGTATCACAATTATTCCACAACAGCAACCTGACATGCCCACCCGCCAAGACACGAGCCTCAATAGAGCCAGTAACCATTATTTAACTATCTGTTACTATCTACAAGCGAACATAAGAAGCTCCCGGGGACGGGATTCAAACATTGAGTAAATGCAAGGTACGACATCACACATCTGTACATTATAGCATTCTCTTACCCGCATGTTTTATGACGGAAGCACCGATGCAGTGGTATGGATTTGATGTTTTCTTTGGAAATAACGATCAATTTATCTTGACGGAAGATTTTGAGTTCTTTGACGGGTTCGTCTGTACGTAGAACTTGGATATCCTCGATGACGATGCTCTCAATCCCTCCATCCAGCCCCTTGTTTATAGCCTTCAGGATACGACCGTCCGCTGCAAACAAAGCAGTATGTGTGCATTCTATACCAATTTATCTCAGCTTGATTGTGATGATTGTGATGATTGTGAAACAAGTATTTTACAACATTAGATTAATCGCTCTCAAGACGACATTCCTGATGGAAACCATCGCCATGAGGGCGGGAGAGGAAGCATTGAACATGTCAGTGTCTTGCCTAAGGATTCCACAACCATGAGGGTGGGAGAGGAAGCATTGAACATGTCGGTGTCTTGCCTAAGGACTCCACAACCATGAGGGCGGGAGAGGAAGCATTGAACATGTCGGTGTCTTGCCTAAGGACTCCACAACCATGAGGGTGGGAGAGGAAGCATTGAACATGTCATTGTCTTGCCTAAGGACTCCACAACCATGAGGGCGGGAGAGGAAGCATTGAACATGTCATTGTCTTGCCTAAGGACTCCACACCATGAGGGCGGGAGAGGAAGCATTGAACATATCAGTGTCTTGCCTAAGGACTCCACAACCATGAGGGCGGGAGAGGAAGCATTGAACATGTCAGTGTCTTGCCTAAGGACTCCACAACCATGAGGGCGGGAGAGGAAGCATTGAACATGTCGGTGTCTTGCCTAAGGACTGCACAACCATGAGGGCGGGAGAGGAAGCATTGAACATGTCAGTGTCTTGCCTAAAGACTCCACAACCATGAGGGCGGGAGAGGAAGCATTGAACATGTCGGTGTCTTGCCTAAGGACTGCACAACCATGAGGGCGGGAGAGGAAGCATTGAACATGTCAGTGTCTTGCCTAAGGACTCCACAACCATGAGGGCGGGAGAGGAAGCATTGAACATGTCGGTGTCTTGCCTAAGGACTGCACAACATGAGGGCGGGAGAGGAAGCATTGAACATGTCAGTGTCTTGCCTAAGGACTCCACAACCGTGGTTCTGGTGGGGCTCATACTCACAACCTTGTGGCTACAAGACAGACACTGTATCCGTGATAACACGGAAGCTACATTAACAAAGTCCACAAACGATGTACTTTTAACCCTTAACCTGGCAAATAAATTGGACGGGATGTGCAAACAACATAGATCCAGATCAGCCACGGCATAATGCCGTGTCTGATCAGGATCTATGTTGCTTGCGATTCAGACAAGTGCTTTAGCTCCACTATCCGATTAGCAAACAGCATAGAGCCTGATCAGATGGCACATTCTGTGTAGTCTGATCTGGTTCTATGCTGTTTGCAAAAGCGACTTTAGTCGTGATTGGCAGGTTACGGATTAATAGCTAGACAACATGTGCTTAAGAAATGAAATCTGCGCTTACGTTTCCACGACAGCTTTCCATTCTCCATGGAGATATATTTGAATGTGACAGGAAATTATTGTGCCAAATATGCATAATTCATAAGTTGTAGAAATCCACTTCCAAAATATCAATAGATAATTATTGGATTGAAAGCCAAGGTGATTCATATGTGTGATGTTTTAAATCTGCTTATAATTATTCCTTCATGGACCAAATGTTGAAATCATCCAAGTTTGGGTTAAATAAATAATACTGGTTGCTATGGTAATGCACCTTCGATTCAAATATGTGATGTTTTAAATCTGCTTATAATTATTCCTTCATGGACAAAATGTTGAAATCATCCAAGTTTGGGTTAAATAAATAATACTGGTTGCTATGGTAATGCACCTTCGATTCAAATATGTCATTTTCAAATCTGCTTATAATTATTCCTTCATGGAAAAAATGTTGGGTTAAATAAATAATACTGGTTGCTATGGTAATACATGTAACTACAATTGCAAGAAATAGATAGGGGTGCTCATATTTTCCCATATATTTTTCAAAACGCAATATCTCCAATATCATTTTTACTGCATTTGGCCTCATCTTATCCAACACACACACAGATCAAATATATCAACTGGAAAGATGGTTATCTCTTACAGTTGAAAATGTGGGTAAAACTGCTGGATAACAAATTTTCATATATTTTGCTATTAAGAATTCAGGAATGTTGAGTTTTAAATGCGCATCGGAATGTTATTTATGGAGATAATTCATTGAAAACAGTGAGTTGGCACTATCTCACAGCCCCTTACTGAGTCCTCACTTAATGCTCTCTCAAAAATGATATTTCATTTTGTAGATATGAAGACGCTTGCCAACTGTATAACTATAAATCTATTTGTTCATTCAAATAAATACAACTCTTCACCCCGACTAAATTTTGGTTTAATAAACAGTGCACCCAACTAACAATTAGAATGATTCCAGCTCTACACCTACTGTCTAATTCTGCCCCTCCCTATACACCCCACTGCCTCGATGCCCAATTTTACCCCTCCCTATACCCCAAATGCCTCGTCGACCCAACATGTGACTTACAGGAAGCATTAACAATTCAAGTAACACGATCTGAAGCAAAAAACTTATCTCTTTTAAATGACATAAAAATGATGAACATTTGATCACAATCGGCACTATCAATAAAAGTTAATGTTGCATTGCCAACTAATATTGCTTGCTGTCGTCGTATCGTTTACAATGGAACTACATAAGTGACTCTTTATAAACACGTATATACATCACATAGCTATTCTTCAACATGTTTTATATAAATGTAACACAGTCTTTATGTGAGATGGTACGGTGGTCGCCAGATCGGACAGGTGGGTTTTCTCCGGGTACTCTGGTTTCCTCCCACACTAATGACCACATTTACTCTTTCATCCGCGCCAACGAGAATGATTAATATAAGTTGTTAAAACTTGCTTCGCAATCGTTGTAAAATAAATAAAGTTAAAAAATAATAAGGCCCCCCACAGTGTATTTCTGGTCTCCCAGACGACAACACATTTTGATGTAAACATTTTCAACGAAAACGTTAAAAATTGCTACTGAGCATAAAACCGTATGCTAGATTTATTAATACTTACATGTTCCAACAAACATGATGTCATAGTAGGTTTCATCCGCTGCCAATACATGCCAATCAATCGCAATAGCAGAAAACCGGCCCCTGGAAACACATAACACAAGAATATTTAGTGAACAGTCGTGAACATATGATAAACTGTGGCCATTTGATATAAGTTAAAATATAAGTTATTTTCATATACATATATATTGTGGTAGCGTATTACAATGTCAAGTTATATTATTAACCCTTTCAATGCTACAGACCTCTAAATAAGCTTACAAAGAGTGTAGATCCAGATCGTCACCATCTCATCAGGATCTGCACGTTTTGTCATTAATATTACTATTTTTAGACAAAATTACCCGTTTTGATAAATGAACTGGTCCAAATGTAAAAGAATTTGCGCTTGTCATACATGCAATTTATACATGGTCTGCATTTTATCAACCCGTCTTATATGTGAGTGCATGCCAAAACCCACAGATTTTCTGACCAAGGTAGCGAGGGGGGGTCATCTTATCGGCGAGTATGGACGCTAGTTTCTGTTTTGAAGCATTCACCTCTTCATTTGTTATCACTTCTTTCACTAGCTACTTCAAACATATTCGACAATACAGTCAAATCTGCATTAGTGGTCACCTCTATTAAGCAGCCAACCTGTATTAAGCAGTCAGTTTCCAGATGCCCAATATGTTGTTTTATTACTCATTTAACCTCTATTAAGCAGCCACCTGTGCTAAGCAGCCACTTTCTGAGATTCCATTGGCCGGCTGCTTAACCCTTTCAACACCACAGACCTCTAAATAGGCGTACAAAAAGTGTAGATCCAGAATCTGCACTTTTTGCCAGTAATATTACTATTTTTAGAGAAAAATTACCCATTTTGATAAATGAACTGGTCCGAATGTAATTTTCTTATTCATTTATTGGTCTAAGAATATCATGGACCAGTCCATGTCAGTTACTTGGTGTTGAAAGAGTTAAGACAGGTTTGACAATACTAGACAAGTAGCTATGAGATTTGGAGACAGACATACTGTGAGTGTGTAACTGTTCCAGCATTTTATGGAGTCGGAGAGTCAGCGGAGACGTTGACGTTGGTTCAATCTGCTACTAATATTCCTCGGTTACACCAACAAGCACGAGAATGTAACTGATGCCGACACGTAAAGAGGAAACCACAAGCATCAATGTCAAGCGGCACGTACAGAGCATGCAGGTGATGTTGAGGTTTATGCTGGAATGGCATGTTTTGGTAACAGTGTCGGTGCACGCCTAGACATAGCATCTATGTGTCTGTCAGGTGCAGTTTGCTTACAGCAGACTGACGAGCAGACGGGTGCACAGCTTCTTCATTAGTCACCCAGCAACGTTATACAAGCAGCGATCTCAAGCTAGTAGTGTACAATCTTGACTAATGTTTCATTTTATTTTAGAGATGTCATGAATGTGTTTCAAACAAACGAACACCAGTTTGTATGTATGTATGTTGTATTAATGTCAAACCCCTTGTGGGGACCTAGACATGTTTTCCTGGGCAGACATAACCGATCTAAGCGGTTGACCAGTACTAAGCAATGTGTGTGATGTACCTTGCTCAATGACACTACATATGTGGCCTGACCGAGTATCAAACTCGGGACCGATCGATTCCAAATCCGACGCTCTACCACTGGACCATGGACGCCACACTCTAGTATAGTGTAATAGAGTACAACATATTGTTTTCCAATCCAAAGTTTCTCGGTATACTTTCAGGTGTGTTTCAATGTTGTTATTCATCAGTTTAAGTGCATTTCTCTGGTTCCCTGACACTATTTATTATTCACAAAGAACTGGTGCATTGTTTTACTGGAAGTGGATAAAGCAGGTGCCCCTGTTATCTGCAGCTGACATTCTATAATCCAGTAGGTACTTTACACTTTATTTACCTTCCAAGGTCTACACTCTGACTCAACAACAGCTGTGCCACTGTCTATACATCACGTGCAGCTCCTATGTCACAGCTAATGTTTATTTACCAATTATTTGTAATTAGATGCATGTTACTGGGTATTGGTATTAAGAAAATGGCACGTTGTTTATCAAGGATATTCTTAAATACACCTCCGAGATTTTATTATATAATTTTGTATAAAGCTTATTTTCTGATAATGTTTTACTTAATTATTTTCGTATTATATATGTGTGAAATATATACTGTTTAGTCCAATAGGCTGAGAAATCTAGCTCTACCAATTTAGGTAAATTACCTCCTTAGAAGGTGCATAGGGTAATTACTACATTAGAAGGTGCATAGGGTAATTACTACATTAGAAGGTGCATAGGGTAATTACTACATTAGAAGGTGCATAGGGTAATTACTACATTAGAAGGTGCATAGGGTAATTACTACATTAGAAGGTGCATAGGGTAATTACTACATTAGAAGGTACATAGGGTAATTACTACATTAGAAGGTGCATAGGGTAATTACTACATTAGAAGGTGCATAGGGTAATTACTACATTAGAAGGTGCATAGGGTAATTACTACATTAGAAGGTGCATACGGTAATTACTACAAAATGATTGAAAAAGTCAAATAAAAATTGTGTTTCACAAATGTAGAGTTTTTCTTCAATTGCTGTTCGTGTTTCGGAATATCGAGACATGTTGTTGTATCTGGAAAGCTAGCATCACATTTACTTATCTTGTACTAAATATGGTTTCATAACGTAGTGTAGGTCGTGATAGTGCAGTTATAGCGCATTCGCTTCAGGTGCGAAAGGCCCAGAGTTCGAGACCCGCTGGAGCCGTTACGATTGTGCCCTTAGCCAAGCAAGGCATTTAAATTTCCACATTGCATCTTCTCTCTTAATATAAGTTGTAAGAACTTGTTTCGCAATCGAGCTAAAAATAAATCTGTATAAACTAACACAGTTTGGGTAAAAAGGGTCAACAAGTTAAAAATATCATAAAATGTCAAAATTTGATAAACACTAACACTCTGCCCACAATATATTGACAGTAAAAATAATAAATTTCCTTCATTATGGGCTATAAATCTTGGCTTAATGTGAAGTACACTTTTAATGTGATTATTGCATGATTAATAGTCACGTTTGTCTATTACGAGGGTTGTTCAATAAAGTTTTCTGTTATGCTTTCCAGTGAATGCTATTAACCCTTTCCCCCATAGAAACACCTCTCGACACCATTACCAATACAACATACATTAAAAGAGATTTCTCAGTGAAAGAAAACTCCATATTCCACTGTTTTGAAACAGTGACTATGGCATTTTTTCTGTCACTGTTTGAGTTTCGTATTCCTGCGTGGTTAGATGTACTTGTGTATTTTAGCTATTTTCTGACAATCATGAACAGTTAATTATAAGTAATATATTCTAATGAATTTGTTTTGTCTGTAGTTTTTAATTTTGACAGCAACCAGAAACTATTTCTTGTTACGGACGTTTACACTAACAGAAATTGTTTGGTTTTGCAGTTGTGCATTGTAGAAGAATGAGGCTCCCAACAGGGCAGTTAAAATGAATAAAATTTGAAAAACAAAGCCAAAATCATTGGAAATCATAAAAGAAAAAGAAGATTTGTGTTCACTAGCATAAGATAGAATTTTATTTCATTTCGATGATCACTCGATGAAATAAACTCCTATCTTATACTAATAAAAACACAAACATCCTCTATATCTTACACTAATAAACACAAACATCCTCTATTTCTTTTCAAATGATCAATAAAGTTGTTTGGAGGAGACTTTGTATGGAGTACTGGTTGGGGGTAGTCTGATATTTCCAGGAGGCAGTAACTGTGGCATATTGATCAACTTTGAGGGAGGCAGTAACTGTGGCATAGTGATCAACTTTGAGGGAGGCAGTAACTGTGGCATAGTGATCAACTTTGAGGGAGGCAGTAACCGTGTCGTAGGATCAACTTTGAGGGAGGCAGTAACTGTGGCATAGTGATCAACTTTGAGGGAGGCAGTAACCGTGTCGTAGGATCAACTTTGAGGGAGGCAGTAACCATGTCGTAGGATCAACTTTGAGAGAGGCAGTAACCGTGTTGTAGGATCAACTTTGAATGTGTTAAATCTGTTTTGGGATTGTGGCGACGGCAGGCAACAATCAGTTGAATGTTGGATTTTGTTATTGCTAGACGGAAGCGCCGTGGCGATGCGGGTGCACAACATGCAGTGTATCTATATAATTGCTATTTTTCTGGTAACCACAAAATATGCATAGTGATTATATATACATTATAATACACATCAGTAAACATCTGATGCTCTTAAATATGTAATATTTCATTTTGAAGAACATAAATCAAACGTCTATTTGCTATTTTCATTGCTGTAAGTGTGCGTGAGCGAGTATTTGGTTTAACGGCACATCAGTGCAGTTCAGGCTATATCGCGCCGGGTTAAGTATATTGTATACAAGATAGATAAATATATAATAAAATACATGTATGTAGTAAAATTGAAAGGTCAATTGCAACAAAATTTATCAAGCTGTAAAAATGTAATGACAAAAAACTGTATATAAACAAGTAACACGTTACATTTATGGACAAGGTGTGATTCTGTAAGCAGTATATTATTAAAGTGGTTGGAAGACCCTTGTAGAACCAATGATCCATGTTGGAGTAACCGAGCACTGCTATCAGTAACTCACTACCATAGCTCACTACGAACAAATATGAACAGTTAGTTGTAAAACAGTACATTTTGTGTAACCATAGAGTGAAAATCTGTTTTAACCCATTCAATGCCAAGTAACTGACATGGACTGGTGCATGATATTTTTAGACCAATAAATTAATAAGAAAATTACATTTGGACCAGTTCATTTATCAAAATGGGTAATTTTATCTAAAAATAGTAATAATTATTACTGGCAAAATGTGCAGATCCTGATGAGACGGCTCGTCATGAGCCGGCTCATCTGGATCTACACTTTGTAAGTCTATTTAGAGGCCTGTAGTGTTGAAAAAGTTAATATAATGGAGGTGCAAAAATAAAAACTTGTGCAGGCAATCATCCAGCATTATTACGGCTAATGAATAATTGTTTGGACCTCCATGACACAGAGGTTATGGTTGTTGTCAGGTTCAGGAGATGCAGCTCCCTGAGGGGTTTGGCAGATATAGTCAGTCTCCCTGAATCTCCCTCATTTATCCATATTTTAAGCTCAGGGAGAAGATCCATCATTTCGAATATATGGAGGAGTCCGACAAGGACAATCAACAAACTTCTCCCAGCAATCCACAAAATGATCCCTTCTATCCACAAAACTCTCCCTTGAATCCATTCGAAAGCCCCATTATGACCTTTTTTTACCAAATAGCTAATGGAATTCTTTCAACAATCAGCTTCATCCCATTTTTATTTATTTTTGAGATTAGCCTCGGTGGGCAAGCCGCATTATTTCCTCGTTTGTCTGATGGAACTGCTCATGAGTCATGAGTCACTGACAAAACAATCTTAATTACCACCAAACAACCACACAGGATGACATATGGCATGTCACATATATCGCCATGACAACAGGTTACCAAAATCATTAATATACAACTAACAACAAAAAAACACACTACTTTTCTAACTATTTGCCTGTATTTAACACAGAACTGCTTGGTTACTTAACTTTACTATTGTCACATGTGTGTGTGAACATTTACACATAGGAAATGGCAGCCATTTATTTACACATGGAAAGAGATAGGAAATGGTGGCCATTTACAAATGGAAAGAGATAGGAAATGGTGGCCATTTACAAATGGAAAGAGATATTAAATGGTGCCATTTACAATGCTAGATTCATCTTGTATCTTTCTCAAAATCAGCAGAGAAATTCGGTCAGGTTTCAAACTCACATCGCCACGGTGATGATGCCTAGCAACTCTAATCCACCTAGGCCCTAAATAGGAAGGAAACCTCCTTGGTGCAATATGCGGTACGGTGTCTGCCTAGGGACTGCAGGGTTGTGAGACTGAGCCATACCAGGACCACACTAGGGGGGAGAGGGTGGTAGTGTCCTCATGCAGGACACTTAAATCCACATTGCCTCTTCTCTCTCCCTCGTGGCGATGGATTCCATCAAGAATGAGGTCTTGAGGGTGATTAAACTAATATGGTAAGAACATTTTACAATCAAGCTAAAAGAAATTTACATGCATAAGGTTGGGCAAATTACACTGCACAAACAGCACCGTCGTGATAGCGCAGTGGTAAGGCATTCGCTTTAGGTGCAAAAGGCCCAGAGCCGTTGTGATAATGTCCTTAGGCAAGGCATTTAAATTCCGCTTCTCTCTCCCTCGTGGCGATGGATTCCATTAGTGATTAATATAACTTGTTTCGCAATCGAGCAAAAAATAAATTGTATAAACTAAAACACTTAAATTCCACATTGCCTCTTCTCTCTCCTCTCCTCTCCTCTCCTCTCCTCTCCTCTCCTCTCCTCTCCTCTCCTCTCCTCCTCCTCCTCTCCCCCCCCCTCCTCCCTCCTCCCCTCTCCTCTCCTCTCCGCTCCTCTCCTCTCCTCTCCTCCCCTCTTCCTCCCTCTCCTCTCCTCTCCTCTCCTCTCCTCTCCCTCCCTCTCTCCCTCTCCTCTTCCTCTCCTCTCCTCTCCTCTCCTCCTCCTCCTCTCCTCTCCTCTCTCTCCTCTCCTCTCCTCCTCCCTCCTCTCCTCTCCTCCCTCTCCTCTCCTCTCCCTCCTCTCCTCCCTCCTCTCCTCTCCCTCCTCCTCCTCTCCTCTCCTCCTCGCCTCTTCCTCTCCTCTCTCTCCTCTCCTCTCCTCTCCTCTCCTCTCCTCTCCTCTCTCTCTCTCCTCTCCTCTCTCTCTCTCTCTCTCTCTCGCTCTCTCTCTCTCTCTCTCTCTCTCTCTCTCTCTCTCTCTCTCTCTCTCTCTCACTCGTGGCGATGTATTCCATCAGGAATGAGATCTCGAGAATGATTAATGAAAGTTGTAAGAACTTGTTTCGCAATCAAGCTAAAGTAAATTTGTATTAACTAACCAGTGTTACTTCTACAGGATAAAGCCCAGCGTCAAACTTTCATCTTGAAGACTTTAACCACAAAAAATGATTAAATTATGATATGAAAGCAAGACTATGAAAGCAAGGCATGAGCCGCATTCAAACAGAACCAACTTTATTGTGAACGGATCATATTACATATCACAACAGGCAACCATCCATTTACCAAACTAGGTCAGTGTTTTTGCCACTTTGCAAAATAAATAGCAAAACAGTCATGAAGCATGTTTCTAACTTATTAATAATTCATGAGGTTTTAGTTTATCGTTTCAATTCCTGGGTAGGGCGCCTTTTTGCGTCAAATTGCGCGAAATGCAATTTATCTACTGAATGCAGCAATATGTACCAACATAAATAGACATAAAAGGACCATCTTTATGCATTTACCATTCTTGTGTTGCTACAAATAATGTAATCCAATATGCACAGCCATGAGAGTGATGCTCCCAACTATGACCTTTATAATCACTGCTAATCTGTTACTGTATGCGTGACACCATAGTGTAACAGACACTTGAGACAGGTAGCTTTGACTGTGCTCCTCACAATACCGTACTGACAGCTTGCATGAACGAAATATCTAAATGAAGTTATTGCCAACACATCCAATAGCAACACAATGGGAAACTGGATCACCCACAAACCAGGAACATAATATAAATGATAGTATTTAGCAAGTAAATGAACCAGGAGTGTCCGTCAACTAGCAACAAATAAACAAACAAAAGGTATATAGAGAATATTAGTAGCGGTATTTAACAAGTAAAGGAAATGGGAACTTCACACCATAATATAGATAACACTGAACAAGTAAAGGAAATGGGACCTTCACACCATAATATAGAGGACACTAACATTGAACAAGTAACAGAAATGGGACCTTCACAACATAATATAGATGACACTAACATTGAACAAGTAAAGGAAATGGGACCTTCACACCATAATATAGAGGACACTAACATTGAACAAGTAACAGAAATGGGACCTTCACACCATACTATAGATGACACTAACATTGAACATGTAACAGAAACGGGAACTTCACACCATAATATAGATAACACTGAACAAGTAAAGGAAATGGGACCTTCACACCATAATATAGAGGACACTAACATTGAACAAGTAACAGAAATGGGACCTTCACACCATAATATGAAGGACACTAACATTGAACAAGTAAAGGAAATGGGACCTTCACACCATAATATAGATGACACTAACATTGAACATGTAACAGAAACGGGACCGTCACAACATAATATGGAGGACACAAACATTGAACAAGTAATGAAAACAATCTAATACTATTTTTCTTGGTACAGACAATATTTTGACATGTGACAATACTATTTTCCTGGTACGTTTGACTCACTTTGACATGGTTTGCATCAACACTGGAGCACCACCCATAGCATCAACAGCAGAATCCATCAGCGGATGTTCAAGTATAAATTTGAACGTCCGATCCGAGAGCGATTTGCTATCGTTGACGCATGTGCTGGCAGGATGTGGGGTTGGTGACTGATCGAACGGCACTCCGAACCAGTTGTGTTTGCCTGTCTCTTGACCCTTGAACTTTCCCTGGAATGTCCTATCGATATCGTCGTACCGGAAAGCACACACGGCAGATCCCTCGATGCTATTATCGGGGGTATTAAACACCCCGTAGATCATCTTTGTTGTATTCTGCTTGCTCTTTGTAGGCATATAGTAACCCATATCAAAATTAGATGTAGATTCTGAAATACAAACAAATGTCACGGTAAACATTTTGTTTCTTCCACCAACTATTGAACATATACAGTCAAACCTGTTAGTGGTCACCTCTATTAAGCAGCCAGTTTCCAGATTCCCATTATCTTGTTTTACTATACATTTGACCTCTATTAAGCAGCCACCTCTGCTAAGCTGCTACTTTCTGTGATTCCCTTGGCTGGCTGTTTAAGACAGGTTTGACTGTAGACATATTAAGACTGCGGATGAAATAGAGAAATTTGTCTCAGTTTTCAGTCATTTAAAAATGAGCGAAGATATATGATTAGACTGACTGATGAGAAGTGATGATGATGATGATGATGATAAGTGATCATGATGATGATAGGTCATAAAGATGATAATGAGCTGGTGCTGGGAATAAGTGATGATGATGAGTGATGATGGAAGTGATGATGATGAGTGATGACTGTAAGTGATGACAAGATGTGTTCATCAGTGTTGGGTGATTATTAGTGATGAGTGACAATGATGATGGAAGTGATGATGATGAGTGATGACTGTAAGTGATGACAAGATGTGTTTGTTCAGTGTTGGGTGATTATTAGTGATGAGTGACAATGATGAATGATGATGGAAGTGATGACAAGATGTGTTCATCAGTGTTCAGTGATTATTAGTGATGAGTGACAATGATGAAGAAAAGTGATACTTGTGAAATGACAGGGAAATCAGAAATTTCATATCCAGAAATTTATAAAAATTATATTCAGAAGTGATTAACACGGATGTTACCAAATTCTTACAATTATTGAAAAGCTACTTGATTCAAATCACACTTAAACCCCCCCCCCCCCATTCCCCATCTCATAATACAGACTAATTGATTTCTGAAGCAAAATATTCAACTTACGCAGCTCATCAAAGGGGAAGGATGTATCGCCGGGAAATGAACAAGTGAGCCGAGCCTTGAAGAACGATGTCCAACTGGAATAGTCGTACGGTCCTCCATGGTCGTTCTTACACACCCTAGCCACACGAGAAAACGTTGCCTGAAAATGAACAAAAGCTTCGGACTAAACTACATGAGCAGTCAAGTTATCTCAAACTACATGAGCAGTCATGTTATCTCAAACTCCATGAGCAGTCATGTTATCTCAAACTACATGAGCAGTCATGTTATCTCAAACTACATGAGCAGTCATGTTATCTCAAACTACATGAGCAGTCATGTTATCTCAAACTCCATGAGCAGTCATGTTATCTCAAACTACATGAGCAGTCATGTTATCTCAAACTACATGAGCAGTCATGTTATCTCAAACTACATGAGCAGTCATGTTATCTCAAACTACATGAGCAGTCATGTTATCTCACTATCAGGGCTCATTCTAGAAGGCGACATGGGCAAAGTAGTCGCCCTAGGGACCCTGACTTCGCCCCCTGGGGGTCCCACTACTCCCTAAAAATCATTTTTATTTTACAATTTTCAGACAAAATATTGTCCAGTAAACAATGGCCATTGTAAAACACTTCTATTCAAATATCGTATTTAATGGTCATATTGTGTATTTTAACCCTATTATGTTGAAATTTATTAAATAATATTATTTGGGTGTGGCTTGAGCTCAGCCTATCTGCATATCTAAACCAGCACAATAATGCCAAGTTTCAGAAATCAGCGAATTTCAGACACTACAAAAACTCCAGTACTTTACAATATCTGTACGAAGACAACTAATCTGTATATCAACTGTTGGCATTTAACAAAGCTCCCTTTCATTTCATCTATTAGTTTTGTTTCTCATTTTGTACGATAAGTTTTGTATCTGTTTAGTAAAACCAATCTCTTTCCTATCTCTTGCCTTCAAATAAACTCATCTGCAGCAGAGTTTGGTTTCTTTTATCTCTGCTACAATGTTTACTTTTTGCTTACAGTCACTAACAACTGTAGTTTAATCTGATTTAATCATGGGGTGATGCCTCCAGCAGTATGTTAGTCTGTTTCTTTTTTGAGGATAGAGCATAGGGTATTTTCTAGAGCGGAATGGCTGGGTTCGCCGTCATGCCATATTTAGCCCTGTCTTTGAGGATAGAGCATAGGGTATTTTCTAGAGCGGAATGGCTGGGTTCACCGTCATTCCATATTTAGCCCTGTCTTTTGCCCATTAGCCCCACTCTCTTGCCATTATGTAAAAAAATATTTTGCTTTCATAGAAGCCTAGAAACTTCCAACTTGTCCGCCATATGTACTGCCTCTTTGATCAATCACCGTAACTTAGCAACATATTCTAACCCCAAAATAACACCTTGTCGCGGCTCAAAATGTACCCTGCCCCTTTTGTAACCCACCATACCCCTTTTCTGACCCACCATACCCTTGTTTCCACACTAGAATAAAACCTTGTGCAAGAGATAGAAGTTGCTAGAATTGCAGAAGCAAGCCTGGTTCTATTGTATGCCCAGCATATAGCACCGATACAGTTTGAAGTCACAACCGAAAGAGTGTTAATGTTATTATGGTTGGACAGCTGATCAGACCCACGACCCCTATATCCGGGTCCGAAGTGTTGACCATTGGACTACTTATCAGTCCATGTTACTACTCTGTGTTCATACGACAGTCCAATTCTTGGAAACATACACAACTACTATTTCACTTGCTGAGTACGAGCAGTCAATTCTTGGATCACAACCATGACTACTAGTTCAAGTGTTGGGAACCGGCTATCAATTCTTGGATCACAACCATGACTACTATTTCAAGTGTTGGGAACCAGCAGTCAATTCTTGGATCACAACCATGACTACTATTTCAAGTGTTGGGAACCAGCAGTCAATTCTTGGATCACAACCATGACTACTATTTCAAGTGTTGGGAACCAGCAGTCAATTCTTGGATCACAATCATGACTACTATTTCAAGTGTTGGGAACCAGCAGTCAATTCTTGGATCACAACCATGACTACTATTTCAAGTGTTGGGAACCGGCAATCAATTCTTGATACATCTACAGGACTACTAATTTCAGTTGCTGGGTACCAATTCCAGTTTTTAACTGTACCGGTTCCAGTTTATAACAGTACAATGCATCATATATAAAAATAAATACGCAAATTTTTATCATATACAATAATCAGATTAAAAAATGTACTCGGATGAGTGAGTCTAGTTTTCTTGCACGAATGAGCAGTAAGTTATCACAGGCGAGCAGTAAGTTATCACAGGCGAGCATCATAATTCTTTACACAATTGATTGACAATGCTCATCCTGTGGAGAATTATGTAAATATGAATTCATGTGCGTGTTTTATGTTTATTTATTGTCGCTACCGGTTGCCCATATGAGCAATGCCTCCTGAAGAGATTAGTCATTTTAGATTTTTGGAGGATAGTGCAATGATACAGACAGAGACCCATTCCAGAGTCTACTCTGGTTCTTTTATGTGCACGGTGTACAGTACCGACACGAGAACTCGGTTTAAAGTCCCATCTGAAAGACTGTTAATTTTATTAGGGTCAGACGGGGGATCGAACCTGCGATAGGTGGATTACAAGTCCAGCGTGTTACCACTGGACTACAGATCCGTCTGTTAAATTATGAATTAACAGTGCATAAGGCCATTGTAAATGAATTGTTACATTTTCGTCCTACACTACCCTCTTTTTAGTAGTTTCTCTCAATTATATTTCAATGGCATCAATGAGTAAGTGCTTTTATATTTTAACCAATTCAACCCCAAGTAACTGACATGGACTGGTGCATGATATTTTTAGACCAATAAATTAATAAGAAAATTACCTTTGGACCAGTTCATTTATCAAAATGGGTAATTCTATCTAAAAATAGTAATAATTATTACTGGCAAAAAATGCAGATCCTGATGAGACGGCTTGTCATGAGCCGGCTCATCTGGATCTACACTTTTTGTAAGTCTATTTAGAGATCTGTAGTGTTGAAAGGGTTAAGCCAAGTTTAATGCGTGTTAGTCACCTTAATGTTCATGCATACAGAGATATAAGTCCAACCTCTGAATGTCACAACAAAAAATGAATCTGGCTCTATTTTAACTAAATAAAATGTCACGCTTGCCTCCATTTTGTAAAACCAACCACACAAGAATCAAGGACGTAATACAAAGCCGTATAACTTTCAACACCAAATGTCCCCCATAACTCACAACCGCAGATCAGCCATAGTACGGCGTAGAATAAAGCACTTTACAAGTCTTTTAAAATGAACTTATATCTTCAAATTGTGGCTAACCGTGACACTATACTATAAATGGGAAATGTATGTAAAGCGTCATGATCTATTTAAACCAAGCCTTACACCAGCATAAATCATCGTTTTCAATCAAAGTAAAATCCTGGTTTGACAGTGCAATATATTTTGAAATCTCCAACAATGATAAAAGTAAAACAAGACCATAAACTTTTTAATATAGTTGTGTAATCCTGACTTATCATTTTCGATAATCTCTTGAATACTGGGAGCTCTACGGAGCTCTACTGCTCTATGGAGCTCTACTGCTCTATGGAGCTTTACTGCTCTACAGAGCTCTACGGAGCTCTACTGTTCTATGGTGCTCTACTGCTCTATGGAGCTCTACTGCTCTATGGTGCTCTACTGCTCTATGGAGCTCTACTGCTCTATGGAGCTCTACTGCTCTACAGAGCTCTACTGCTCTATGGAGCTCTACTGCTCTATGGAGCTCTACTGCTCTCCGGTGCTTGCTCTGTTACACATTCAGCTTACATGCCAACACTTGCAGGACTCATTCTAGAGGGCGACATGGGCGAAATAGTTGCCATAGGGACCCTCACTTCGCCCCCTAGGGGCTCCACTTATCCCTTAATAAAACAAACTAAAATACCTCCAGTGGCATATATTAGTTTATGTTATACAAATTTTAGTTTGATTGCGAAACGAGTTATTACAACTTATATTAATCACTCTCGAGACCTCATTCCTGATGTAAGCTATCACCATGAGGGAGAGAGAAGAAGCATGTGGAATTTAAATGCCTTGCCCAACCTAAGGGCACAATCATAACGGCTAGAACTGGGTGCGAACTCGGGGCCTTTGGCACCTGAAGCGAACGTGCTAGCACTGCGCTATCACGACTTCCACGAGTACTATATAGGTATATACTAACCTTGCCACAGTTAATGTTTTCCACGGCATTTTCTCGCAGAAAGAAGTAAATCTTGCCATCCATGTCAAAGGAACTCACAAACTTTGGATCTGAAATTAATTAAAAATTAATATTTATTTTGTATAATATTAAATCTGTACAAACCATCAAAGCTACACTACACAACAATTAAATATTAGGTAGAAACAGACAGGTGTGCAAGTCTAATGTTTGATAACAACCACCCACTCTGCCCGGTATATACATGTAATTGTTTTTTAGACTGAACACGACATAACAACCCAGACCCACCCAGAAACCCTAACGATAAATCTAACCCCAACCCTAACCCAGACCCACCCAGAAACCCTAACGATAAATCTAACCCTAACCCAGACCCACCCAGAAACCCTAACGATAAATCTAACCATAACCCTAACCCAGACCCACCCAGAAACCCTAACGATAAATCTAACCCTAACCCACCCAGAAACCCTAACGATAAATCTAACCATAACCCTAACTCTAACCCTAGATAGGGGGATTATGTCAGGGCCAGAGAGGTGGTTGGGGGATTACGTCTGTATCCCACTGAACAGTCCAGTCACCCTTTCTGGTCCTGTTGATCATGTAAGCCTACATATAAAGGTTATTTACATTTGTAATCTGGAGCAGTTGTCGAATGTCACTCTAGTTTATGTACAAATGTTTTGACATATTGAGACCTACAAAATTCTACAAAATATAGTGGAAGGCAAGCTAAAACTCACTGTTGAGCATTTCCGACTCGTGCTGTATAGTGCGCAGGATCAGTGCATTCTTACTCATCATTATTAGCGGGTCACGTGCAGAGAAATCAGCTACAGTCGCCGAGTACAACTTCCCATCTGAAATATAAAACAAGCTTATTTTCAATATTCATCCAGTTTTGTGTATGAAGAATAAATAGATTCTAAACTCTGAGCTATAGCTAGACTTAGTGTCAGGGAAATAATCATAAATTTATACAACTACTGGTATTCAAATGCTCAGTTTTCCAAATTGTTTTGGCTTTATGACCCGTCAAAATTATTATGGTTATAGAGATGTGCCAGAGAGAGGGGAGACAGACACAGAATGACTAGATGTTCCAGAGAGGGGAGACAGACACAGAATGACTAGATGTTCAAGAGAGGGGAGACAGACACAGAATGACTAGATGTTCCAGAGAGAGGTGAGACAGACACAGCATGACTAGATGTCCTAGAGAGAGGGGAGACAGACACAGACTGACTAGATGTTCCAGAGAGAGGTGAGACAGACACAGCATGACTAGATGTTCCAGAGAGAGGGGAGACAGACACAGCATGACTAGATGTTCCAGAGAGAGGTGAGACAGACACAGCATGACTAGATGTTCCAGAGAGAGGGGAGACAGACACAGCATGACTAGATGTTCCAGAGAGGGGAGACAGACACAGCATGACTAGATGTTCTAGAGAGAGGGGAGATATACACAGAATGACTCGATGTTCCAGAGAGAGAGAGGGGAGACAGACACAGAATGACTAGATGTTCCAGAGAGGGGAGACAGACACAGAAAAACTAGATGTTCCAGAGAGAGGGGAGACAGACACAGAATGACTAGATGTTCCAGAGAGAGAGAGAGAGAGGTGAGATAGACACAGACTATCTAGATGTTCCAGAGAGAGGGGAGACAGACACAGACTATCTAGATGTTCCAGAGAGGGGAGACAGACACAGCATGACTAGATGTTCCAGAGAGAGGGGAGACAGACACAGCATGACTAGATGTTCCAGAGAGAGGTGAGACAGACACAGCATGACTAGATGTTCCAGAGAGAGGGGAGACAGACACAGCATGACTAGATGTTCCAGAGAGGGGAGACAGACACAGCATGACTAGATGTTCTAGAGAGAGGGGAGATATACACAGAATGACTCGATGTTCCAGAGAGAGAGAGGGGAGACAGACACAGAATGACTAGATGTTCCAGAGAGGGGAGACAGACACAGAAAAACTAGATGTTCCAGAGAGAGGGGAGACAGACACAGAATGACTAGATGTTCCAGAGAGAGAGAGGTGAGATAGACACAGACTATCTAGATGTTCCAGAGAGAGGGGAGACAGACACAGACTATCAAGATGTTCCAGAGAGGGGAGACAGACACAGCATGACTAGATGTTCCAGAGAGAGGGGAGATATACACAGAATGACTGGATGTTCCAGAGAGAGAGGGGAGACAGACACAGAATGACTAGATGTTCCAGAGAGGGGAGACAGACACAGAAAAACTAGATGTTCCAGAGAGAGGGGAGACAGACACAGAATGACTAGATGTTCCAGAGAGAGAGAGGTGAGATAGACACAGACTATCTAGATGTTCCAGAGAGAGGGGAGACAGACACATACTATCTAGATGTTCCAGAGAGGGGAGACAGACACAGACTATCTAGATGTTCCAGAGAGAGGGGAGACAGACACAAAATGACTAGATGTTCCAGAGAGGGGAGACAGACACAGACTATCTAGATGTTCCAGAGAGAGGGGAGACAGACACAGAATGACTAGATGTTCCAGAGAGAGGTGAGACAGACACAGCATGACTAGATGTTCCAGAGAGAGGGGAGACAGACACAGCATGACTAGATGTTCCAGAGAGAGGGGAGACAGACACAGCATGACTAGATGTTCTAGAGAGAGGGGAGATATACACAGAATGACTCGATGTTCCAGAGAGAGAGAGAGGGGAGACAGACACAGCATGACTAGATGTTCCAGAGAGAGTGGAGACAGACACAGCATGACTAGATGTTCCAGAGAGAGGGGAGACAGACACAGCATGACTAGATGTTCTAGAGTGAGGGGAGATATACACAGCATGACTCGATGTTCCAGAGAGAGAGGGGAGACAGACACAGAATGACTAGATGTTCCAGAGAGGGGAGACAGACACAGAACAACTAGATGTTCCAGAGAGAGGGGAGACAGACACAGAATGACTAGATGTTCCAGAGAGAGAGGTGAGATATACACAGACTATCTAGATGTTCCAGAGAGAGGGGAGACAGACACAGCATGACTAGATGTTCCAGAGAGAGGGGAGACAGACACAGAATGACTAGATGTTCCAGAGAGAGGTGAGACAGACACAGCATGACCAGATGTTCCAGAGAGAGGGGAGACAGACACAGCATGACTAGATGTTCCAGAGAGAGGGGAGACAGACACAGCATGACTAGATGTTCCAGAGAGAGGGGAGACAGACACAGCATGACTAGATCTTCCAGAGAGAGGGGAGACAGACACAGCATGACTAGATGTTCTAGAGAGAGGGGAGATATACACAGAATGACTCGATGTTCCAGAGAGAGAGGGGAGACAGACACAGAATGACTAGATGTTCCAGAGAGGGGAGACAGACACAGACTATCTAGATGTTCCAGAGAGAGGGGAGACAGACACAGACTATCTAGATGTTCCAGAGAGGGGAGACAGACACAGCATGACTAGATGTTCTAGAGAGGGGAGATATACACAGAATGACTCGATGTTCCAGAGAGAGAGGGGAGACAGACACAGAATGACTAGATGTTCCAGAGAGGGGAGACAGACACAGAAAAACTAGATGTTCCAGAGAGAGGGGAGACAGACACAGAATGACTAGATGTTCCAGAGAGAGAGAGGTGAGATAGACACAGACTATCTAGATGTTCCAGAGAGAGGGGAGACAGACACAGACTATCTAGATGTTCCAGAGAGAGGGCAGACAGACACAGAATGACTAGATGTTCCAGAGAGGGGAGACAGACACAGACTATCTAGATGTTCCAGAGAGAGGGGAGACAGACACAGCATGACTAGATGTTCCAGAGAGAGGGGAGACAGACACAGCATGACTAGATGTTCTAGAGAGAGGGGAGATATACACAGAATGACTCGATGTTCCAGAGAGAGAGAGAGAGAGGGGAGACAGACACAGCATGACTAGATGTTCCAGAGAGAGGGGAGACAGACACAGCATGACTAGATGTTCTAGAGAGAGGGGAGACAGACACAGCATGACTAGATGTTCCAGAGAGAGGGGAGACAGACACAGCATGACTAGATGTTCTAGAGAGAGGGGAGATATACACAGAATGACTAGATGTTCCAGAGAGAGAGGGGAGACAGACACAGAATGACTAGATGTTCCAGAGAGGGGAGACAGACACAGAACAACTAGATGTTCCAGAGAGAGGGGAGACAGACACAGAATGACTAGATGTTCCAGAGAGAGAGGTGAGATAGACACAGACTATCTAGATGTTCCAGAGAGAGGGGAGACAGACACAGCATGACTAGATGTTCCAGAGAGAGGGGAGACAGACACAGAATGACTAGATGTTCCAGAGAGAGGGGAGACAGACACAGAATGACTAGATGTTCCAGAGAGAGGGGAGATATACACAGAATGACTAGATGTTCCAGAGAGAGGGGAGACAGACTATCTAGATGTTCCAAAGAAAGAGACAGACTAACAAGAGAGAACAGAGAAAGAGAGGTGAGACAGACACAGCATGACTAGATGTTCCAGAGAGAGGGGAGATATACACAGAATGACTAGATGTTCCAGAGAGGGGAGACAGACACAGAAAAACTAGATGTTCCAGAGAGAGGGGAGACAGACACAGAATGACTAGATGTTCCAGAGAGAGAGGTGAGATAGACACAGAATGACTAGATGTTCCAGAGAGAGGGGAGACAGACACAGAATGACTAGATGTTCCAGAGAGGGGAGACAGACACAGACTATCTAGATGTTCCAGAGAGAGGGTAGACAGACACAGAATGACTAGATGTTCCAGAGAGAGGGGAGACAGACTATCTAGATGTTCCAAAGAAAGAGACAGACTAACAAGAGAGAACAGAGAAAGGTGAGACAGACACAGAGTGACTTGAGATGTTCCAGAAAGAGGGGAGAAAGATACAGAATGACTAGATGTTCCAGAAAGATGGGAGGAAGATAAGAGATCAACACAAGTAGGTGGAAACTTCAATCCCAATATTTTCACCCAGTTTTATTTTAGTCGACTTTTTCTTCCTGGGCCTTGAAAATGCAAAGTCAAACGGGTTAAGACATACTCATGTTTGTTTTCTTCAACAAATATCAGACAGCAAAGTTTGATAAATAGCAAATCATCAATTACTGAATCAGCTCAAGTCTAGTCTGGAGATGTTTCGTTAATTAATTGATAACTGCTCGGTCATGACACTTTAAATGATTTTTTCTGAGTTTTTTATATTAAGCAGAATAAGCCATATCTGGGATCAGACAGTCTGTAAGCAGCAAACGAAGACTAGCGCACATTTAACAGGCACAATAGGACTTGAGACATGAAGTCTATACCAGTTTAAACTGTCACTTCAATACATGCCACTGATTTACTATCACCTCTTTCTACTAAACCCTCAAACTCTCTTCTGTACAACACACTATGAAATATGATACAATTAATCGACTTTACTGTGAAAAGCTGTTATAGCGAAACACAGACATTTATTGAACTAGTGGTCTTCTGTTGCTTAAAACGATTTTTGTGTCTTTGTTGAATCCAAATTTTACAACAACAACAATTTGTAGTAGTCATATCCAGTTGTATTGGGTAAAGTTGTGCCGACATGCTGCATATGGTTTCTCAGAAAGGGAGATTATACAAAGCCAAGCTTGTGTTGTAAAATGGGAGGAGGTCCACACACCAGCGCTCCACTCCCTGGATTTGTTTGTAAACCTGTATCGTCGTCTCCGGAGCATTCCCACAAATATTTTGAGAATATATTAGATTGCTCAGTGGTAGCGCGTTCGCTTCAGGTGCAAAAGGCTGGAGCCGTTACGATCGTGTCCATCAGCAAGGCACTTAAATTCCACATTGTCTCTTCTATCTGCCACATGGCGATGGATTCCATCAGGAATGAGGTCTCGAGAGTGAATAAAATAAATTGTAAGAACTTGTTTCGCAATCAAGCTAAAATAAATTTGCATAAACTAAATGACTGCTTCATATAGGTTGGCTGTTTACTAGAGATGACCGCTAACACAGGTTTGACTGTATTACAAACTGCAGAGGACCATTAACCCATTTCATTCTGGATACCGTTCAAACAGTATTTGCAAAGAACATAGAGCCAGATCAACCGCCACGGAACGTTCCGTCTGATCAGGCTCTATGCTGTGTTTGCTATTCAGATGATCTTGCTAAGACACTTGGCTATGCAGCAAACAACGTAGATCCTGATCAGCACGCAGCGTCACGCTGCGGCTGATCTGGATCTATGTTGTTTGCAAAAGCCTTTAAATATATCCAGAATGAAATGGGTTAACCTACGTAGCATAACATTACCGTGGGTCTGATGGGTATCTGTAGACTTATTCATACCGTGTTTTACACTCCCTTGACAATCAGAATAGAGTTCTTTTAAGCTCAAATTGACCAAATTAACAGCATTCAGAGTGACAATCAAGGCAAGACATTGCTCTTTATTTCCACTGGCATTTACTGCAATTTCATTATTCAAATAGTATCACAAATAGTATCAAATTTCCCACTCAGTCTGGAAGACACAACATAAATAAAGCCAGCTAATTGGGAAATTGGAACTAAATTACCCTCAATCAATGTCTCAATTAGACCAAATTGGGGTGAACAGGTTGTTGCTGGTTATACTGGGCAGGCTAGAGGTTTATACTGAGAGGTTTATACCGTGAGAGACTGACCATATAAATATATCACATAATCCATCACACTTGTTTCTGTCACCTCATGAATCAAGTACATACAAGTGTGAGATACAAGATTAATTCATTCTGGTTGATTTTTTGTGTTTTACATTTATTTATCATCGCTACTGGTTGCCCATATGAGTGACGCCTCCTGAAAAGATTAGTCATTTTAGATTTTTGGAGGATGATACAGACAGAGACCCATTCCAGAGTATCCTCTGGTTCTTTTACGTGCATGGTGTACAGCACCGACAGGAGACCTCAGTTTAACGTCCCATCTGAAAGACTGTTAATTTTATTAGGGTCAGATGGGGGATCGAACCTACGATCCCTGGATTACAAGTCCAGCGTGTTAACAAGTGGAGCACTGTCTGTTTTTTTAAATCATGCATTTATTTATCAATGCCCCCCCCCCTTGCACAGCGTATGTCCCGGGGCACTGCACACTTATAAATATTAGTGCTTTTGCAGTAGATGCCCAAATTCATGAACAAATTCTGCTCCTTAATTATGACTGGTACATGAATATAGATAGCACTGATACATGTGATCTCCTTGAATAGTCACTTTGGACTAAGTGTGAGGGGGGTAGGGGGAAACAGGTTAAAGTCGCATGGGCCTGACCTTACAGTCCAACATGTTTACCACTGACTGCCACTATCTTATAACCAATGGCCTCTGAATCAGCCTCCATCATTTCTGGCAGTAATGGTCAGTGATTGTTCTTTTTCCACTGCTAACGTGCAAATATGTCACAATTCTAATGAAATTCAATGACATATGTCCAGAGTTTTCAGTTATAAATAAGCAAAACTCATTAATGAACTGCCGGCTGCTACAATTATTTGAACTATTTATAGCCTTTATTTTACCCAGCATGCAAAGAGTTAAATGTTTGATTGGGTTCAGTGCATATACAAACAGGCTGCTTAATAAGTCATCAATCATCTACAAACATGGGCACTATCTCTACCCCATCATATCATGGGCAAAATTAGCACCCCAGGGGTAGCCTAATGTTGATATAAAGTCTGATAAGCACCAGTACTCTCCCTTACATCTATCTAATTATCTCCCTTTGGTAAAGATGGTCATAAATCATTCTGAAACACTGGATTTTCTTGAAAGATGGAAATTAAATTTCTAGCGTGCAGTGTAAATAGCCTAAAAATGATTAGAAATGCACCGGTAGATTATTTTGTGTCATGATGAAGCAGTAAGATTATCTACACGCCCCACCCACCCCAGCTCAACTGATATTTCTATAGTTTTTTCTTTCTTTTTCCATTAAATATAACAGGGTTAATTCTAGGTCATGTTTGGGAGAAGTGAGACTGTGCATGATTGTATCTTTAAATTGTGTTATTTAATAAATTTCAACAAAATGAGGTTAAAGGGTACAAGTTTTAATACGAGTGTGTTATAATGGGCCAGTGTATCTTACTGGGCAATATTTTGTATGAAAATTGTAAAATAAACAAAATATTTTTTTTTAGGTAGAAGTGGGGTCCCTAGGGGGCGAAGTCAGGATCCCTAGGGCGACTATTTCACCCCAGTGGCCCTCTAAATTGAGCTCTGATATAATATAGATTTTTCAAGTTGCCAGACGAAATGACTAATATACAGGTTGGGTACCGTATTAGGTGATCACATTTGACAAAAACCGTTACATGTTCTATTGCGTAACCAGTGATCACCGGCTGTTACCCAGCTTGAAGCCTATATGTGGCAGCCTGTTACCTCACCCATAAACATCAACCATAAATGTTGCACAATGTTTAGTAACCTGAAGGGCTGGCATGAAATCACTGTTGGATATACTCCACTCACTGTAATCAGGCTATACAAACTGATACAACCAACTGTGTTTATTATGAATTCAATTAACAGAACACACCAATGTGTAGGGGGGTAGGGGGGTCGTCCAACTGCTCTGACACCCCTAGCTACGGGCCTAGTTATTATTTTCTGCAAAAACAATACATCTCTTCATTTCCTGTTTACTTTATAAACTCAACATTAAAATTTTATTCTCTTTAAATGTCAAGACTTCAGGATATCTTTATATGGCATATCTGACATGTGCACTCAATTTTTACAACACATTCTGTCAAGGTTATTTATAATTTGACCTTTTAAGCAGATGACCCCTGCTAAGCAGACATTAAAAGTATAATACCATATTTTTTATACCAAGAATAACATGGTAAAACAGTTGTGGTGGTGGGGGGGGGGGGGGGGTAATTAAACGTAATTTATAGCAATATACTCCATGATACCGTAACCTTAAGTTCATTTAAATTTCCTCAATAAATAATAAGATTAATTTAATTTCAAACTTAACATGATTTATAATTTATTACTATGGAATTTGATCACCTGATACAACAAATACAACACATTATCTTTACTGTAAAAATTGGATACAACAAAACATGACTCATTAAAATAACTGAAGTTGAGTTGCAGTTGTTTCCATTGAATTATATGTTTCGTTGTATCCAGTGTTCGCTGTAGAGATAATCTGAAGCAACAGAAAAGTGTCAAAAAGTTTGTCTTGATAGCGCAGTGGTAGCGTATTCGCTTCAGGTGCGAAAGGCCCGGAATTCGAACCCCACTGGAGCCGATACTATTATGCCCTCAGGCAAGGCATTTAAATTCCACATTGCCTCTTCTCTCTCCCTCGTGGCACTGGATTCCATCAGGAATGAGGTCTCGAGAGTAATTAATATAAGTTGAAAGACCTTGTTTCGCAATCGAGCTAAAATAAATTTGTATAAACCCTTATGCTGAGAGCCAAGTTCTATAATTAGCATAGTACATGTGTTGTTGTAGCTGCCCACATAAAACATGTATTTTCAAAGGAAGAGCCAAATTTTAATACCTTCCACCATTGTTTTTAGCAACATAGAACAAGCAAGTATTGTTTAAAATGCAAAAATGCATTGTTTATGAAAATGATCTGCAATGCTACATGCATTCTGTCCATTCGCTTTGAAGCTGTTAATGGCATCTGTCAATCAGATTTACAAACATTAACACTTTCAACACCACTGACTTCTAAATAGACTTATCGATAGGCTCATCAGGATCTGCACTTTTTGCCAGTAATATTACTATTTTTAGACAAAATTACCCATTTTGATAAATGAACTGGTCCAAATGTAATTTTCTGATTTATTTATTAGTCTAAAAATAGCATGGACCAGTCCATGTCAGTTACTTGGTGTTGAATGGGTTAACTTTAAACTTGTATCAAATAACAAGATAGATGTCTCACAATTCATGTGCAGGTGACATGCAGGTGACCTTGACTTCCTAATGTTTGCAAGATTCATCATAATCTGTCAACAATGCACGAATGAGGTTTTTATTTTATTTATAAACATTTCAGGGTCAAAGGTCTTAATTTAAAAACGTAAAAAAATATTAAAAATTCCTTGTATCAGAAAGTGTTCAAGAAACCCTCAACTAGATGTAGCTAAAACATTATATAGAAATCATGACCAAACTGACCTAAGTTTGGGTAGAAGAACAACAGACAGTCCGCAAGCCAGCTGGATATTTTCCTAACTTGAAAGAATTCCACAAGCGCCATTGGGATTCAAACTAACAGCGGTGAGGGGCAAATGATTTGAAGTATAGGATTGTAACCACTCAGCCACCAAGCTCTATCGGGTTACTGACTGACTAACTAATATCAAATGTCATCATTGTTTCACATGCCTACTGATGATGATGTGTAATTGAAGGGTAATTATGGACATATATAATATGTTGACATATCCACTAGACACAATTGACAGGTATGTATTGAACCATATGACATGACAGCCGGTTCACTGACCCTATACATTACACCAGTCAAACAACTTGTCCAGCTTGACTTTTGAAGTTTGTTTGTTCAGGTTTTACGCCTGCATCATCACCATTTTGGGCTATATTGCCAACAGTTTACCTAACAACACATATCCTGGGCCGACTCCAGTGGTTAACCCATTTGATTCTGGATACTGTTCAAACAGTATTTGCAAAGAACATGCCGTCTGATCAGGCTCTATGCTGTTTGCTATTCAGATGTTCTTGCTAAGACACTTGGCTATTTAGCAAACAACATAGATCTGGATCTATGTTGTTTGCAAAAGCCTTTAAATGTATCCAAAATGAAATGGGTTAACAAGTACTTGGTGCACCAACCTCCGTAAGAAACTTCCAACTTTTTCATATAAATGAGACACGGCCTGAGGGGGCTCGAACACATTACCATCAGTGATGATAGGTTACAGTGGTATACAAGTCAGCGACCGTAACCACTCGAGCATGGAGGCGGTTGACCTTTGAATGTCTGAGATGCACTTTGTCTCTATACTTGTTGTTACAGAGCTTGTCCTGGCACTGAGGTTAAAACACATTTCTCCAATCTCAATCTCAGTTTCGACTCTTCTGATTGGTTGAGCTGTGTGCTAATCTGAAATTCGACCAATCCACCAGCAGCTGGAATTTCAGAGCTCAGCAGTGCTCTATGTAACCGCGAAGTGGCGGATTTTCATGGAGTATTAATTTTTTTATTCATTATTAGATTAAGCAAAGTTTAATGTGTGTTGCTAAGCCAAGCTTAATGTGTGTTGCTAAGTGTTGCTAAGCCAAGTTTAATGTGTGTTGTTAAGCCAAGCTTAATGTGTGTTGCTAAGTGTTGCTAAGTGTTGCTAAGCCAAGTTTAATGTGTGTTGTTAAGCCAAGTTTAATGTGTGTTGCTAAGCCAAGTTTAATGTGTGTTGCTAAGCCAAGTTTAAATGTGTGTTGCTAAGCCAAGTTTAATGTGTGTTGCTAAGCCAAGTTTAATGTGTGTTGTTAAGCCAAGTTTAAAGTGTGTTGCTAAGCCAAGTTTAAAGTGTGTTGCTAAGCCAAGTTTAAAGTGTGTTGCTAAGCCAAGTTTAAAGTGTGTTGTTAAGCCAAGTTTAATGTGTGTTGGTCACCTTAATTAATGTTCAAACTTACAGAGATACAAGAATCAATCCTCAATGTCACAGAATAGGAATCTCGATGGCGGCTGATCGATACAAGGTAGGGCCGATGGCGGCTGATCGATACAAGGTCGAGAATACAATAGTTTCTATACCTTATTCAGAGTGTCACATGATTCAATTAAACTTAAATCATGCAAATTGAAATGTCACCTAAGTTTACAAATGGTAATGAACTTTTGTTTATTGACGAAGATTGATCGGATCCGTCTCAATATTTACAATTTATTCTACCGTGATGCAAAATAATGCACAACACACGGTCTTGCTGATTATATTTGTCTTTCTTCAGCATTGACAAACTGACATATTAACTTGCGACGTCCTATCGCTGTGATGTCACAGCGCTGTGACGTATGTTCACTGGGTGTATGATAAACGTTAGATGCAGGCATGTAGCATTGTAGGCACTCTTTCATCAAGCATTTATTTGAATCAGAAGATAGGATAAATGGAATAACACATTATTGACTGATAAATCTAAATTAACTCTATATGCATGCTGGGTAAAATAAAGGCTATAAATAGACAACAAATTGATGAATGTGGGTTGTTTTTTTTAATTTGTAGTTGAAAACTCTGGGAAATATGTCGTGTAATTTCATTAGAATTGTGTACCACAAGCCCAAAAATAAGTAGAACTGAGCTCAATCAGGGAAACTTCTCCCAACAATTGCCGCATAGTTCGAGCTCTGGGAATGCCCCGAGCCTTAAGTAGATATATGCTACATGTTTATGAAAACTGTCCACAGAACATCAGGATATTTGATCATACTTGTAACACCAGAGGTTTCTCACAGACATTCCTGTAAATGGTAGACGCTCTTCCAGTTAACCTCCAATACAGGAGAGCAGTTAACCTCCAATACAGGAGAGCATTTAAACTCCAATACAGGAGAGTATTAAACCTCCAATACAGGAGAGCATTTAACCTCCAATACAGGAGAGTATTAAACCTCCAATACAAGGGAGCATTTAACCTCCAATAGAGGAGAGCATTTAAACTCCAATACAGGAGAGTATTAAACCTCCAATACAGGAAAGCATTAAACCTCCAATACAGGAGAGCATTTAATCCTTCATTAGATATTAGTCATTTTACAGCAGCAGCAGACTTGTAATTAGGTGGGATCTGGTGCAACTCAATCAATCAGAATACAGCTGGCTATTTCCATGCCATGTATGAAGATTTCCTATTTATTATTTTAAAGGTGCATCCGGTACATGGTAAGTGCTTAGATACACACAGAATTTCATATGCAAATTTATCCCTAAATACATGAATTTCTTTTGCACTATAACTGAGATAATGATACTATAACTGAGATATTGATACAATAAAGTAAAGTGTTTGTTTATTATAGTGTCACCCCCATTGAAGGGTCAGTCATTCAGACATCTCTTATGGACATCAGTACTTCCCGAATCTTATTCGTGTAAGCCAGGCGCCAGGGTTATAGGCAACTGTAGGACCCTTAATGGTAATTGAAGGATTTTCTTTTCAAAGTCGACAATGATGTTTAGTATAAACTTTATTTATTTTACAACGATTGCGAAACAAGCTTTAACAACTTATATTAATTACTCTCATTGGCGCAGATGAAAACGTATTTGTGGTCATTTGCGTAGGAGGAAACACACCTGTCCGATCTGGCGACCATCGTACCATCACACATACTTCCCGGTCCGAGGATCAAACCACTGGTTGCAATGCTGTGTGAAGCTAGCGTGCTAACCACTGCGCTAATCGTTCAGCCCAGTGATGCTTACAATGTGCATACTATTCATTAATATGCATTAAAACCTTGGTGCAATGCACTTAACTTTCTGAGGAATGAGTCTGAAGCAATTAATCTATTTTCTCTCATTCTCTATCATTGTTGCTCGTATATTATCCTTGCAGCCAATTGCTCTCCCTTGGGCATCAAAGTGCACCAAACACTTGCTTCAATGACAACACTATTTCACATGCTACACAGGACACACAGTAATTATGAAATTATAGACCAGTGCAACATGTAATATGATTTAACATAAAGTGACAGCTGGCAGAATTGCCAGGGGACAAAACTATTTGTCTTACGTGTAGATATGCATAAAAAGAGGGCAATATTGTTTTGAGAAACCAGATTGGGCAATCTGTATTGATAATGACATTGATGGTGATGTTTGATTTGTGTCGCTTGACTGGCCAGTCGTATAATCTGGTTACAGTTCTATTATCACTTAATAACTATGTATGCATATATTATTACTATTATTGAGAAGGGCATAAAAATATAGGAATGTGTAATTCTGGTCATCTTGGTACAGGTGTAGGTATAATATATTGGTATATACTGGAGGTATGGAGAGTACACTAACTACTTACTGGTATAGATGGGTAGTTTATATAAATTTATGTTAGCTCGATTGCGAAACAAGTTATTACAACTTATATTAATCACTCTCGAGACTTCATTCCTGATGGAATCCAATGCCATGCGGGAGTGAGAAGAGGCAATGTGGAATTTAATTGCTAACGGGCACATTCGTAACAGCTCCATCAAACTCCGGGCCTTTTTGCACTTGAAGTGAACACGCTACCACTTATAGACGGGCAACAGGTGGGTCCAGTTCCACTATCATACTGGGTTGTAAAAAATATGCGCAGATCAATTAAATAAATGCCACAAGATGGTTCCATATACAGTCAAACCTGTGTTAGTGGTCACCTCGAGTAAACAGCCAACCTGTGTTAGTGGTCACCTCGAGTAAACAGCCAACCTGTGTTAGTGGTCACCTCGAGTAAACAGCCAACCTGTGTTAGTGGTCACCTCGAGTAAACAGCCAACCTGTGTTAGTGGTCACCTCGAGTAAACAGCCAACCTGTGTTAGTGGTCACCTCGAGTAAACAGCCAACCTGTGTTAGTGGTCACCTCGAGTAAACAGCCAACCTGTGTTAGTGGTCACCTCGAGTAAACAGCCAACCTGTGTTAGTGGTCACCTCGAGTAAACAGCCAACCTGTGTTAGTGGTCACCTCGAGTAAACAGCCAACCTGTGTTAGTGGTCACCTCGAGTAAACAGCCAACCTGTATTAGTGGTCACCTCGAGTAAACAGCCAACCTGTATTAGTGGTCACCTCGAGTAAACAGCCAACCTGTGTTAGTGGTCACCTCGAGTAAACAGCCAACCTGTATTAGTGGTCACCTCGAGTAAACAGCCAACCTGTATTAGTGGTCACCTCGAGTAAACAGCCAACCTATATTAGTGGTCACCTCGAGTAAACAGCCAACCTGTATTAGTGGTCACCTCGAGTAAACAGCCAACATGTGTTAGTGGTCACCTCGAGTAAACAGCCAACCTGTATTAGTGGTCACCTCGAGTAAACAGCCAACCTGTATTAGTGGTCACCTCCAGTAAACAGCCAACTTGTATTAGTGGTCACCTCCAGTAAACAGCCAACTTGTATTAGTGGTCACCTCCAGTAAACAGCCAACTTGTATTAGTGGTCACCTCCAGTAAACAGCCAACTTGTATTAGTGGTCACCTCCAGTAAACAGCCAACTTGTATTAGTGGTCACCTCGAGTAAACAGCCAACTTGTATTAGTGGTCACCTCCAGTAAACAGCCAACTTGTATTAGTGGTCACCTCCAGTAAACAGCCAACTTGTATTAGTGGTCACCTCCAGTAAACAGCCAACTTGTATTAAGCAGCCAATTTCTAGACAATATGTTTTTTTATTTATACATTTACCATCTATTAAGCAACCAACTGTGCTAAGCAGCCACTTTCTAGAATTCGCTTGGCTGGCTGCTTAAGACAGGTTTGACTGTATTGCTGTCAGTACGGTCCACAGTTGTTATTCCCATGATAATACCAAAATTACATAAAAATACAGTATTTTTTTCACAACTAATTTTTATTACCTGTAAATATAGCTGTACTTTTATGTTCGGGATTATAGGGCGTCTTGCCGGTTCCCGGTTCCTCATGAATAGACTCGTACTCGGGAATTTGTATCTGTAAAATTGAGAAAGTATACGTATAACCTCGAGGAATCATCAATATTATAAGCACGATTCATTTTATGTGAAGACAAAGATAACTTTCTTATTTTCCCCAATACCACATACATGTACAGTCGAACCTGTGTTAGTGGTCACCTCTATTAAGCAGTCAACTTGTATTAAGCAGCCAGTTACCTTTGACCTCTATTAAGCAACCACCTGTGTTAATCAGTCATTTCTGTGATTCCCTTGATTGGCTGCTTAAGACAGGTTTGACTGTAATTGTAATGTAGCTAGCAAGAAGACACACCCTACAATTTTCCTCAGAATTAGTAAAGTATAACAGCTTGCAAGGGACACTTGAAACCTGCAATTTTCATCAGAATTAGTAGCGTATGATAGCCGGTAAGAGAGTAAGAGACAATTTTCCTCAGAATTAGCTCAGTATGGTAGCCGGTAAGAGACAATTTGCCTCAGAATTAGTGCCGTGCTTCAGAACACCTAAATTATATTATTGTTTCTTCTGTAAATAAAAATTTCAAATTATCCGGGAAAATTTCCACTGAACAAGTAATTTGTCTCTGTATATTGGCTGGAGGTACTTTGAAAAGCTTGAGAGTTATTTTTCACTAGTTACGGTTCCGGAAGACAGTCTGAAGAGCAGTCGTCAATTTAATCTTACAGGGAAGAACTAAATCAAATTTGGCAGAATTTGTAAGGCATGATTCGGGGAAAACTGTAATGAAATTTACTGGAACTTTCAGAAATTGTCGCAGCACGACTTCTCTCTGATTGAATACTCCCTACATGAATTTTTTCACGATGATTAACAATCGATACTGCACGGTGACATATCTGTTCATTTGGTGGCGATTTCCTGTCACAGTACTTCATGCAATAGAGATCATTAACAAACCCACATGCCCTGTAATCTGCTACAAACGAACTCTTTCATAGAAACGGAACAAAGAACAAAACTATTTACTGTAAAGTACATTGCTTTAACAACGACAATTACTTCATTTTCTTGCACGGAATCCTGTAAATCAACATACACACGAATGCTCACGTACACACGAATGCTCACGCAAACAAAATTCCAGAACTGATTACTCAAAAATCACATTTCCGGAACTGATTAGGTAAACATCAATTATTACAAATGAACACCTAGCTTGATGTGTGGTTTCTACACTACAGACACATTAAAGTCCCAACACATTAACCCTTTCTACACTACAGACACATTAAAGCCCCAACACATTAACCCTTTCTACACTACAGACACATTAAAGCCCCAACACATTAACCCTTTCTACACTACAGACACATTAAAGCCCCAACACATTAACCCTTTCTACACTACAGACACATTAAAGCCCCAACACATTAACCCTTTCTACACTACAGACACATTAAAGCCCCAACACATTAACCCTTTCTACACTACAGACACATTAAAGTCCCAACACATTAACCCTTTCCCCACTAGAGATGTAGTTTTATTTCATACATTTGGCTGTAATTTACAAATCCTACGCAATGGATAAGCTGTCAACCTGCCTACTCCGCCTTCATGGAGGTTACTATGAATTATTAAGTGTTGTATACACTATGTTGTTCTGATCTTTATTATATCTTGTTTGACTACTAATGTGCTGATCTATGTCAATAGACATTGGCGTTGAGAGGCGCTACTAAGGGGGAAAGGGTTACAGTCCCCAATTGTTTTCTTCAAATGGAAAAATAAACTGTTATTCATATGCAAATTTATCAACGTGTTAATTCATCCATTCCTTAGAATATCTCTGTGATCAGATTCTAAGAAAACGCAAAGTTATCAACGTGTTAATTCATCCATTTCTTAGAATAACTCTGTGATCATATTCTAAGAAAATCATTTTTTCGGGACTTTAACAATTATTTAGTCAATTGAACCCAAACAATGAGGAGAACAAAGAATCTGCAATGGTGGTTTATTTGCTGGAAGTTTTCCTGATAAATGCACGCTGGTACGCTGGAAGCCTGCCGCTGGTATGCTGGAAGCCTGCCGCAAGTTATTTCCAGAGAAAATGATTCTAACAATTTTCCCGATTTATTGTACTGAATAAATATGTTCTAAAAATAAAATAAACACATGACAATTTGATTAAAACTTTCTATCAAATTCACCACTAATATGCCATTTCCAAAACCAAACACGTGTTTATTCTGTTCAATGAATTGTGTTCATACAAAAAATTGTGAAGACAATAACACCAACAGTCCATTTATAAAATACATTTACCTTCTCAACAGATTACATTAAACAAATTATTTAGGAGTTAATATATTAGCACTGGCCCTTTATCGTGAGGACAGTTTTTTTAATGTGAACGAAATATGTGGCCCAAATAATATAATGTATTATCATTCAAATATTGCTCTTATTTTGGTATGATTATTTGGCTGATATTCAATAAACAATATTATGAAACTAAAATAAACCTTATGTCGAAAACATATAACAACTAATCCTCTATAACCCCCCCCCCCGCACTCACAAAACACGTACACACGCATGCATACATACATGCATGCACGCACACAACAGCTGGTGTGCATGTGCTTTTAACCCTTTGCCTTTGCTGAGTAAATAAAATCACCTTTGCAAACACCATAGATCCAATCCAGATCAGCCACGGCTTAACGCTGCATCTGATCAGGATCTATGTTGCTTGCTATTCAGCCACTATCCAAATAGCAAACAACATAGAGCCTGATCAGACGGCACATTCTGTTCCGTCTGATCTGGTTCTATGCTGTTTACAAAAATGATTTTATCTGGTGCTAGAATGCAAATTGTTAAGCTCTAGAAAACACAGTTTAAACCCCAGATTTCAGATACAGAATGTTTATTCCAGGATTAATGTTACTCTCACATTGCACTGGATGCTTGTCACTCAGCAATAAGTCAAATGTACATTTATTTGGACAGGTGCTTCAGCTCCAATGTCTGAAGAGCAATCAGCATATAGCCTGATCACACGGCACGTTCTGTTCTGTCTGATTGAATTAAACATTTTTTTTTTTTACAATTTTGATACAAATTTTATCCAGTAAAGCTACACTGGCCCATTATAAAGCGCTCCTTCTATTCAAATGTTGTAGTGCATGGCAAAACTGTGCATTTTAACCATATTTTGTTGAAATATCTTAAATAACACCATTTAAGATCGTGATCACATGCTTTCTCACTTCTCCCAAACATTCTGACCTAGAATGAACCCTGCCATACACTTAGTACATCGGTATCATCTGATATTGTAATAACATCAACATAACCATCAATGTCAACTTCTCAACTTTCATTAACTTTTTCTACAAAATGTTTTAAACTTCGATAATTCAAAAATCTACACACGAATACATGTATAATGTAAACGTCTAACAGCCAAAAGCACTTTTTTCATAGATATTTATCGCAATATTCAAATGTGTTATTTCATGTAATTCTAGTGCGAAGATATCAACGTATTCATGCTCATTGACACCTATTGAACAAGCATGTGTTTTCATGGCAAGTCAGGAATACTAAAATATATTACACCATAGCAAGATAATCTCTAGAACGACTACCATAAGACTCTTTACATGTCATTTACTTGAGATTCTATTCATTAAAGATTAATTTCAAATTAGCCGTCAATATTTTGGCACCCATTCAATTTATAGTTTCACTAATTTACATAACTGTACAGAGCAAATTAATAGCCCTGCCTGATCTGTGGCTTGCTGTGTTTTTTAACAAACTTAAAATTTTGCAATACATAGAACCACCAGTTATTTTAGAGGAACATGAATGTGTTTCTATTAGAATGTCATCCGCACTTCTCAATATTTCCCCATATCCAAATAGATGCTAAGGTAGAGACATATTCCCCATATCCATTAGATGCTAAGGTAGAGACATATTCCCAATATCCATTAGATGCTAAGGTACACAAATATTCCCAATATCCATTAGATGCTAAGGTAGAGACATATTCCCAATATCCATTAGATGCTAAGGTACACAAATATTCCCAATATCCATTAGATGCTAAGGTACACAAATATTCCCAATATCCATTAGATGCTAAGGTACACAAATATTCCCAATATCCATTAGATGCTAAGGTAGAGACATATTCCCAATATCCATTAGATGCTAAGGTAGAGACATATTCCCAATATCCATTAGATGCTAAGGTAGAGACATATTCCCAATATCCATTAGATGCTAAGGTAGAGACATATTCCCAATATCCATTAGATGTTAAGGTAGAGACATATTCCCAATATCCATTAGATGCTAAGGTAGAGACATATTCTCAATATCCATTAGATGCTAAGGTAGAGACATATTCCCAATATCCATTAGATGTTAAGGTAGAGACATATTCCCAATATCCATTAGAGGCTAAGGTACACAAATATTCCCAATATCCATTAGATGCTAAGGTAGAGACATATTCTCAATATCCATTAGATGCTAAGGTACACACATATTCCCACTATATTCTGTGTTTGTTTCAAAGATCAAGGGTCATGATGTTACAAAGATGGCTGCTGTGCAGCCTGGTTCCCAGCTTCAAGCTATGTAATATACCCAAGCCCAGACTTACAGGCAGGTTTTCCTCCTTGTACACGTAGATTCGACACTTGGGCATGAAGGCATTCGTACCACAAACATACAACTTGCCGTCGTCCATCTTTCCCAGCACTTGAATAAAGTTCTGGCAATGGTTGCTCTGTAAATAGAAATAAAAAAACATGTAATTCTTTCTGCAGACATTTTTATAAGAAACAGGGACGTTCTCGAGGACTGGAAACCGTATAACTATTCTTCTTTCTCAAACTGAGGCTAAACTCTTCTGATTGGTTGGTTTAATTGCAAATGTCAGACCACTGAAATTAACCGAGTGAGTGAGTATTTGTTTTAACGGCAGATTAGCACAGAGTAAGGTGAGTATTTGTTAACGGCAGATTAGCACAGATCATGCCATATCGCACCGCGTTGAGTACATTGAATATAAGATTAATACAAAGATATATATAGAAAATATATTACGTTTTAGAAAAGAAAACTTGCTTCAACTTGCACTGTGGCTAAACATGCAATTTATACTTGTGTTTGGTGTCCATTTGATCAACCCAGTCTTATATGCGAGTGCATGCCAAAACCCAGAGATTCCAAGAGGGGGAGACTTACAGGCGAGACTTACAGGTGAGACTTACAGGCGAGACTTACAGGGGAGACTTACAGGAGAGACTTACAGGGGAGACTTACAGGCGAGACTTACAGGCGAGACTTACAGGGGAGACTTACAGGGGAGACTTACAGGGGAGACTTACAGGGGAGACTTACAGGCGAGACTTACAGGGGAGACTTACAGGCGAGACTTACAGGTGAGACTTACAGGCGAGACTTACAGGGGAGACTTACAGGGGAGACTTACAGGCGAGACTTACAGGCGAGACTTACAGGGGAGACTTACAGGAGAGACTTACAGGGGAGACTTACAGGCGAGATTGCCATATAGGAGAGTATGGACGGCAATTCTCGTTGAGAAATGTTTTTATATAATCCTGGGGTAGGGTATAGCGAGATGTACTCGGACAACCTGCCTACTGAATGTAAGGTGTTTATATAGAAAGGTCTAACATTTATTTTCCATCAGCCTGAAATGCAATAAGGAATCACATAAAGTCGTGATAGTGCAGTGGTAGCGTGTTCGCTCCAGGCACGAAAGGCCCCGAGTTCGCACCCCAGTGGAGCCGTTACGATTGTGCCCTTAGGCAAAGCAAGGGATTTAAATTCCAAATTACCATTTCTCTCTCCGTTGTGGCAATGGATTTCATCAGGAATGAGGTCTCGAGAGTGATTAACATAAGCTAAGGAATCAAATGTAAAATGCAGGGATCAGTTTAGAGGGCGATGTGGGCGAGATGTGGGCGAAATTGTCGCCCTAGGGACTCTGACTTCGCCCTCTGGGGGCCCAACTTCTCCCTAAAAAATTTTTTTTTTGGTGTTTATGATTTTGAAACAAAATTTTGTCTAGTAAGATACACTGGCCCATTATAAAGCATTCCTTCTATTCAAATGTTGTATTTACTGTGCATTTTAACCCTATTTTGCAGAAGTATATTAAAGAACACCATTTAAGGAAGCGATCACGGCGCTTTCTCACTTCTCCCAAAAATTCTGACCTAGAATGAACCCTGAAAATGTCCATGAAGTCTTATATAAAATGATAGCAAAAGTGAGGTCTTAATATACAGACAACAACCAGGTACTTACACCATATATATTTCGCTTGATTGAAAACAAACAGTTTCTGGCAGACAAATTGTAGGAGATGTCCTGATAAGCCAACTGGCTTGCAGTAAGATCATCATAATGTTTACTGAGGCAGATAAACCTGCCACCAGATGTGTGGCACTTACACCATTCACTCAAATACCCCGCCACACATGTAATCTCTCTACCTTAGAAAACATCTTGCTCACTCAAAAATCTAATTTATCTTATCTTACAAAGTAATGCATCAAAGTACTAATTGCCAGAGGTTAAAAGACGTTCTACTTTGCTACAATTTATTTATTATTGTAAAAAAATGCCACAATATCTTATTAACTGGTGAAGTTTATTGGCCTGTAGGAAATTCAACTTTATACTGAAAGTATTGTTGATAAAGTAAAACAACACTTTGATAACACCGGCAACTTTGATGATAAGATGCAAGGCAGGGAGCTGGGTTCCAAATATATATATATCCTCCCTTAATTCTTCAGGCTAATGACGAAAATAACTATGAAATATGTCATGGAATTTAATTAGAATCATGTGGAATTTAATTAGAATTGTGTGATATCTTCAGGGAAAAAATTATTTGAACTATTTATAGCCTTTATATTTCACCCAGCATGCATAGTTAATTTGGTTAATCTTGAACCTTATAATGAGTAAAAATACAAATTAGCACAAAATTCATAAAATTTGGAATTGCTCAAACTCATTTTCGACTTCAGCAATGTGGGCAAGTGAAATCTGCAGCCCTCGTGAGGCCGCCACTCAAACACTGAGAGGCCGCCACTAAAACACCGAGAGGCCGCCACTCAAACACCGAGAGGCCGCCACTAAAACACTTAGAGGCCGCCACTCAAACACCGAGAGGCCGCCACTCAAACACTTAGAGGCCGCCACTCAAACACTTAGAGGCCGCCACTCAAACACCGAGAGGCCGCCACTAAAACACTTAGAGGCCGCCACTCAAACATCGAGAGGCTGCCACTCAAACACTTAGAGGCCGCCACTCAAACACTTAGAGGCCACCACTCAAACACTTAGAGGCCGCCACTCAAACACGTAGAGGCTGCCACTCAAACATCGAGAGGCCGCCACTCAAACACTTAAAGGCCGCCACTCAAACATCGAGAGGGTGACACTCAATCACCGAGAGAGGGTGACACTCAAACACCGAGAGAGGGTGACACTCAAACACCAAGAGGGTGACACTCAAACATCGAGAGGGTGACACTCAATCACCGAGAGAGGGTGACACTCAAACACCGAGAGAGGGTGACACTCAAACACCAAGAGGGTGACACTCAAACACTGAGAGAGGGCGACACTCAAACACCAAGAGGGTGACACTCAATCACCGAGAGAGGGCGACACTCAAACACCGAGAGAGGGCGACACTCAAACACCGAGAGAGGGTGACACTCAAACACTGAGAGAGGGTGACACTCAAACACCGAGAGAGGGTGACACGCAAACACCGAGAGAGGGTGACACTCAAACACCGAGAGAGGGTGACACTCAAACACCGAGAGGGTGACACTCAAACACCGAGAGAGGGTGACACTCAAACACCGAGAGAGGGTGACACTCAAATACTGAGAGAGGGTGACACTCAAACACTGAGAGAGGGTGACACTCAAACACCGAGAGGGTGACACTCAATCACCGAGAGAGGGCGACACTCAAACACCAAGAGGGTGACACTCAATCACCGAGAGAGGGCGACACTCAAACACCGAGAGAGGGCGACACTCAAACACCAAGAGGGTGACACTCAATCACCGAGAGAGGGCGACACTCAAACACCAAGAGGGTGACACTCAATCACCGAGAGAGGGCGACACTCAAACACCAAGAGGGTGACACTCAATCACCGAGAGAGGGCGACACTCAAACACCGAGAGAGGGCGACACTCAAACACCAAGAGGGTGACACTCAATCACCGAGAGAGGGCGACACTCAAACACCGAGAGAGGGCGACACTCAAACACCAAGAGGGTGACACTCAATCACTGAGAGAGGGTGACACTCAATCACCGAGAGAGGGCAACACTCAATCACCGAGAGGGTGACACTCAAACACCAAGAGAGGGTGACACTCAATCACCGAGAGGGCGACACTCAAACACCAAGAGAGGGTGACACTCAAACACCGAGAGAGGGTGACACTCAAACACCAAGAGGGTGACACTCAATCACCGAGAGAGGGCGACACTCAAACACCAAGAGGGTGACACTCAATCACCGAGAGAGGGCGACACTCAAACACCGAGAGAGGGCGACACTCAAACACCAAGAGGGTGACACTCAATCACCGAGAGAGGGCGACACTCAAACACCGAGAGAGGGCGACACTCAAACACCAAGAGGGTGACACTCAATCACTGAGAGAGGGTGACACTCAATCACCGAGAGAGGGCAACACTCAATCACCGAGAGGGTGACACTCAAACACCAAGAGAGGGTGACACTCAATCACCGAGAGGGCGACACTCAAACACCAAGAGAGGGTGACACTCAAACACCGAGAGAGGGCAACACTCAATCACCGAGAGAGGGTGACACTCAAACACCAAGATAGGGTGACACTCAAACACTGAGAGAGAGCATCGAGAGGAAGACAATCAAGTGGCTCTATTGTACTGACTTTACTAAAATACAGAAATGTGCAGTATTCCACAAGCCAGGTCACCCATCCCAAATACAGACATTTCTTCCAAGCACTCCCATGCCAGGTCACCCATCCCAAATACAGACATTTCTTCCAAGCACTCCCATGCCAGGTCACCCATCCCAAATACAGACATTTCTTCCAAGCACTCCCATGCCAGGTCACCCATCCCAAATACAGACACTTCTTTCAAGCACTCCCATGCAAATGTACAGAACTACTCCATGCATTTTTCAATCTTCAACACTTGATTTGGTATTGGAAAAGTATTATAGACAACAAAGTGACAATCTTCACAATTCCACGATACAAACGGAGACAGCCAGCCTCACATAGAGAAGACAAACAGCCATTGATCAACACCGATTCGGTGTCAAATACAAGAATTAATGCCAAGAGTCACGGAAACATTATTCTATCATATAATGAAAGGGTGCGAATTCCGATACATTCACTTCTGTCATCAATAAGACATAAAATACCCGGAGACAGGCGAATCAAAGACAGGAAATAAACTTGTTATACTTCGTCTTTTCATTGATGGCGTCTCATTCCTTCCGAATCTCAGAAGTCTTGCATTCATACTGAAAACATGTTCTCAACCGGCTGTCCTTGATTAGCATTCATGATCAAGGCTGTGCTTGATTAGCGTTCATGATCAGAATCATTGTGAATGAATCAAGCAGTGTACAACTAACTATAGTCACAAAGGACATGTCTATTTCTATTATTGCTTTCACTGCCCAAGTAAGTAAAGTATGAAAGAACAGTCCATTTTCCAGGGGCAGTATACTGGTGGCATAATCACTGAGTGAGTTCTATACTGGTAACTGCAGAGAGTTCTATACTGGTAACTGCAGAGAGTTCTATACTGGTAACTGCAGAGAGTTCTATACTGGTAACTGCAGAGAGTTCTATACTGGTAACTGCAGATAGTTCTATACTGGTAACTGCAGAAGTTCTATACTGGTAACTACAGATAGTTCTATACTGGTAACTGCAGAGAGTTCTATACTGGTAACTGCAGATAGTTCTATACTGGTAACTGCAGAGAGTTCTATACTGGTAACTGCAGATAGTTCTACACTGGTAACTGCAGAGAGTTCTATACTGGTAACTGCAGATAGTTCTATACTGGTAACTGCAGATAGTTCTATACTGGTAACTGCAGATAGTTCTATACTGGTAACTGCAGATAGTTCTATACTGGTAACTGCAGATAGTTCTATACTGGTAACTACAGATAGTTCTATACTGGTAACTGCAGATAGTTCTATACTGGTAACTGCAGATAGTTCTATACTGGTAACTACCAGTATAACTGCAGAGTTCTATACTGGTAACTGCAGAGAGTTCTATTCTGGTAACTGCAGAGTTCTATACTGGTAACTGCAGAGTTCTATATTGGTAACTGCAGAGAGTTCTATACTGGTAACTGCAGAGAGTTCTATACTGGTAACTGCAGAGAGTTCTACACTGGTAACTGCAGATAGTTCTACACTGGTAACTGCAGAGAGTTCTTTACTGGTAACTGCAGAGAGTTCTATACTGGTAACTGCAGATAGTTCTATACTGGTAACTGCAGAGAGTTCTATACTGGTAACTGCAGAGAGTTCTATACTGGTAACTGCAGATAGTTCTATACTGGTAACTGCAGATAGTTCTATACTGGTAACTGCAGATAGTTCTATACTGGTAACTACAGATAGTTCTATACTGGTAACTGCAGAGAGTTCTATACTGGTAACTGCAGATAGTTCTATACTGGTAACTGCAGAGAGTTCTATACTGGTAACTGCAGATAGTTCTACACTGGTAACTGCAGAGAGTTCTATACTGGTAACTGCAGAGAGTTCTATACTGGTAACTGCAGATAGTTCTATACTGGTAACTGCAGATAGTTCTATACTGGTAACTGCAGAGAGTTCTATACTGGTAACTACAGATAGTTCTATACTGGTAACTGCAGAGAGTTCTATACTGGTAACTGCAGATAGTTCTATACTGGTAACTGCAGAGTTCTATACTGGTAACTGCAGATAGTTCTATACTGGTAACTGCAGATAGTTATATACTGGTAACTGCAGATAGTTCTATACTGGTAACTACAGATAGTTCTATACTGGTAACTACATATAGTTCTATACTGGTAACTGCAGATAGTTCTATACTGGTAACTACCAGTATAACTGCAGAGTTCTATACTGGTAACTGCAGAGAGTTCTATTCTGGTAACTGCAGAGTTCTATACTGGTAACTGCAGAGTTCTATACTGGTAACTGCAGAGAGTTCTATACTGGTAACTGCAGATAGTTCTATACTGGTAACTGCAGATAGTTCTACACTGGTAACTGCAGATAGTTCTACACTGGTAACTGCAGAGAGTTCTATACTGGTAACTGCAGATAGTTCTACACTGGTAACTGCAGATAGTTCTATACTGGTAACTGCAGATAGTGCTATACTGGTAACTGCAGATAGTTCTATACTGGTAACTGCAGATAGTTCTATACTGGTAACTGCAGAGAGTTCTATACTGGTAACTGCACAGAGTTCTATACTGGTAACTGCAGAGTTCTATACTGGTAACTGCAGATAGTTCTATACTGGTAACTGCAGAAAGTTCTAGAAATTTCCATTACCACTTCCCAGGAACTGGTCTACAAGATTTGCCATCTAGGACAAAATTCATCTAGAACAAAAAATGAATTTTGTCTCTAAAACAGCACCAAAATCCATGTTTTATTGAGTCATATAATGAATATGACACATGCACAAAAACATGTTTGATTGAGTAATCTATTATGCAACAGTGGATTTCTGGACCCTCAGAGGCACCAAATTTACATTTTTCATTATCTCTACTCGATATTTGCTCTGCCCCAATTTTGAGTCATGAGAAACATTCGGAAGATGTTACCGGTGAGGAGTCGGAGAATTATAGGATTGGAAGAGGTTACCGGTGAGGAGTCGGAGAATTATAGGATTGGAAGATGCTACTGGTGAGGAGTCGGAGAATTATAGGATTGGAAGATGCTACTGGTGAGGAGTCAGAGAATTATAGGATTGGAAGATGCTACTGGTGAGGAGTCGGAGAATTATAGGATTGGAAGATGCTACTGGTGAGGAGTCGGAGAATTATAGGATTGGAAGATGTTACCGGTGAGGAGTCGGAGAATTATAGGATTGGAAGATGTTACCGGTGAGGAGTCAGAGAATTATAGGATTGGAATACAGTTGAAACAAATGGTAGACATGAACTGCCAGCAGAGTTGACCTGTATTCGAATAATGAGAAGCTAACACAGGAAAGGTTACTAAAGCTGCCACTTACAAACTCAATGAATTGGAAACTTAATAACAAATTAGAATGTCAATGGATCGGAACTCAACAGCAACTTGGAATCGGAATAGATTGGAAGTGAACAGAAACTTTACAATCCCAATGGATTGAAGCTGACTGACAACTAAATTATAAACTCAATAGATTAGAGCTCACCGGCGATTGAGAAATTAACTCAATAGATCAGAGCTCAACGGTGATTGAGAAACTAACTCAATAGATAAGAGCTCAATGGCGATTGAGAAACTAACTGAATAGATTAGAGCTCAATGGTGATTGAGAAATTAACTCAATAGATCAGAGCTCAACAGTGATTGAGAAACTAACTGAATAGATTAGAGCTCAACGGCGATTGAGAAACTAACTCAATGGATTAGAGCTCAACGGTGATTGAGAAACTAACTGAATAGATTAGAGCTCAACGGTGATTGAGAAACTAACTGAATAGATTAGAGCTCAACGGCGATTGAGAAACTAACTCAATGGATTAGAGCTCAATGGTGGATTAGAGCTCAATGGTGATTGAGAAACTAACTCAATAGATTAGAGCTCAATGGTGATTGAGAAACTAACTCAATAGATTAGAGCTCAATAGCGCTTGAGAAACTAACTCTATAGATTGTGGCTGAGGAGCAACAAAGAATCTTAATGGATTGGAGATGAACAGCAACTCAGTCACTTAATGGATTGGAGAACATCAACAACTCAGACACTTAATGGATTGGAGATGAACAACAACTGAGTCACTAAATGGATTGGAGATAATCAACAACTGAGAAACTTAATGGATTGGAGATGAACAACAACTGAGTCACTTAATGGATTGGAGATGAGCAACAACTGAGTCACTTAATGGATTGGAGATGAGCAACAACTGAGTCACTTAATGGATTGGAGATGAGCAACAACTGAGTCACTTAATGGATTGGAGATGAGTATCAACTCACACACTTAATGGATTGGAGATGAGCAACAACTCAGTCACTTAATGGATTGGAGATGAGCAACAACTCAGACACTTAATGGATTGGAGATGAGCAACAACTCAGACACTTAATGGATTGGAGATGAGCAACAACTCAGACACTTAATGGATTGGAGATGAACAACAACTGAGACACTTAATGGATTGGAGATGAGCAACAACTCAGACACTTAATGGATTGGAGATGAACAACAACTGAGACACTTAATGGATTGGAGATGAGCAACAACTTGGACACAAAATAAAAGCAAACATCTTTGGTTATAGTCATATAATTTGAAAGAAATTCACCTGTTATACAATGGACTACAAAACTGAGGTTTGCAGATAGGAGAGACCAGACTAGTGTAGGAGAGATGAGACTAGTGTAGGAGAGACGAGACTAGTGTGTTGATGGGTTCCTACACAAATTTACCTGGGAGTATCATATCAGTGGTTGTACTGGGGTAGACTTAATGTTAATTAACTACTGAGTAAATAAAATCACTTTTATAAATAACATAGATCCAGATCAGCCATGGCATAACTCCACGTCTGATCGGGATCTATGTTGTTTGCTATTCAGCCAAGTGTTTTAGCTCCACTATCCGAATAGCAAACAGTATAGAGCCTGATCAGACATCTGATCTGGCTGTATGCTGTTTGCAAAAGTGATTTTATCTGCTGCTAGCGTGCAATGGGTTAATTGGCTGTTACTGTTTAACCCCCTGTTGGAACATTTCCAGCACATGAGACACTTCAAACTATAGATTACCTTGCTATTCCATTTAGATATTAGATAATAACAGCTTTTCCCCTTACTAAATAGGAGCTGATAAAAGCTTAATTCTTCTGTGAAAGACAGATTTTTCAATTATTATTAAATCAAGCAGAATCAATCATCCATTCCAATATTTTTTCCCTGCTAATTTTTCTCCAAGCAGCCACATGACAATCCTAGAGAGTTGTGCTTTTATATATACTTAAGGACAAAAGCTTTGCATGGGTAACCAATTGTTTTATTGAAAGATCAAAGCTGATGTCATAACATGTGCTAATGGCTGTATGTACGTAAATAGGCAGAAGTGCATAAGCTCCACTCAAATTGTGTCAAATGTAACGTCCGTGGTCCAATGGTAGAGCGTCGGATTTGGAATCGAATGGTCCGGGTTTGATACTCAGTCAGGCCACGTATGTAGTGTCATTGAACAAGGCACCTCGCACACATTGCTTAGTACTGGTTAACCGGTATGGTCGGCTAAGCATGCCCAGGAAAACATGTCTAGGTCCCAGCAAGGGGTTTGACATTAATGGAACATACCATACCATACCATACCATACCATACCATACCATACCATACCATACCATACCATACCATACCATACAAATTGTAGTCTCAATATCTAATATAGTTCATATTTCTTTTTGGTAAAAATGCATTTTCATGACACTTGGCAGTGTGTAGTTTGTGTTTTTTTGGAGAAATTATGTGATTTCAGTCTAGTTGATGTGTAGAAAAGATGTGGTATAAGCATTCAGGTTGGGTATGAAGGTGCGACTGTATTATTTGAGGGAGGAATACACTGTGTAAAAAACAGTGACGTTATTCACAGGTGAGCACTAGCAATGCGGAACATTACATTTGTGATATTTTTGCTGTTTTTCAGTTTGATTTGAATACCTCTTCACAGTGAATATGGTATCAGAAGAAAGATTGGAAATATAAATGAACAGACTGTAGATTTTTACTTTTTACTATGTATTTAACAGGCAATTTATTTGTTGTTTTACAACCTAATCTCATCGTGACGACGGTTGTCAACAAACCAATTAAAGGGACATATCATTTACATGTCATAAAATCGAAACATAATAAATTATTTCTATTGATAGGTTATGGTAAAAATAACTTGGGGGGGGGGGGTGTGTGAAAACCTGTACAAAACTTTTGTCTGTCAGTATACTTTACTTAGGAATAGGCTCTAAGATGATTTGCCTTTTACAGGGGATTAACAAAAGCTTTCTCAGTTATTTCTCAATAATTGTATTGAGCAGTACAGTATCAGCCAAGTCAACCAGTTCCTGGAAATTTATTTTAGCTCGATTACGAAACAAGTTCTTATAACTATTATCACTCTCAAGACCTCATTCCTAATGGAATCAAATCGCCACAAGGGAGAGAGAAGAGGCACATTGAATATAAATGCCTGGCCTAAGGGCACAATCTTAATGGCTCCAGCGGGCGCGAACTTCGGGTCTTTCGCACCTGAAGCGAACGTGCTAAAACTGCGCTACATGCCTTCCTGGAGATAACAGTTCCCAGTCAGTTCGCACCATATGCTTTATTTTTAAAGTCACCATGTGTGATTATTTAGACATTGCTACACACCAAGATATTCGGAGGAGTGTAAAAAAATCCTGGGTATGGTAAGTTTTTATTTACAAAATTATGAAGGGCTTTGTTTGTTTTTGTTTCTGCATCATTTGGACTATCCTCAAAAATCTAAAATGAAAAATCTCTCCTCAGGAGGTGTCCCTCATAGGGCAACCGGTAGTGACGTGACGTCAAATAAACGTAAAACAAACAAAACTATAAACACTTTGCTACCGGGTGAATGCAGCACTTTTACGATATTAATTTTAATTTTGAAATATGACAAAATAATAAATTATAATGGTTTAATATCCTGCGTTTTGTAACCAATTATATTGTGATTAATATGCAAGAGATGGCCCGTGATTGGTGGATAACATTATTCTATTCTAGCCCGAAATTAATAACAAGAAACAGCGGCATACAACCCATAACCATCTTACAGATTGTCTAATAACCTCTAAGAACTTATAATACCGTAATCTCTCACTGGCACGTGACCTCTCTCACTGGCACGTGATCTCTCTCACTGGCACGTGACCTCTCTCACTGGCACGTAATCTCTCTCATTGGCACATAATCTCTCTGACTGGCACGTAATCTCTCTCACTGGCACATGATCTCTCTGACTGGCACGTGATCTCTCTCATTGGCACATAATCTCTCTCACTGGCACGTAATCTCTCACTGGCACGTAATCTCTCTCACTGGCACATAATCTCTCTGACTGGCACATAATCTCTCTGACTGGCACGTAATCTCTCTCACTGGCACATGATCTCTCTGACTGGCACGTGATCTCTCTCATTGGCACATAATCTCTCTGACTGGCACGTAATCTCTCTCACTGGCACGTAATCTCTCTCACTGGCACATAATCTCTCTGACTGGCACATAATCTCTCTGACTGGCACGTAATCTCTCTCACTGGCACATGATCTCTCTCACTGGCACGTGATCTCTCTCATTGGCATGTAATCTCTCTCATTGGCACGTGATCTCTCTCACTGGCACGAATGAAAGTGTAACAGTTGTGCTCCGAGATTGATTGGTTGATTTAACTGTTCTATTCAATAGCCCCCCATCCCCCTGCTCAATGTACAAATGGATTTCTCACCAATCTCAAACTATTCGGTATAGTCCCCCTCCACCCCCACCCCGCTGCTCAATGTACAAATGGATGTCTAACCAATCTCAAACTATTCAGCATAGTCCCCCTCCACCCCCACACCCCTGTTCAATGGATTTCTAACCAATCTCAAACTATTCGGCATAGTCCCCTACTCAATGTACACGGATCTCAAACAATACACTACCAATCAAATAAGCATCTAGTGGCAAAAGTGGACCCATGTTTTATTTACCAGTAACACGAGGACCATTGAATGCTTCACGCAAAAGCTTGATTCGCTCGTCATCTTTGAAGTTAGATGTTTGACCAATTGTTAAGCTTATCTTTCCAAAATAAACAGTATTACCTAACTAGCAAAACAAAGACCATTTAATTAAAGCCAGATCTCAATTTGAATTTGAACACGAGGTCAGATTTAAATCAAGATGGAAGATAAAAACCAAAACCTGTCAATGTGACCGCCAAGTCTAAAAGCCGCAATTCAAGCGAATGGATCTACACTTGTGCCCTTGTTTTAGAGATGAAAGAAAGCCTTAGTGTATCAATACAAGATCGTATATGGCAGGTGTTTCTACAGGTATTTACATTTGAGCTGCCTGGTTGAAGTTTTCTCTCTCTAATACTTCTCTTATATACTTGAAGCTTGGGTTGGGGGTTAGCCACACTGCCAACATCAACAATTTGAAATATGGTATATGATGATTACTTACTGGTATAATTTATACAAATTTCTGTAAGGTTGATTGTGAAACAAGTTCTTACAACATTAGATAAATCGCTCTCGATACCTCATTCCTGATGGAATCCCGATGCCAAGACTGAGAGAGATGAGGCAATGTGGATTAAAGTGTCTTGTCTAAGAACACCACCATCTTGGTTTTGGTGAGGTTCAAACTCGCAACCTTTCGACTATGAGAAGAACGTCACATATATTACACCACAGGCTCCACTTACAAATCATTTACTGGTATATATATATATATAAATAGCTGAGAACATACTGTGATGATGCTGATGACAACGTTGATGTTGGTGATGATGATGATGTTAATGATATTAATGAACAAGGAATGTTGAAAATCTGGAAGAAAGACCTGTCAATGCAACAAAACCGCTGACCTTCCAACCTTGAGGTCTCTCGCTCGAGTACGAGCTTTTTTACAATAACCAGAATGTCTTCGGCTCTCCAGCAGAAGGTCCCCCGGCTCTCCAGACAGCTTATATCTGTACGAAAGCCATACTTATGTACCTTATATTATAAACCGCTAGCTGGTATATTATGGTATAAGTTTCTTGATTAAGCTGATCTGGAGTGCTGGAGTGTGTGTTACAGACCTCATTCGATATAGTCAAGATAAAAATATATCCAGTGAAACATATTACACCAGTATAAGATTAAAATGTAATAAAATCCGTAAATCCATAAATCATAGCAAACCAAACAGTCCCAATTTCTGCCCATGTTCACCTCATGTTGCAGGTGTTTCCCTGGCCTAGATCACAACTTGTAAACATAAATCATGGAAGATACTTCTATCTACACCAGTGTATCATAAACAGGAGACAGTAAACTTAATAACAATGTACTTTTATTTTCAGATATCACAATCAAATTAAATACATAAAACTAATTTGAATGCAGTTACCCATGAAGATGCCCGCTGGAAGGAAGCCTGCTGAGACGATTGAGCAAGCCCACCTGTTAAGTTTCTATATATAAAAGGTAGTTTTTCTTGTTAAGCTTTAATTAAACCCATCAACACTATTATGTTTATGCAGAGCTGCCCGAGAGCAAGGGCAGATAGATAGATTGTGACACAGGCAGGATACACGGGCACAAATCCCCTAGTTTATACAAATTTATTTTAGCTCGATTGCGAAACAAGTTCTTACAACTTATATTAATCACTCTCGAGATAACATTCCTGATGGAATCCATCACCGCGAGGGAGAGAGAAGAGGCAACGTGGAATCTAAATGCCTTGCCTAAGGGCACAATCAGAACGGCTTCATCGGGGCTCGAACCTTTCGCACCTGAAGCAAATCGACCTAAAATAAATTTGTATAAACTAAGATCTGTGAATCCAGGGAGTTCATTCCCGATCCCCCGCCTGACCCTAATAAAATTAACAGTCTTTCAGATGGGACTTTAAACCATGGTCTTGTGTCGGTGCTGTACACTGTGCAAGTAAAATACAGATTGGTTGCTTAATGGAGGTGATCACTAACACAGGTTTCACTGTAAACGTAAAAATCTGCTGTTTCTGGATACTATATTAAATGTTTTATGTGACGTTTTAGCACCAATATCTGAACACTAACCTGCAGGTATTAACACTAACTTTACCAAAATTGGCATCTATTAAATATATTATACATAGATCACAGAATATAGAACCTGTCACATAATTTGTTAACTTGACATGTTACAGTTATTTAACTCTTGCTATCATATGATGTATATGTAGCAAAATACAATTCACATGGGATATATTCTGTCCTTGTTATTGGATGGGAGATATTCTGTCCTTGTTATTGGATGGGAGATATTCTGTCCTTGTTATTGGATGGGATATATTCTGTCCTTGTTATTGGATGGGAGATATTCTGTCCTTGTTATTGGATGGGAGATATTCTGTCCTTGTTATTGGATGGGAGATATTCTGTCCTTGTTATTGGATGGGAGATATTCTGTCCTTGTTATTGGATGGGAGATATTCTGTCCTTGTTATTGGATGGGAGATATTCTGTCCTTGTTATTGGATGGGAGATATTCTGTCCTTGTTATTGGATGGGAGATATTCTGTCCTTGTTATTGGATGGGAGATATTCTGTCCTTGTTATTGGATGGGAGATATTCTGTCCTTGTTATTGGATGGGAGATATTCTGTCCTTGTTATTGGATGGGAGATATTCTGTCCTTGTTATTGGATGGGAGATATTCTGTCCTTGTTATTGGATGGGAGATATTCTGTCCTTGTTATTGGATGGGAGATATTCTGTCCTTATATCTCATGGGAGATATTCTGTCCTTGTTATTGGATGGGAGATATTCTGTCCATATATCTCATGGGAGATATTCTGTCCTTGCATTTATCGCATGGGAGATATTCTGTCCTTATATCTCATGGGAGATATTCTGTCCTTATATCTCATGGGAGATATTCTGTCCTTGCATTTATCGCATGGGAGATATTCTGTCCTTATATCTGATGGGAGATATTCTGTCCTTGCATTTATCGCATGGGAGATATTCTGTCCTTATATCTCATGGGAGATATTCTGTCCTTATATCTCATGGGAGATATTCTGTCCTTATATCTCATGGGAGATATTCTGTCCTTATATCTCATGGGAGATATTCTGTCCTTATATCTCATGGGAGATATTCTGTCCTTATATCTCATGGGAGATATTCTGTCCTTGCATTTATCGCATGGGAGATATTCTGTCCTTATATCTCATGGGAGATATTCTGTCCTTATATCTCATGGGAGATATTTTGTCCTTGCATTTATCGCATGGGAGATATTCTGTCCTTACATCTCATGGGAGATATTTTGCCTTCAAAATTGTCTGCATATATCATTGAAGACAATATATTGTCCTCAATATTTGCATATATTTTAATCAAGACAATATGTCCTCAATATTTGCATATATTTTAATCAAGGAAGACAATATGTCCTCAATATTATTTCATAAACCATAAAATAAAACACAGAAACATCATCTTAAATTTTCCCACATTCAGAAATTACGGCATTAATTATTCATAAAACCACAGAGTTATATTTTTGGTCCTTAGTAAACAATAGAAATGAGTCACATGACAGTTGCCTATAGCGATGACACACAAGGAAACATGTTCGGTGTATAAATAATTAACAATGCTACTCATTTAAATATTTTACTCTTGCTCGGAATTTTAACAGACGAAGAATGGCTCCTTCCGCTGAGTATTCATTTTCAAGGAAATTTTAAATCAGAAAATAATTAATTTCTATTTCCGGTCAATACGAGTACTTCAGTGGTTATGCATTTCTATTGTTTTCATTCATAAATTTTCTGAGAACTATGAATGGCATAATTTGCAAGTGGTTATTATATTAAAGGACTACTGTTTATGCATCGATCAAACGACTTCGATCCCAGCTTCCTATACAGATGGTAAATCTGTTAGCATTACAGCTGTTTCATCGTACTTGTCAAGTTGTGTATTTTAATTGTTTGGTGATATCATTTCCGTAAACATTTCTGCAACACTAAGATTGTTTAGTTTAGCTGCTTAAACCACTTCAGACAAGCGTTCCCTCCGACATCTATGCACGTTGTACCAATAATTACCCACTTACAGTTTAAATTGATTTCTAAAATGATCATCCAAACTTTACCAATAATAGGTGCGCCACTGCCATGGTGATATTCTGTTATGAAATTTTAATTGCGATAATTTCAAAAAATAACAACTGCATTTGTGTATGTTGATTTTTACATGTATTTATACAGTTGACGGTATGGATCGCAGCCTAGCAACCAAAATTGGAGGGGAGGGGTACGGTTATTTATCGTTGCCCCCTGGTTAATTGGGGTGATGTCTACCGAAGTGTTTATACACAGTTTTTGTAGAATAGTGCATGATATAAAGACACCAATCGCAGAAGTATCCCGGATTCTTTTACATGCCCGGTGTATAGCACCTCGGTTTATAGTTCCATCCGATTCCGAAAGACATAATATTATTAGTCAGACGGGGGATCGAACATACGATCCCTGAATTCGTAGTCTAACATGTTAACCACTGAACTACTATTCCGCCTAACAAACAATTTATATTGGTCTTCCTTGTATATTGTTTATAGTGTGTTATATGTTTAAAGTGACATTACATCGCCAAAAAGCAAATAAAAAGCATTTTTCACGTTTAATGCATTCCTACTACAAATTCTTCCAAATACATTCCAACACTAACATTAAATCAATAAACAGTGTTGTTGTGGTTTACATAGTTTCAAAAGTGAAAGTAGGATTTCATATGACGGTCATCCACACTCCTGTTTATCATCGGAGTCAATACTAAGCACATGATACTGTCGATTAGAGATAATTTAACTAACATTAGTCTACAAATAAATATGCATGTGAGATATAACGGTAACTCTGTACTATAAATTGTGTTATTCAGGACACACGTATTGTATTACGCATGGATGTTGACACTATTTACATTATTTTGTTATGTCAACAAACCGCATATACGACGTTTGTTTATTTGTTGAAATACTCGGTTTTTGAGGCAAATATTTGGAAAATAATTATGCCATATAATAGGAAATTACATTCTGTAGAAATTTTTCACCGATGTAGTGTCGCTTTAAGACAAAAACATGCAAAATGCACAATTTTTGAACATATTACCTCGTATTTATCTTCACACTGTTTCTGGACTAATTCCTGCGGTTTCCATTTCAACCTCTGAAATATGACACATAACATGTACAGTTGGTGTGCCTTCAACAGTCATTCTTACCAAGTATGTGCATTCAATTTACCGTGACTCAACACATGACCGTAGCCCACTACCCGTAGCTAGTCAATTTCATGTCGGGCTTGTTGAAATTTGGACTATTACATTTCGTAATGCAGTTGTTCTTTAGGAGAGGGCTGTGAAATGTTACGGTAAACACTGTCAACAGTAAACGTCAACAATATACTATGCCTCATGAATATTCATAAAATCAATTTAAAATGACAGGCCACTCTGCCCTAACTGTAAAGTAATACACCTTGCGATTTTTGTTTATAATTAATGACTTGGAGCTTACTACATAATAAGAAATATTTGTATAATCTACATGCATCTACAGTCGTGTGTATGTTCTACGTTTATTTATCGTCGCTACCGGTTGCCCATATGAGCAACGCTTCCTGATATTTTTTAGATTTTTGGAGGATAGTGCAATGATACAGACAGAGACCCATTCCAGAGTCTCCTCTGGTTCTTTTACGTGCACGGTGTACAGCACCGACACGCAACCTCGGTTTAAAGTCCCATCTGAAAGACTTAATTTTATTAGGGTCAGACGGTGGATCGAACCTGCGATCCCTGGATTACTAGTCCAGCGTGTTACCACTGGACTACAGATCCGTCTACAGGCTGCAGTGAGATAGACCTTTAAACCACTGATGTCAAATATAGGTTATCTTGTGGTCACGACTGATCTACCTACAAAGTTTCGGATCTTCAATATTTTAACTGATATATGTACAATAATTCCAGAAACATAAGTTTCATTTGCAACATGAACTGGTGGGAACCACCGGCACATAGTGCATGCAACCTAACCAGCATTAGTCTCATAAGACCAGCATGGTGGTTACAACCCATAAAAATTCAGGTGTTTGTTTTAGCTCAACCACTAATCCTGAAGCACCATTGATTGTGACCCTATCCCTTAGGGTATAAGCCTACATGTCTATAGGGTGGAGCAGGGGGTGGGTGCGGGGTTAAGCCCTGCTCTTATAATACAACAATATAAAATGTTTAAGTAAGTTTTCATGTACACTTACTCTATCCTCATCTTCCTTCAGAGTTGCCAAACTGATGTTGTGAACCCTGTTCCTGTAAACATATCAAACATAAACTAATACTGATCTAGTATACAAAGTTGTCATGTACTGTCAAATAGGGGACATATCATGTCAAATAGGGGACATATCAAACATAAACTAATATTGATCTAGTATACAAAGTTGTCATGTACTGTCAAATAGGGGACATATCATGTCAAATAGGGGACATATCAAACATAAACTAATATTGATCTAGTATACAAAGTTGTCATGTACTGTCAAATAGGGGACATATCATGTCAAATAGGGGACATATCAAACATAAACTAATATTGATCTAGTATACAAAGTTGTCATGTACTGTTCCTGTAAACATATCAAACATAAACTAATACTGATCTAGTATACAAAGTTGTCATGTAAACATATCAAACATAAACTAATATTGATCTAGTATACAAAGTTGTCATGTACTGTTCCTGTAAACATATCAAACATAAACTAATACTGATCTAGTATACAAAGTTGTCATGTAAACATATCAAACATAAACTAATACTGATCTAGTATACAAAGTTGTCATGTACTGTTCCTGTAAACATATCAAACATAAACTAATACTGATCTAGTATACAAAGTTGTCATGTAAACATATCAAACATAAACTAATATTGATCTAGTATACAAAGTTGTCATGTACTGTTCCTGTAAACATATCAAACATAAACTAATATTGATCTAGTATACAAAGTTGTCATGTACTGTTCCTGTAAACATATCAAACATAAACTAATATTGATCTAGTATACAAAGTTGTCATGTACTGTCAAATAGGGGACATATCATGTCAAATAGGGGACATATCAAACATAAACTAATACTGATCTAGTATACAAAGTTGTCATGTATTGTCAAACGTTTGTTTTTGTATTCTTTCATAATGCAACTAAAAATTGTTTGTTTGTTCGGGCTTTACGCCTGCATCAGCACCGTGGCACTGAACATTTCGTCAACTTGAACTGGCTAAGCATGCAATTTATACTTGTGTCAGCAAGATCTTATATGCGAGTGCATGCCAAAACCCACAGATTTCAGGACCAAAGTAGGGGGGTCGTGAGATCACATTATAGGCGAGTATGGACGACAACTACTTGACCAATACACACTAGTTTATGTAACATACGTAATAAATTGACATCACATAATCTCGTACCTGGCCCCTACAAGAATGTAATCTCCATCATGTAGCAGCACCTTGAAGTGGTCCACATGTTCCTTGTTCCCGGTAAACACCTGGTGGCCGCCACCGTTCAATTCTGTAAATACAATATAAATACAATGTACAACACAATAAAACATTTTTGCACAGTCATACAAAATCAACTACATTACCCCTCAACCCTTTGCACGCTAGCAGCAGATAAAATCACTTTTGCAAACAAAATAGATCCAGATCAGACGCAGCATAACGCAGCATCTAATCTTGCTTTAGGCTGTTTGCTATCAGATAATGGAGCTAAAACATTGACGCGGCTGATCTGGATCTATGTTGTTTGCATATGTGATTTTATTCGGCAGGCATAAGGTTAATTTTGAATAAAAGAACATGTTGGTAGACACGTAACAAACAAATATATATTCATTAGCATTTTCGGCGCGACACAATGTAACAATTGTATGCCCTATTTTTTGCATGAGTGAATGATAATAATTACAGTGGTATATAATGAATAAGCTACGGTGACAGGAGATAACAAGTTTGTAGATAAATGCTAACCACAGACTGTGCCGTAATGTCCCTCTTAATGTACAATATTGTCTTCGGGGCACAAAAACAAGGTGACAAAATCACACCAAATATTTCACACAAGTAATTAAAAGACTGTATTCTACAACCACATGAATGTAAGATTGTTGTTGTTTATGTTAATGAGTTGTGCTAAACGCTACGTCAATATATTTCAGATTATACGAGTCAACCGGGGCCAAAACATTACGGTTCCACATCCCGTTTACATTCAATTATGAGACACGGAACCAAAACTTTCACACCTGCTGGAATCAAACCCCAGTGTTCTGACTGTGAATGTTCATCAGCTATAACTGTAGATAACATTATCTCGATTTCTCATGTAACTTTGCTTGCGTTCAGTGTAATACAGCCATCACATTATTTCTTGCTATAGATTGGTACAACGCCTGTAATACCTTCACTATAGATTGGTACAACGCCTGTAATATCTTCACTATAGATTGGTACGTCTGTAATACCTTCACTATAGATTGCTACAACGCCTGTAATACCTTCACTATAGATTGCTACAACGCCTGTAATATCTTCACTATAGATTGGTACAACGCCTGTAATACCTTCACTATAGATTGGTACAACGCCTGTAATACCTTCACTATAGATTGCTACAACGCCTGTAATATCTTCACTATAGATTGGTACAATGCCTGTAATATCTTCACTATAGATTGGTACAACGCCTGTAATATCTTCACTATAGATTGGTACAACGTCTGTAATATCTTCACTATAGATTGGTACAACGCCTGTAATACCTTCACTATAGATTGGTACAACGCCTGTAATATCTTCACTATAGATTGGTACAACGTCTGTAATACCTTCACTATAGATTGGTACAACGCCTGTAATACCTTCACTATAGATTGGTACAACGCCTGTAATATCTTCACTATAGATTGGTACAACGCCTGTAATATCTTCACTATAGATTGCTACACCTGTAATATCTTCACTATAGATTGCTACAACGCCTGTAATATCTTCACTATAGATTGCTACAACGCCTGTAATATCTTCACTATAGATTGCTACAACGCCTGTAATATCTTCACTATAGATTGCTACAACGCCTGTAATACCTTCACTATAGATTGCTACGTCTGTAATACCTTCACTATAGATTGGTACAACGCCTGTAATATCTTCACTATAGATTGCTACAACACCTGTAATATCTTCACTATAGATTGGTACAATGCCTGTAATATCTTCACTATAGATTGCTACAACACCTGTAATATCTTCACTATAGATTGCTACAGCACCTGTAATATCTTCACTATAGATTGCTACAACACCTGTAATGTCTTCACTATAGATTGCTACAGCGCCTGTAATATCTTCACTATAGATTGCTACAACACCTGTAATATCTTCACTATAGATTGCTACAACGCCTGTAATATCTTCACTATAGATTGCTACAACGTCTGTAATACCTTCACTATAGATTGGTACAACGCCTGTTATAACTTCACTATAGATTGCTACAACACCTGTAATACCTTCACTACAGATTGCTACAACGCCTGTAATATCTTCACTATAGATTGCTACAACGTCTGTAATACCTTCACTATAGATTGGTACAACGCCTGTTATAACTTCACTATAGATTGCTACAACACCTGTAATATCTTCACTATAGATTGGTACAACGCCTGTTATAACTTCACTATAGATTGCTACAACGCCTGTTATATCTTCACTATAGATTGGTACAATGCCTGTTATATCTTCACTATAGATTGCTACTGGAACAGCTAATACAAAGACCAGGTTATTCTGAAACCACTGTAAGCCTGTTCATGCATCATATATCTAATGCAATAATGATCAGTAATGAATGAGCAATTTACAGTTTCAAGTACTAAATCAAGGCTTGCCAAACATCGGTACTCATAATTGAGCATTTCTTCAAGTACAAGCAGATGTTGCTGACCACAGTAAAAGTACATTAGAGGTTCCTGCCAAACCTGAAACAATTTATAACATCACCCTATAATGCAACCCTAAACAATTTATATCACAATATTTATGTAGATTTTCGGTTCCATTAAAATAGTGAATATACAGATTTTGAATTACATATGAAGCATACACTAACAGAACAAAAATATGAAAGCAATGTGAACCAATTCTAAAAGAACAATTTGGAGGAGACATTACCGGTAATGCAAACAGCAGATGAACCGATTCAGTATATATATGTTACAATGACCTACTTCCAACGATATAAGACGGTCATGAAACAAGATGCCAGTGGAAAGAAACAACAACACAGTTGCATTCTCAGATCATAAACCAAGCCAACCAGAAAATCAACAAGTTAAAGCTGGTCAATAACGCGGAACTAAACAAATCGTTAACGGCTTACGCTGGATTCTCAGTTCCCTCATCAAGCACATGGATGTATAATTATGGCATCGAAATTAAACATATTCACAGCTAACCCTTAACAAGACCCCTTATTATCCTTCCATATTGAGGTAACAACACTGTGTATTTTAGGTTTATTTAACGTTGCTACCGGTTACCCATATGAGCAACGCCTCCTGAAGAGATTTGTCATTTTAGATTTTTGGAGGATAGTGCAATGATACAGACAGATACCAGTTCCAGAGTCTCCTCTGGTTCTTTAACGTGCACGGTGTAAAGCACCGACACAAGTTAATTTAATTAGGGTGAGACGGGGGATCGATACGGGGGGTAACAACACCTGCAAGGTATGACATTATATAGGGTTTCAATTTTCGGTAAGGGATTTGATAAACAACAGTTGAGTTCTTGCTCAGATTTGACATTACTCAAGTTAACTCTTTCAACACCAAGTAACTGACATGGACTGGTCCATGATATTCTTAGACCAATAAATGAATAAGAAAATTACATTCGGACCAGTTCATTTATCAAGATGGGTAATTTTGTCTAAAATTAGTAATACTACTTGCAAAAAGTGCAGATCCTGATGAGACGGCTCGTCATGAGCCGGCGGGCAGTTTACCTAACAACACCTTTCCTGGGCAGGCTCCTACAGTTAACCAGTACTTGGGTGCACCAACCTCCGTAAGAAACTGCCAACTTTTTCATATAAATGAGACACGGTCCGAGCGGGGCTCGAACCCATGACCCTCACTCACACGTCATTCACAACACCTCTCACTCCACACCTCACGTCATTCACAACACCTGACATCACTCACACCACACCTCTCATCTCACTTCACACCATACCACAACTGTGCAATACATTCTATTAGTAACATCAAAGTGTTGATCAAGTCTCCTTGACTTGTAGTTAGTATGTGTTGCATCTTGTAAATGGATAATTGAGGATCAGTGTTCATGTGATGTTCTGCTGAATAAAAGGACAAGTGTGCGCTGTTATTGGCGCTTAATTCCATTGTTTATGTGATATTGCAAGGCTACTAATGAAGCACTTATGTTTCTATGGCGCCACCCACACACATGATTGCGATTGCTACATGTAGTTTACTTAAATTTCAAAAACAATTAACAAATCTGAATTTGACAAGCCATTGAATGTAACTGCACTGGAAGTCGTGATAGCGCAGTGGTAGCGCGTTCGCTTCAGGTGCGAAAGGCCCCGAGTTTGAGCCCCGCTAAGATTATGCCCTTAGACCAGGCATTTAAATTCCACGTTGCCTCTTCTCTCTCCCTCATGACGATGGATTCCATCAGGAATGTGGTCTCGAGAGTGATTAATATAAGTTGTAAGAACTTGTTTCGCAATTGAGCTAAAATAAATTTGTATAAACTGAAGAGGACATGATTCTACAAATCTTGTTTCACAAATTCCTGCGAGTTTAACTCTTTGCACGCGGTGAAAACAACAGTGAAATATGTCATGAAATATCCACAGGCATCCGGCGCATACCCTGGACCCCTCTGGGCATACCCTGGACCCAAGTACAACCCCAAATAGTCATAATACATTGTAACATCAATCAAGTATCATTTCTAGTTCCAAAAACCCATTTGTGAAAAAAAACATTTTTTGACAATCTTATATTCTATATACTGTGGAAATATCATTAGAATTGGGTTGTAATGAGCAACGACACAATTCTAACGAAATTCCATGACATATTTCCGAGAGTTTTCAGTTACAAATCAGAAAAACACATTAACCCATTCAACCCCAAGTAACTGACATGGACTGGTGCATCATATTTTTAGACCAATAAATTAATAAGAAAATTACATTTGGACCAGTTCATTTATCAAAATGTATGTATGTATGTATGTATGTATGTATGTATGTATGTATGTATGTATGTATGTATGTATGTATGTATGTATGTATGTATGTATGTATGTATGTATGTATGTATGTATGTATGTATGTATGTATGTAGGTATGTATGTATGTATGTATGTATGTATGTATGTATGTATGTATGTATGTATGTATGTATGTATGTATGTAGGTATGTATGTATGTATGTATGTATGTATGTATGTATGTATGTATGTATGTATGTATGTATGTATGTATGTATGTATGTATGTATGTATGTATGTATGTTCCATTAATGTCAAACCCCTTGCGGGGGACCTAGAAAATATTGCAGGCTTCCACAATTATTTGAACTATTTATAGCCTTTATTTTACCCAGCATGCAGAGTTAAATGAAGAAAACATTTATGCGAAATTCTGACTCGGTCTTTAAAATTATCCCCAAAGAGTTGCAACCATATTGTAATATACACACTTTTGAATGAGAGTCTCATGCCCTGACTGAGCCATGTCAGTGTATCACTATACACCACCATTGCTTGCTGTCAAACTTATACCCAAATTGAGCGTTGGCATGCTACTTTGTTGCGCTATGTGACAAGTTGTGGCCGTGTGAAGATTTAGAATTTGTCCTTGCTGCCTCATTTAATAACATGTTTATAACAGATCCATTTCAGTCCTGACACAGATTAAGTGGTAAACATATTCAATTTAGTAAATACGTATACAACTTTATAGAGAATGTTTGCACTTTATAATGGATAAAACCAAACATCAGGGAATCGGGCACCAAACTTCAGGGAATCGGGCACCAAACTTCAGGGAATCGGGCACCAAACTTCAGGGAATCGGGCACCAAACTTCAGGGAATCGGGCACCAAACTTCAGGGAACATGCAGGCATAAATTGTAGAGTTAATTTAAACAGATTAGTCAGTTGTACAGGGCTCACTCTAAAGGGCGAAATGACTCTTGACTTCGCCCCCTGGGGGACCCACTTCTCCCTATTTATTTATTTTTACAATTTTCATACACAATTTTTTTCCACTAAAAAACAATAAATGCATTAAAAGCACTCCTATTGAAATGTAGTAGTTAGTGGTCATATTGTGTTTTTGAACCCTATTTTGTTGAAATTTGTTAAATAACACGATTTAAGGACGCAATTGCGAGCTTTCTCACTTCTAAAAATTATCACCTAGAATGTTATATATATTATCACAAATCTCAAACTCGAGCTCAAGTGATTTGATTGGTTGCTTTCGAGATTTGCTACTCAACAATACACTGGAGGAGTTTGAGATGGGAGGACAGCTTTATAACCTCCATGGCTAGTCGTATATAGTTTACTTTAATCATATTTTAATGTTGCTCTATTTATAGACATAGACCATACGTGCATAAATATATACAAAGTAAACATAACACCGTAAATGCTCGGGATCTATGTTGTTTGCTATTCAGCCAAGTGTTTTATCTCCACTACCCGAATAGTAAACAGCATAGAGCCAGATCAGACGGAATTTTCTGTGCCATCTGATCCGGTTCTATGATGTTCTGTGCCGTCTGATCTGGATCTATGTTGTTTGCAAAAGCAACTTTAGTTGTGATTAGCATTTTAAGGGTTAAATCTATATTCCCTGGAAGTCCAGGAAGCACACAGTGGGATTGCTTGTATAGATGTGTCATACTAGAATAGCATGCATATACAGTGATAGCTTACAAAGTATAGCATACAGAGCATAGCATACAGAGCATAGCATACAGAGTATAGCATACAGAGTATAGCATACAGAGTATAGCATACAGAGTATAGCATACAGAGTATAGCATACAGAGTATAGCATAGCATACAGAGTATAGCATACAGAGTATAGCATACAGAGTATAGCATACAGAGTATAGCATACAGAGTATAGCATACAAAGTATAGCATACAGAGTATAGCATACAAAGTATAGCATACAGAGTATAGCATAGCATACAGAGTATAGCATACAGAGTATAGCATAGCATACAGAGTATAGCATACAGAGTATAGCATAGCATACAGAGTATAGCATACAGAGTATAGCATAGCATACAGAGTATAGCATAGCATACAGAGTATAGCATACAGAGTATAGCATAGCATACAGAGTATAGCATACAGAGTATAGCATACAAGAGTTTCAACACCAGCAGTCAATTCTAGGGCTTATTTTAAGCTGGTGCTCAAATTACAAAGACAATGAAAAATATCTAATGCCAATCAATTAAGATTAATTGATTAAATCAATATTAATTATCTAATCACAAGGTGCAAGGAAGTGCAAACTACAGTGGTCTTGTTTATCACCCATTTCCTCACAGTGTACCCAGTGTATGTACGTAGGAAGGATGCATCCTGTATGGTCTACCCGAGGTTGGGTTCCTCACAGTGTACGTACTCTAGTTATGTAGAAAGTATGCATCCTGTATGGTCTACCCGAGGTTGGGTTCCTCATGGTGTACGTACTCTAGTTACGTAGGAAGGATGCATCCTGTATGGTCTACCAGAGATTGGGTGTGCTAAGTATGCATCATTGTTGTGTCGGTGTAGTGTCGTTGGAGCGTCGTTGGAGCTTCGGTGTAGCATCGGTGTAGTGTCGGTGTAGCATCGGTGTAGCATCGGTGTAGTGTCGGTGTAGCATCGGTGTAGTGTTGGTGTAGTGTAGGTGTAGCATCGGTGTAGTGTCGGTGTAGTGTTGGTGTAGTGTAGGTGTAGCATCGGTGTAGTGTCGGTGTAGCATCAGTGTAGTGTCGGTGTAGCATCGGTGTAGTGTCGGTGTAGCATCGGTGTAGTGTAGGTGTAGCATCGGTGTAGAGCATCGGTGTAGCATCGTGTAGCGTCAGTGTAGTGTTGTGTAGCATCGGTGTAGTGTTGGTGTAGTGTCGGTGTAGTGTCGGTGTAGTGGTGTCGGGTAGCATCGGTGTAGTGTCGGTGTAGTGTCGGTGTAGCATTGGTGTAGTGTCGGTGTAGTGTCGGTGTAGCATCGGTGTAGTGTCTGTGTAGTGATGGTGTAGTGTCGGTGTAGTGTCGGTGTAGCATCGGTGTAGTGTCGGTGTAGCATCGGTGTAGCATCGCTGGAGCCGTTACGATTGTGCCCTTAGGCAAGGCATTTAAATTCCACGTTGCCTCTTCTCTCTCCCTCGTGGCGATGGATTCCATCAGGAATGAGGTCTCGATAGTGATTAATATAAGTTATAGGAACTTGTTTCACAATCGAGCTAAAATAAATTTGTATAAACAAGTGATTAAGTACATTTTCAAATCTTAGCAAACCTAAAAAATATTATATATCGCCAAATAAGAACAGCTGACCTGATCATCTGCTAGCGATACCAGGTACAATAAGCACCGGCCTTTGTGTAATTAATTACCGTGGCGTATCGGTGGCTTACATTGCTAGTTGATGACAATGACACAAACTGTATTCAATAGGTACTCATTTAATTAATCAAATCCAATGTATTAAAGCCCATTAAAATCCAATAACGCAGATAATTGACATTGACTGGAGTGATACAAGCTAGGTTATTATCTGTGTTTGTGTTTATTGTCTGACTTTGACTTACATTGATGTGCTCTTGTCATGCAAACCAGTCAGTATAAATCAGGGCTATCTCTACTCAGTGCTGGGTTTAAACCCATCTCTTGACTGGATCTCATCCACTAATATTATGCAGCACTATTTGGTGCAATGCAAATAACAGATTAGAATCAGTAAACTGATTTAACCTGCTGTAATCAGTGCTTAATGGGTGTATATCTGGGCGAGAGGGGGGCTTTACCTAGCTCCAATGCACAGGGAGGTATTATTCTGTACTTGCTATGTTCTAAGACAGAAATTACATAAACATTCTGTTTAGCTAATCTATTCAACAGCAATCAATACCCAACTTAGCTCACACAGAATCAGGGCTGGAGCTAGAGTGGGGGCTGGAGCTAGAGTGAGGTGTGGGGGTGGAGGTAGAGTGGGGGGGAGGTAGAGTGGGGGCTGGAGGTAGAGTGGGGGTGGAGGTAGAGTGAGGGGGGGTGGAGCTAGAGTGGGGGGCTGGAGGTAGAGTGGGGGGCTGGGCTAGAGTGAGGGGGGGGCTGGAGCTAGAGTGGGGGGCTGGAGCTAGAGTGGGGGGTTGGAGCTAGAGTGGGGGGCTGGAGGTAGAGTGGGGGGCTGGATACATAGAGATCTACATTCTTCTCCCTTGCATATCCTAAACATCTCCCTTGCATATCCTAATCTCGATCCCCCTAATCTCTTGCAGATTATAGGTATCTACAATATACGCTATCTATATAATATCTAACCGGGTGAACATATTACACTAAAGTTCTAAGACTTTGTTTATTCCAAGAATTCATTCAACTTGCCAGCATTCTAAATTCCATAGAATTTCATTGGATATGAAGAAATCAAACATTTAAAAGTGACATATTTTCAAATGTTGGTAATTTCAAAATACAACTATTACGCACTTGACTTTGGTATATCATTTATTTTTTATTACGATAACTAATTACAAAATGTTTCGGTCCAGTTGTTTATTTTCCTCGTATCTAAATCTCGGAGCTAATATGACGCCACTGAATAATCAGATCTTGGCAAACTCTCAACAAAAATATAACCATAATAAATAATAAAAAGTGGTAACCTTGTATGACCAAAATCGTATTAAGTTCTATTCATTAAAACAATATAAACTTTGTATGTCTCGGACTGTCCGCCAAAAGCTCTTAATCACCGAGTCAATCAATCCACTATATACAACCCACTACTTAGGGGTCCGTCCTGCCAATACTATTAAACCGATCATATATGTAAATTTTACGAGTAGGTTTGTTTAAATACTGTTGCGATGTTACCCATAAACCTTAAGGTGACAGTGCAATGACCATCTGTTAGGTGGTCAATGCTTGATGAATGGGACCCCCACAAATCTTTCACCTTACAAATCAAACACTAGGACATTACATGAAATATACTTAATACCTACGCCACCTGCTGAGTAGCCCATCTTTTTTGGCACAACAACCTCAAAATCTTTCTATCAAACAGTAATGTTATAGCAACTCAATACCCCCCCCCCCCCCCCCCAGTAATGTTATAGCAAAACTCAATACCCCCCCCCCCCCCGTAATGTTATAGCAAAACTCATACCCCCCCCCCCCCGACACCAAACAGGACTTGAGCGTGACCCAGATATTTGGGAGACATGAGAAAGCGCACGATTGTGTCATCTATTTAATTAATTCCAACATAATACGGTTAAAATACACACTATGACAATTAAATACATTTGAATAGAAGGAGTGCTTTACAATGGCCAGTGCATCTTACCGGACAATATTTTGTCTGAAAATTGTATAAAAAAAAATAATTGAACAAAAATTGGGGGAGAAGTGGTGCCCCTAGGGGGCGAAGTCAGGGTCCCAAGGGAGACTACTTCACCCATGTTGCCCTGTCACAATAATACAATAATAGAAATCTTAGTAAGATAAATCATGTAAATTATGGCCTACCTATATAATATTACGACACATTAACAACATCACATGAGAACGAATATTTAACTTATTGTGTAATATCACTTAAACAGGATTTAAATTTCATTATATACAGTAAAACACAGTTCTATATACATGTACAGTAAAACTACCTAAATTATAAGTCATTGCTCACTAATTACACAGTTCTATATACATGTACAGTAAAACTACCTAAATTGTAAGTCATTGCTTACTAATTACACAGTTCTATATACATGTACAGTAAAACTACCTAAATTGTAACAGTCGTTGCTGCAGTGATATAATGGAAGTTGTAATAGCGCACTCGCTTCTGGTGCGAAAGGCCCAGAGTTCGCTCCCAGCTGTAACTGTTATGATTGTGCCCCCTAGGCAATGCATTTAAATTCCACATTGCCTCTTCTCTCTCCCTCGTGGCGATGGATTTCATCAGGAATGAGGTCTCGAGAGTGATTAATATAAGTTGTAAGAACTTGTTTCGCAATCGAGCTAAAATAAATTTACATAATTAAAAACAATGTAACTTATGTAATACTATAGAAGCATAAGCCAGGACTTGAATCGGCATGTCCATGGTGGTATTCAACTAGTCATTACAGATCTCTGACCGCTCTACCACTGTGTCTACACAGTCCAAACCCCAAATATAAACTTTAAAAATACATTTATTGCAGTAATTTTCCATCAATTTAGATTTAATGAACATTTTTATCATCTCAAGTCTGCAGAATACAGATCAATTACTGGTTTTATGGACAAATTTGCAACTTTTTTGGCAATAAATGTGTAATATAACACAATAAATATAGGAAAACAGCCAGTCTTTAGTTTGAAAATTCCAATCTATAATTAACATTCTAATAAAATCTTTTTTCAAACAAGATTACATGTATGTGTGTATGTATACTATTCACGTAGACCATCAAACAAGATTACATGTATGTACGTATGTATACTACGTACGTAGACCATCAAACAAGATTACATGTATGTGGGTATGTATACTATTCACGTAGACCATCAAACAAGATTACATGTATGTGCGTATGTATACTACGTACGTAGACCATCAAACAAGATTACATGTATGTATACTACGTACGTAGACCATCAAACAAGATTACATGTATGTGCGTATGTATACTACGTACGTAGACCATCAAACAAGATTACATGTATGTGGGTATGTATACTATTCACGTAGACCATCAAACAAGATTACATGTATGTGCGTATGTATACTATTCACGTAGACCATCAAACAAGATTACATGTATGTATACTACGTACGTAGACCATCAAACAAGATTACATGTATGTGTGTATGTATACTACGTACGTAGACCATCAAACAAGATTACATGTATGTACGTATGTATACTACGTACGTAGACCATCAAACAAGATTACATGTATGTACGTATGTATACTACGTACGTAGACCATCAAACAAGATTACATGTATGTACGTATGTATACTACGTACGTAGACCATCAAACAAGATTACATGTATGTACGTATGTATACTACGTACGTAGACCATCAAACAAGATTACATGTATGTACGTATGTATACTATGCACGTAGACCATCAAACAAGATTACATGTATGTACGTATGTATACTACGTACGTAGACCATCAAACAAGATTACATGTATGTGTGTATGTATACTACGTACGTAGACCATCAAACAAGATTACATGTATGTATACTACGTACGTAGACCATCAAACAAGATTACATGTATGTACGTATGTATACTACGTACGTAGACCATCAAACAAGATTACATGTATGTGTGTATGTATACTATTCACGTAGACCATCACTCCAATTTATCAACATTATCATTTTAATTCTTTTATATATTAATATTTCTCGATATGGTAAAACTTCTTCCAGACTGGACAAAAATGTCCGGATTACAGGAGAGCTGGTTTAGAGTGTGTCCGGATTAGAGGGATCCAGTTTAAAGGGGGTTCTGTATTAGAGAGTTTATAGGGGGTTCCAGATTAGAGGGGGTCCCGTTGTCTACGTAAGCAGTCACAACTCCCGAAGTCGCTCACACATGCACATACACTCCCGGTCATACTGTAGTTTATACAAATTTATTTTAGCTTAATTCCGAAACAAGTTCTTATAACTTATATTAATCACTCTCGAGACCTCATTCTGGAATTCATCGCCACGAGGGAGAGAGAAGAGGCAATGTTGAATTTAAGTGCCTTGCCTAACGGCACAATCATAACGGCTACATCTGGGCTCCAAATCGGGGCATTTCGCTACCACTGCGCTATCACGACATCATACTGTAGAGAATTGACAAGACAGGCTATGCAATTCATGTCCTGTAATTGTTTGTCCATTTCCTTTCATTAGATCTCCGACAATCCAAGCCTAAGGCTACAACTGTCTTATTGAGATGTAAGAAAATATTCTCAAAAACAATATCACCGAAACATTATGCAGCAGCCTGTATACACACCACCAGCGGGGGACGGACATCTTTTGATCACACCCTATCTCTATATCTCATCTACAATTCACATTTGTTACCAAACTGATAGTTATATCTCTGACAAGATAAACAAAGAACAAATAAACAAGCCCATTTGAAAACATCACTTTAAGTCATTAACTATTTTAGGGGATGGTTTATCTTAAAGTGGAATAAATTAAAACCCATCTTCCTGATCACACAGATATATTTCTCCTCAACTTCCTGTAATTTCTGCATTTTATGAGAATTGAATAAGATGCCGTTTAAAAAAATAATTTTGTTATCAAGTACAGAAGTTTAAAACCTACAATTTTCAGTCTCCCAATTAAATATAAAAATCTACTGATACTGTTTTAAGCCATTCAACACCAAGTAACTGACATTGGATTGTGGGCGGACACCTTAACCACTAGATGGTGTGTAATATTATGATCCTGTCTCTCAATTTAAGGTCATGCCATGGGGTGATGACAATTTAATTTCATAATACACAGAAAATACACAAAAATATTTTTAAAATTTGAAATATCATCCCAGTCACTTAGACAGTATAATAGAAGAATGATTCAGCAGGATTTAAATGGCTATAATCGGCGAGTAAATATTACATTTGAATAGTGGATGACAGGAAAATGATGTGTCGTATCTTATTGCAATATCTGTAACATTCAATGGAGCAATCAAGCGAGACCGCCAAACATAATCAACAAGCTCCTATCCCCACTCGAGCATTTCGCAATAGCAGTCATATGGTGTAGTATGTGGTCCCATCATGTAGTATGTGGTCCCATCATGTAGTATGTCCCATCATGTAGTATGTCGTCCCAGCATGTAGTATGTCGTCCCAGCATGTAGTATGTCCCATCATGTAGTATGTCGTCCCATCATGTAGTATGTCAGCCCATCATATACAGTCAATCCTGTGTTAGTGGTCACCTCTATTAAGCAGCCAACCTGTATTAAGCAGCGAGTTTCTAGATTCCCAGTATGTTGTTTTATTATACATTTGACCTCTATTAAGCAGCCACATGTGCTAAGCAGCCACTTTCTGCGATTCCCTTGGCTGGATGCTTAACACAGGTTTTACTGTAGTATGTGCCAGTGTTGTTGGCCATATACAAAACTTGACGAGCGCCAAACATTCAAGCACATGTAATCTTGGAAATAGCCAATCATTGTCTTTCCCGGAACTCGCTGTCGCGCTATGGCGATGCAATTAACGTAAGTTGGTTATGGCGCTACTGGGCATATGATGCTCTTCACAAATATTGCTAGAAGAAAATAATTACTACACACATTTCCTCATGCTAATATTGCCAAAATTGGAACTCCGGGGTGACGTGTGTACAAACGAGTGAAATTTCACCACGAGAGAAAGATAATGAATTGCAAGAGACAGGAACTATATGGTGACTTAATACGGCAACAGTAGAACGAGCCAATAACCAGTGCCTGAGGTTATAAAACTTTTCTCAGATCTCAAACTGAAGCTCAAGCGATATGATTGGTTGACTTTGATATTTACACTCAGCTGAACCAATCAGAAACTTGAGACAGATGTTGAGATTGGAGCAAAGTTTTATAACCTCCAGGCCTGGTCAACTAACCCAATTCATTCTGGATACATTTAAAGGCTTTTGCAAACAACATAGATCCAGATCAGCCGCAGCGTGCTGATCAGGATCAATGTTGTTTGTTACATAGCCAAGTGTCTTAGCAAGATCATCTGAATAGCAAACAGCATAAAGCCTGATCAGACGGCACGTTCCATATACTGTTTGAACGGTATCCAGAATCAAATGGGCTAACAAAGATTTTGTTTTGTCAGGAAAACATCGAAGAGAAGTATCAAGAGCGGTTATGGAAGCTGCAGTGATCCAGGAATCTCATTTATTTTCCAAGAACCCGGGCCAATATTGACTCCATTCTGGTGGTAATCAGAGGCAGATTAATAGCCAAAAATCCATGAAACAAATGATGGACTACTTACCTCTTGGTAGCACGCTGTTTCAATCATGCCCTTACAATTACTGCAGTCCCGAGATAAAATCTTGTAATATCATTTTGGCACTAGGAATAACAAGAACTTCAGATGCTATTACCTAAACATGAATGTACGACATTGTTTCAACCATCCAACATTAATGATCATATTAACCCATTTCATTCTGGATACCGTTCAAACGGTATTTGCAAAGAACATAAGAGCCAGATTAACCGCCACAGAACGTTCCGTCCGATCAGGCTCTATGCTGTTTGCTATTCAGATGATCTTGCTAAGACACTTGGCTATGCAGCAAACAACATAGATCCTGATCAGCACGCAGCGGCTGATCTGGATCTATGTTGTTTGCAAAAGCCTTTAAATATATCCAGAATGAAATGGGTTAAAGCAGCGTAATGCCACATTAACCCTTACTGCTCTGGAAACGCGTATATTCGTTTTTTTGCAAACATTAGCCAGTAGGGCTTCTAAAATCGCCGGTTTCCCGGTCCAGGACTGAATTTTAAACCGGTAATAGCCAGATAGGACAGCGCAGAACATGACATCTGATCAGGCTCTATGCTGGTTGCTTTTCGGATAGTGGAGCATCCAAGCTAAAACACTTGGCTGATTAGCAAACAACATAGATCCTGGCTGATTAGCAAACAACATAGATCCTGGCTGATTAGCAAACAATATAGATCCTGGCTGATTAGCAAACAGCATAGATCCTGGCTGATTAGCAAACAATATAGATCCTGGCTGATTAGCAAACAGCATAGATCCTGGCTGATTAGCAAACAGCATAGATCCTGGCTGATTAGCAAACAACATAGATCCTGGCTGATTAGCAAACAACATAGAACCTGGATCAAAGATTTTTGCATATTCCTTCCAATTGATTCAGCATTTTAAGGGTTAAAGTAAATTTGTATGCATGCCAATGCTAACAAACACAGCCCCTTGCCTTATAGGCAAGATTTTGATTATTATTTAAGTTACCGGTTGCCCATTTGAACGAAGGGGCAGTTTACCTAACAACACCTCTCCTAGGCATGTCTCCGGCGGTTAACCGGAACTTGGTGCACAAACCTCCGTAAAAGCTGCCAACTTTTTCATATAAAGAGACACAGTCTGAGCGGGGCTCGACTCCGTGAGCATCAGTGATGATAGGTTACAGTGGTATACAAGTCAGCGATCTTAATCACTCGACCACGGAGGCAGTTATGGGCAAGATGGACAAGTATGTATGGCATACTATTTTATTTACTAGAAGGTAAGCTAGAATACGCCACAGCCACGTTTTTACAAAGAATGTTTCACACAATTAATGAAGAAAACAGACATTGGTATTTCTTTTGTGACAGAAGCTGCAAACACAAGTCTAGTATTAGACAGACTGGTGCACCAGGCTCCTTTACGCTACCTCATTAAAACATGAATGCAAAAATCTTGTACCGAAATAAGAAGCTACCATTGTTCTAAAGTGTAACTGGCACAGTCTGAGTCAGCTTCAGAAAAACTGCTGGCAGTATAATGAAATGCACCAACAGCAACACATAATAATTATACTGTTTTCTTTGTGGTGTTATTTATTAGCTAGACATTTTCATATCGTACTGCACTCTTCTTAAAATTGTCTCTGGTTCGGTGGCTGTGTGGTTTCCCTCCAAACTGCTTGTCTCTGGTTCGGTGGCTGTGTGGTTTCCCTCCAAACTGTTGGTCTCTGGTCCGGTGGCTGTGTGGTTTCCCTCCAAACTGTTTGTCTATGGTCCAGTGGCTGTGTGGTTTCCCGCCAAACTGTTTGTCTATGGTCCAGTGGCTGTGTGGTTTCCCGCCAAACTGTTTGTCTATGGTCCAGTGGCTGTGTGGTTTCTTTCCAAACTGTTTGTCTCTGGTCTGGTGGCTGTGTGGTTTCCCTCCAAACTGTTTGTCTCTGGTCCGGTGGCTGTGTGGTTTCCCTCCAAACTGCTTGTCTCTGGTCCGGTGGCTGTGTGGTTTCCCGCCAAACTGTTTGTCTCTGGTTCGATGGCTGTGTGGTTTCCCTCCAAACTGCTTGTCTCTGGTCCGGTGGATGTGTGGTTTCCCTCCAAATTGCTTGTCTCTGGTCAGGTGGCTGTGTGGTTTCCCTCCAAACTGCTTGTCTCTGGTCCGGTGACTGTGTGGCTCCCCTCCAAACTGCTTGTCTCTGGTTCGATGGCTGTGTGGTTTCCCTCCAAATTGCTTGTCTCTGGTTCGATGGCTGTGTGGTTTCCCTCCAAATTGCTTGTCTCTGGTCCGGTGACTGTGTGGCTCCCCTCCAAACTGCTTGTCTCTGGTCCGGTGGCTGTGTGGCTCCCCTCCAAACTGCTTGTCTCTGGTTCGATGGCTGTGTGGTTTCCCTCCAAACTGCTTGTCTCTGGTTCGATGGCTGTGTGGCTCCCCTCCAAACTGCTCGTCTCTGGTCCGGTGGCTGTGTGGCTCCCCTCCAAACTGCTTGTCTCTGGTTCGATGGCTGTGTGGTTTCCTTCCAAACTGCTTGTCTCTGGTCCGGTGGCTGTGTGGTTTCCCTCCAAACTGCTTGTCTCTGGTCCGGTGGCTGCTCAGTTTGGAGAGGATTCACTGTACAACTTGTTGAAATGACTTTGTATTTCACACACGATGACAATCACTAATTTAGGTTTTTGCTAGATAAGCATGTTATCCCTAAATGCCCACAAGCAGGTTTCATCAACTATCAAAAGAGCAGAAAAAAACACAGGTCTAAAAAAGCTGAATATATTACACATTATATATGCACATTACATTTTGTAGACGTTGTTAGGCAAAATACATTACATAATCTTATATACAAAATGTTTGCAGGCCCCTTTAAAAACTTCGAGGAATAGCCCCTACCCGCCTTACAATGAATAGCCTACATTTACCAAATCTATTTTTTTTTTTAAACTGTCCATAAGTACAAAGTGATATGAAGAGATAATGTGGATTTTTTTATATTTTACAACCATTGCGAAACAAATTTTACCATATATTAATCACTCTCATTGGCGTGGATGAAAGCGTAAATGTGTGGGAGAAAACCCACCTGTCCGATCTGGCGACCACCGTTCAATGTGGATTGACTATTGAAGAAAAATGTGGATTGAAAACTGATAACACAATGTGGATTGACCAGTGAAAATGTGTGAGCTTGGCAGTTTTTCTCTCTGTAGTGTGTTCGTTTACATGTTAGTTGTCGTGTACAAGTGCTAGTGTGTTAATTGTTGATAGTTTTAATGGTCCTTGTAGCTTGCCACATTAGAAATGTTGGTTGATAGTTTTAGCGGCCCTTGTAGCTTGCCACATTAGAAATGTTGGTTGATAGTTTTAGCGGCCCTTGTAGCTTGCCACATTAGAAATGTTGGTTGATAGTTTTAGCGGCCCTTGTAGCTTGCCACATTAGAAATGTTGGTTGATAGTTTTAATGGTCCTTGTAGCTTGCCACATTAGAAATGTTGGTTGATAGTTTTAATGGTCCTTGTAGCTTGCCACATTAGAAATGTTGGTTGATAGTGTTAGCGGCCCTTGTAGCTTGCCACATTAGAAATGTTGGTTGATAGTTTTAGCGGCCCTTGTAGCTTGCCACATTAGAAATGTTGGTTGATAGTGTTAGCGGCCCTTGTAGCTTGCCAACATAGAAATGTTGGTTGATAGTGTTAGCGGCCCTTGTAGCTTGCCACATTAGAAATGTTGGTTGATAGTGTTAGCGGCCCTTGTAGCTTGCCACATTAGAAATGTTGGTTGATAGTTTTAATGGTCCTTGTAGCTTGCCACATTAGAAATGTTGGTTGATAGTTTTAGCGGCCCTTGTAGCTTGCCACATTAGAAATGTTGGTTGATAGTTTTAATGGTCCTTGTAGCTTGCCACATTAGAAATGTTGGTTGATAGTTTTAGCGGCCCTTGTAGCTTGCCACATTAGAAATGTTGGTTGATAGTTTTAATGGTCCTTGTAGCTTGCCACATTAGAAATGTTGGTTGATAGTTTTAATGGTCCTTGTAGCTTGCCACATTAGAAATGTTGGTTGATAGTGTTAGCGGCCCTTGTAGCTTGCCACATTAGAAATGTTGGTTGATAGTTTTAGCGGCCCTTGTAGCTTGCCACATTAGAAATGTTGGTTGATAGTGTTAGCGGCCCTTGTAGCTTGCCAACATAGAAATGTTGGTTGATAGTGTTAGCGGCCCTTGTAGCTTGCCACATTAGAAATGTTGGTTGATAGTGTTAGCGGCCCTTGTAGCTTGCCACATTAGAAATGTTGGTTGATAGTGTTAGCGGCCCTTGTAGCTTGCCAACATAGAAATGTTGGTTGATAGTGTTAGCGGCCCTTGTAGCTTGCCACATTAGAAATGTTGGTTGATAGTGTTAGCGGCCCTTGTAGCTTGCCAACATAGAAATGTTTTGGTGTCACATTTTAATACTGATCAACAATACATGACAGTGTTGATGAATTTCATGAAATGTTAAAAGTCACACAGTACAGTAGACACGATAACATCAACCAACAGACGATATACCTCGCAAACTTGGGCATCACAACTGCAGCCATAACCATGGATTGCAGTTCCAGTCTGTATACCTCGCAAACTTGGGCATCACAACTGCAGCCATAACCATGGATTGTAGTTCCAGTCTGTCATCTGAATTGCCCGTACCAGCAGGACCGAAATACCTGTTCAACCAGGTCCGAAATACCCGTACCAGCCAGTCAGAAATACCCGTACCAGCCAGTCAGAAATACCCACCCGTACCAGCCAGTCAGAAATACCCATACCAGCAGGTCCGAAATACCTGTTCAACCAGGTCCGAAATACCCGTACCAGCCAGTCCGAAATACCCGTACCAGCCAGTCAGAAATACCCGTACCAGCCAGTCAGAAATACCAGTACCAGCCGGTCAGAAATACCCGTACCAGCCGGTCAGAAATACCCGTACCAGGTCAGAAATACCCGTACCAGGTCAGAAATACCCGTACCAGGTCAGAAATACCCGTACCAGCCGGTCAGAAATACCCGTACCAGCCAGTCAGAAATACCCGTACCAGCCAGTCAGAAATACCCGTACCAGCCAGTCAGAAATACCCGTACCAGCACGTCAGAAATAACCGTACCAGCACACCAGATATACCCGTACCAGCAGACCAGAAATACCCGAACCACCAGGGCAGATATACCTGTACCAGTCAGTCAGAAATACCCGAACCAGCACGTCGGAAATAACCGTACCAGCCAGTCAGAAATACCCGTACCAGCCAGTCAGAAATACCCGTACCAGCCAGTCAGAAATACCCGTACCAGCACATCGGAAATACCCGTACCAGCCAGTTGGAAATACCCGTACCAGCAGACCAGATATACCCGTACCAGCAGACCAGAAATACCCGAACCAGCAGGGCAGATACCCGTACCAGCAGACCAGATATACCCGTACCAGCAGACCAGATATACCCGTACCAGCAGACCAGATATACCCGTACCAGCAGACCAGAAATACCCGAACCAGCAGGGCAGATATACCCGTACCAGCAGACCAGATATACCCGTACCAGCAGACCAGATATACCCGTACCAGCAGACCAGATATACCCGTACCAGCAGACCAGATATACCCGTACAAGCAGACCAGAAATACCCGAACCAGCAGGGCAGATATACCCGTACCCGAACAAACACCTGGATAGAACTCCACAAGCCAGTTGGATAGCTTTCTCACATGATTTTTTTTTTTACAGTTTCGGTAAGATTTGAACATAGAAAGAACAGTGGCCCAAACTCCTGGCCTTTCACACGTGAAGCGAACACGCTACAACAGTGCCATCACAACTTCCACATTACCTCATGTCTCACGTTACTACTTTCAAACAAACTCGTGGTGATCCACGGAAATGATAATAAAACAGTTCATTGACAATACATGCATTTTACATGCGATATCAATAAGGATACAAGCATTGCCTTGCTAACGAACCATAAACTAGCTTCCCTCGTTTGTATGAATAAATCAGTCAGTTTTGTTTAATTAATGAAGAGTAGGTGTACATTGTTGAGTAATTGTCTTTCATTATTAATGAACCCCCGGACAGGAGGAGACATACGGTGCAGGTTCATCGACTGTGTCAAGGCTCATATGGTGCATTTCCATTTACGTATTTGAATTCATACTGGTATATAAGATGCATTTTCATCGATCATTTCTGACTCACAGTTGGATACCTCCATTTTATGGTTCCGAGTTCAGATGGTACATTTCTATCGACATATCCAATACACACATTACGTAAACCGTAAACCTTCCATAGATCTCAAGGGGGTGGGGGGTAGCGGACACATTATTCCAAAGAGAATCATTCAAACTTCTTTATATATAAAGAACAAAGGCAGAATTATCATATAATTTGGTGAAAACATTTGAAAGGACACCCCCAGTTATTATTGTTTCAGTCAATAAAACAAAACGGTATTGACTGAAACAAGCGGCCGTGCACCCCCCCCCCCTACCTCCCACAAATCTGATACTGCATGTTATATTGCATATTAATATATTTCGATAAATTGTCAAACAGGATAAATTGTCAAACACGATATACAACAGTCACCATAGCAAACACTTATGGCATGATGTGTGTGCTCACATTATTTGCACTTCCATGACAAGTGCCCAGACCTTGTCCTTTATAATAAACAATGTCTACCTCTAACAGGTATAACCTTATAAACAACGTGTCACTCTAACAGGTATAACCTTCTAAACAACGTCTCACTCTAACTGGTATAACCTTCTAAACAATGTCTCACTCTAACAGGTATAACCTTCTAAACAATGTCTCACTCTAACAGGTATAACCTTATAAACAATGTCTCACTCTAACAGGTATAACCTTATAAACAACATCTCACTCTAACAGGTATAACCTTCTAAACAACGTCTCACCCTAACAGGTATAACCTTATAAACAACGTCTCACTCTAACAGGTATAACCTTCTAAAATTTAAAACATTTTCTCAGCTTGCTTTACTTTGTAAACATTTTTGGAGTACATGTGACAAGCTACCACATAATAGATTGTTGCATGTTGCCACGGTTTCACTATTTACTCAACGTCATTGGGCGGTGCACATGCAATGCATGACTGTGTGCATTTTAAAATGTTTATTTTGGTTGACAACAAATGGAATCCTGTATCTTGCAAGTACAACTTATAAAGAGATAGATAGAGCGTGCTTGAGCGTATCTCATGCTCAGGGTAACTATAGTGTAAGTCTTTCCTTGATTCCCCCCACCCGGCCTCCCCCACCCCCGAGAATGAGGTGTGGATGACATTATATTAAACTTCTCCCTCATATTCATTAAACATCTCCCTCATATACATTAAACATCTCCCTCATATACATTAAACATCTCCCTCATATACATTAAACATCTCCCTCATATACATTATGAGATCATGATCTATGTTGTTTGCTATTCAGCCAAGTACTTTATCTCAACTATCCGAATAGCAAACAGCATATAACCTGATCAGACGGCACGTTCTGTGGTGTCTGATCTGGCTCTATGCTGTTTACAAGTGATTTTACATGCCGCTAGCGTGCAAAGGGTTATATAAATCGCAAGCTGACCAGATTATTTCTAAAGAAAGATTTGAGGCATTCTGTAAAGATATTATATCCACCCCCCCCCACAAGATTCTTATATTGCATTTTTCGGACTAATAATTTTTGGCTATGTAATGTATACGCAATTGCTATGCCATGAGCCTGACCTACATAACACCAATTGTTTTTGACTGCATGTGGGTGGACATTGTAGTAAGGTTGTGCTGTAGGGGAGTATAGTGGTACGCTATCAAATAAAATGCCTGCATTTCATCTTGCAAACCACTGATCGATGGTACAATTTAACAAACATTTTATGTTTTTGTTATCTATGGGCATTCAACTTCTTCTTGCCATGCAACTTGTCACCTAAGTCATTGATCAGCATGCATGCGTATGCTAGCATGCACGCCACGACTATTGATCTAATAAAACAGAAATCTTGTTCAAAATAAGCATGCAATTAAGACTTAATTTTGTGGCCAGGTTATACTGCAGAAAGTTTGTTTCTGTTGGCCAGGTTATACTGCACAAAGTTTGTTTCTGTTGGCCAGGTTATACTGTACAAAGTTTGTTTCTGTTGGCCAGGTTATACTGCACAAAGTTTATTTCTGTTGGCCAGGTTATACTGCACAAAGTTTATTTCTGTTGGCCAGGTTATACTGCACAAAGTTTATTTCTGTTGGCCAGGTTATACTGCACAAAGTTTATTTCTGTTGGCCAGATTATACTGCACAAAGTTTATTTCTGTTGGCCAGGTTATACTGCACAAAGTTTATTTCTGTTGGCCAGGTTATACTGCACAAAGTTTGTTTCTGTTGGCCAGGTTATACTGCACAAAGCTTGTTTCTGTTGGCCAGGTTATACTGCACAAAGTTTGTTTCTGTTGGCCAGGTTATACTGCACAAAGTTTGTTTCTGTTGGCCAGGTTATACTGCACAAAGTTTATTTCTGTTGGCAGGTTATACTGCACAAAGTTTGTTTCTGTTGGCCAGGTTATACTGCACAAGATTTATTTCTGTTGGCACAATTACCAGCTACAATATTGAGTTGCTATATTAGAGGATGAGTCAGTGAAACAGTAGTATCATTCCACCACAACCAAAATATTTAGTTGAGTTCCTCTATGCACACTATACATCATATCATATTCCCATTACTGAATAGGTAGAATAAATCGGTCCAGTTTCCCTTTAGCATGCTGATATATATAATATAATTTAAATAGGCAAGACACTTGGATACATGTAGACACTTGGATACACGTAGACACTTGGATAGGATACACGTAGACACTTGGATACACGTTGCAGATTTGTTTCTCTCTCACTCATGGCATCAGGAAAGGTCTCGAGAGAAAACTTGATTCGCAATCAAGCTAAAATAAATTTGTATACAGTCAAACCTCCATTAAGCAGCCAGTTTCCATATTCCCGATATGTTGTTTTATTTATACATCTGATCTCTACTAAGCAGCCACTTTCTGTTATTTCCTTGGCTGGCTGCTTAAGACAGGTTTGACTGTACAGTCAAACATGTCTTAAGCAGCCAGCCAGGAGAGTTGAATGAAAAATGGCTGCTTTGTCAAAGTGGCTGCTCAATAGAAGTCAATTATTGAGCATGTGTTCAAATGGATTGTTCATGTTTCATTTTATTAACCGCATGATGTAGGCAAATATCACTGTAAGCCCTACATTCTAGGAAAAATAAGAAAAATATTACACATTTGTTATCTGCTCATTTCGCCTACAGAATGCTAAATGTTAAGGATATACTGCTTGGCGCATTACACACACACATTATTCCTTTATCAGTGGTGTATTATTAATCATAAATTCTTATAATCAGCTTACGTTTATGGCAGTTATATCCAATAACACACGCGCGCGCGCTCGCACGCAGACAGGCGTGTGTGACACGCACGCACGCGCGCGCACACGCACACGCACACACACAGACAATAACCTCATTCCTATCGGCGGGTGTTAAAAATTGTCTCTTATATTGAATTATTGAAAAAAAAGAGTTTGACTTTTCTATCTCCCTATCTCCCTCAGGGGCAATGAACTTCTTTCGAAGTCAGACTAAAAAACTAATTTTAATACACAAATGTATAGATATATATTTCCTTCAGTCAATATACGAATATTAAGTTGTCAATCTCTTGCGAAAGTCTTACTTTAAATGCCAGAAAGCAAAGCCTGATATATTTTGACAAGGAATATTTATCAAAAGAAAATAAAGACAAGGTGTGTGTGTTCACTGCTGTAGTATTTACATGTCCAGAGAGAGCAAATACTGCCTACTCTTGTTGCTTGAGCCCTTCAGGTCACAACATAATGTATGACACCTGGTGATTAGTGTATGTTGGTCCACGAATGTAATTTCAACTTGACCGACCTTTGCTATATTTTGTGGCGTTTATGTGTTGAACGCAACGCCACTAGCTGCTGTAATTGGACTCGACATATAATCATAATAATGTTGCCCAGGGAGAAGACTTCCTGCCTCACACTCTCCGACAGATGTCACTGTATAATCAATGTTCCTTACTCTCATACTCTCCATAGAAACTCGCGTCCTAGCAACACTTTAAAGTCCCTTAATTGCATTTTTTGTTTGTTTCTTCAAATGGGAAAATAAAGCTAACAGTTTTTGCAAAATTAATGTAATGCTAGTGTTACATTTAATAAACCTCTACTAACATTTTTTAATATCAGTTTATTTAACGTCGCTATCGGTTGCCCCTATGAGCGACGAGTAATTTACCTAACATCACGTTTCCCGGGCAGGCTCCAGCGGCCAATATTTGGTGCACCAACCTCAGTAAAACGCTGCCAACTGCTTTATATAAATGAGACACGGTCTGAGCGGGCTCGAACCCGTGACCATCAGTGATGATAGGCTACAGTGGTATACAAGTCAACGACCATACAAACTATACTGATTTTTGATTATTTCAATATATGTAAATACCATTAAAGGGAGATAATTTATAAGACATATCTTTTAAAATATTGATTAAGATCTGCATTAATATATAATTAACGAACTACAGGTCAAACCTGTGTTAGTGGTCACCTCCACTAAGCAGCCAGTATCCAAATTGCCATTATGTTGTTTTATTATACATTTGACCTCTATTAACCAACAACCTGTGCTAAGCAGCCACTTTCTGCAATTCACTTGACTGGCTACTTAAGACAGGTTTGACTGTAATCTCAATTACCTCTACTTGCAATATCCCAGTGTGCATTCTAAGGCAACAAATGTTCGGGGGACTTTAAGCAAGGTACTTGCACAGCAAGCAAATACATGGGGGACTTTAAGCAAGGTACTCGCACAGCAAGCAAATACGTAGGCGACTTTAAGCAAGGTACTCGCACAGCAAGCAAATATGTCTGGGACTTTAAGCAAGGTACTCGCACAGCAAGCAAATACGTAGGGGACTTTAAGCAAGGTACTCATACAGCAAGCAAATATGTGGGGGACTTTAAGCAAGGTACTCATACAGCAAGCAAATACGTCGGGGACTTTAAGCAAGGTACTCGCACAGCAAGCAAATATGTGGGGGACTTTAAGCAAGGTACTCATACAGCAAGCAAATACGTGGGGGACTTAAAGCAAGGTACTCATACAGCAAGCAAATACGTAGGGGACTTTAAGCAAGGTACCCGCACAGCAAGCAAATACGTAGGGGACTTAAGCAAGGTACTCATACAGCAAGCAAATACGTAGGGGACTTTAAGCAAGGTACTCGCACAGCAAGCAAATATGTCGGGGACTTAAGCAAGGTACTCGCACAGCAAGCAAATACGTAGGGGACTTTATGCAAGGTACCCGCACAGCAAGCAAATATGTGGGGGACTTTAAGCAAGGTACTCATACAGCAAGCAAATACGTGGGGGACTTAAAGCAAGGTACTCATACAGCAAGCAAATATGTCGGGGACTTTAAGCAAGGTACTCGCACAGCAAGCAAATACGATTGGGACTTTAAGCAAGGTACTCGCACAGCAAGCAAATACGTAGGTGACTTTAAGCAAGGTACTCGCACAGCAAGCAAATATGTCGGGGACTTTAAGCAAGGTACTCGCACAGCAAGCAAATACATAGGGGACTTTAAGCAAGGTACTTGCACAGCAAGCAAATACATAGGGGACTTTAAGCAAGGTACTCGCACAGCAAGCAAATACGTAGGGGACTTTAAGCAAGGTACTCGCACAGCAAGCAAATACGTAGGGGACTTTAAGCAAGGTACTCGCACAGCAAGCAAATATGTCGGGGACTTTAAGCAAGGTACTCGCACAGCAAGCAAATACGTAGGGGACTTTAAGCAAGGTACTCGCACAGCAAGCAAATATGTATGGGACTTTAAGCAAGGTACTCATACAGCAAGCAAATATGTGGGGGACTTTAAGCAAGGTACTCATACAGCAAGCAAATACGTGGGGGACTTTAAGCAAGGTACTCATACAGCAAGCAAATATGTGGGGGACTTTAAGCAAGGTACTCGCACAGCAAGCAAATACGTGGGGGACTTTAAGCAAGGTACCCACTCGCACAGCAAGCAAATACGTAGCTACCAAGAACCAACCAAGTATCCAGGGAAGTGTAGGATTGGGTAAGATACTTCATTGTTCTAAAACTGAATGTCAGCACACTTCTCAGAAGTCAGAAATTTAATATTAAACATGTAAGTTATCTGAAATGTTCCAATTTGTTAAAGAGTATTTATGAGATAATATGATGCTTTTAAATGCCATAGACACAATAGAGCTTGCTAACATCGCTTCCTGCGGTTCCTAAGGATAGATATGTCATACATTGTATATCATCAGAGAGACCTTTAGTCATTACTCTGCTGGCAACTAGTATATTAGTTTTTTGCAAACAGCATAGAACCAGATCAGATGGCACAGAAGGTAGACAACATAGATCCTGATCAGATGGCACAGAAGGTAGACAACATAGATCCTGATCAGCTGCGGCGTTGCGCCATGGCCGATCTGGATCTATGTTGTATGCAAATGTGATTTTATTTACTCAGCAGGCAAATAGTTAAATAGGTAGCATTTCAGTTTTGTTATGAAAGTATACAGCAGACAAGATTTTATATGCAATTTGCACCCCCCCCCCCAAATCTTATAGAGAATTGTGGGTGCCAGGCAGTAAAACCAGGCTTCCAACTAGTGTCACCATTTTGCCCCCCCCCCCCTAGGGTGAGCTCGGGACATTATTTAAAAAAAATAAAAATGTGACTCTCAAATGTTATAGAATGAGAATGTAGCAGTTAAATTGTTTGATGTTAAGAACTAAATCCACTATCTTACAGTCAGTTGTCCCCTATTGTGAAACTTATAATTAAATTTGCATAAACCCTGTGAAACAGACTGGGTTTCTGCATTGTATGATAAATGCCCCCTTTGATCTATATAATGTCTCCACTTTTAACTCTATCACCATTTTCAATCTTCCCCCAATAAACTGTTCCCTTTCTACATGTAACTGTACTGTAAGATTGTATCACAGCAAGGATCCAGGCCTAACTTTGAACATGTTAATTATCACTTTGAAAGAAACATTACAATAACTGGAGATTGTTTATGCAAGCTTTAACTCTCTGCATGCTGGGTAAATTAAAGGCTATAAATAGCTTAACTCTTTCCCTCATAGAAGCACCTCTTGACGCCATTACCAATACGACATACATTGACAATGTACGGTAGTAGCCAATCCAATGTCCATAATAAAGGCCAGAATCTCATGTAGTTCCAGTAATATCTATGGAGGTGGGATAGCTATGGCCACCACTTATCCACTGCATGATAGCTAAATGGCTGTCGTTTGTATGGAGATATAATAGTATATTAACCTAAATCTCTATGTAGTCCCAGTAATATCTATGGAGGTGGGATAGATATGGCGACTACTTATCCACTGCATGATAGCTAAATGGCTGTCGTTTGTATGGAGATATAATAATATATTAACTTAAATCTCTATGTAGCCCCAGTAATATCTATGGAGGTGGGATAGATATGGAGACTACTTATCCACTGCATGATAGCTAAATGGCTGTCGTTTGTATGGAGATATAATAGTATATTAACTTAAATCTCTATGTAGTCCCAGTAATATCTATGGAGGTGGGATAGATATGGCCACCACTTATCCACTGCATGACAGCTAAATGGATGTCGTTTTGTATGGAGATATAATAGTATATTAACTTAAATCTCTATGTAGTCCCAGTAATATCTATGGAGGTGGGATAGATATGGTGACTGCTTATCCACTGCATGATAGCTAAATGGCTGTCGTTTGTATGGAGATATAATAGTATATCAACCTAAATCTCTATGTAGGAAAGGGTTAAATGGCTGTCGTTTGTATGGAGATATAATAGTATATTAACCTAAATCTCTATGAAGGAAAGGGTTAAACAATTGTAACAGACGGAAATTCATTAATATGTTTTTCTTAGTTGTAACTGGAATCTCTGGAAATATGTCATGGAATTTCCTTAGAATTGTGTTGTTACGACACAATTCTAATGAAATTGCGTGACATATTTGACTGTTATTTTCGCCGCTAGTGCTCAAAGAGTTTACAGCCAAATAGCTTACCATAAATGTGTTATTCTTAAATAACACACACAATGTGTGCCAATATAATATGCAAGTTGAAGTCAGTAAAATCAAAGCACATCCATCAACAGTTTAAATGCTATGACATTAAGAGAGTCAGTGACCTGGATCCGTGTGCGAATGTCAACACGCATGTTCTCGCATTGTGGATCTTGCAAATTGATATCAACAACTCAACATTTCCAATTTGAAATTTCAAAAGCCAGCCTATTCATTATAATTCATATTCATTTATAAGGATCGTTGGGTTTTTCGATGACTTTACACGATCTCCCCAGTGAGAAAAGAGACTATCAATAGATTCTATAACTAACGCATTACTAACATATTAAAGTTTGCAATCCTTCGTAGTTAACTCCTTATGCTTGTAACGCTACAACCTTTCACAGCCGGCCCGTCCTTCAAACAGAAATGACACTGGATAAACAGCAGTTTTCACCAGTAAATACGTCTCCAAATACACAACTTTCTTTTTGTCCCGTAACACAGTCTTGCCTCAAAATCCCATTTCAAAGTCGCCAGAAAAAACCAGAGCTATATATTAAGTCGACTTAAGCCGATTTAACACAAATAGTACACGAGGCATGTCGAGATCTGCTACCTGTGATGCACAGTCCATTATTACACTGCTTGTCCATTATTACACTGCTTGTAAGTAGAAACGGCCATTTACCAGTTAGATACAATACATGCGAGCCCAATTTACAGACTGCAGTAAATCTAATTTCTGCCTTCATTGTTCCTTGTGGATTCGCTAAAGGTTTTACAATGGAAAATGCTTCACCTTCATCAAAATATGAAGCCATCCAAGATGTAACCATTAGTTTCTTATTACGTATAAAATATCTTCGTCTCCTGGAAGTCCAACCATGCAGACAGTCCGAATAGGAATTTTCACCATTATTTCAGGAAACGATAAACAAAATTTAGAAATGGGATATTTGCACGAATCATCGGCATTACTTGTTTGTTTGTTTGTTTGTTTTTAGGGGTTTATGGTGGAGGAAGACCCTGGCTGCCTCTCCGAGCTTTAACACGCCAGCTGGATAGTTTCCTTACATGAAATCATTCGACATCCCCAGTGGGATTCGAACCGGCAGCAGTGAGGGGCAGGTGATTTGGAGTTTAACCCAGTCAACACCAAGTAACTGACATGGACTGGTCCATGATATTCTTAGACCAATAAATTAATAACAAATTTACATTTGGATCAGTTCATTTATCAAAATGGGTAAAAAAAATTCTAAAAATAGTTATATTACTTGAAAAAAGTGCAGATCCTGATGAGACGGCTCGTCACGAGCCGGCTCATCTGGATCTACACTTTTTTGTAAGCCAATTTAGAGGTATGTGGTGTTGAAAGGGTTAAACAGAGCACAGGGCATATGGCACCAACTGTAGTTGTACAATGTAGTTTAAGAGAGCACCTACTGTAGTTGTACAATGTAGTTTAAGAGAGCACCAACTGTAGTTGTACAATGTAGTTAAGAGAGCACCAACTATAGTTGTACAATGTAGTTTAAGAGAGCACCAACTGTAGTTGTACAATGTAGTTTAAGAGAGCACCACTGTAGTTGTACAATGTAGTTTAAGAGAGCACCTACTGTAGTTGTACAATGTAGTTTAAGAGAGCACCAACTGTAGTTGTACAATGTAGTTTAAGAGAGCACCTACTGTAGTTGTACAATGTAGTTTAAGAGAGCACTGACTGTAGTTGTACAATGTAGTTTAAGAGAGCACCAACTGTAGTTGTACAATGTAGTTTAAGAGAGCACCTACTGTAGTTGTACAATGTAGTTTAAGAGAGCACCTACTGTAGTTGTACAATGTAGTTTAAGAGAGCACCAACTGTAGTTGTACAATGTAGTTTAAGAGAGCACCTACTGTAGTTGTACAATGTAGTTTAAGAGAGCACTGACTGTAGTTGTACAATGTAGTTTAAGAGAGCACCAACTGTAGTTGTACAATGTAGTTTAAGAGAGCACCTACTGTAGTTGTACAATGTAGTTTAAGAGAGCACCTACTGTAGTTGTACAATGTAGTTTAAGAGAGCACCAACTGTAGTTGTACAATGTAGTTTAAGAGAGCACCTACTGTAGTTGTACAATGTAGTTTAAGAGAGCATCGACTGTAGTTGTACAATGTTGTTTAAGAGAGCATCGACTGTAGTTGTACAATGTAGTTTAAGAGAGCATCGACTGTAGTTGTACAATGTAGTTTAAGAGAGCATCGACTGTAGTTGTACAATGTAGTTTAAGAGAGCACCAACAGTAGTTGTACAATGTAGTTTAAGAGAGCATCGACTGTAGTTGTACAATGTAGTTTAAGAGAGCATCGACTGTAGTTGTACAATGTGGTTTAAGAGAGCATCGACTGTAGTTGTACAATGTAGTTTAAGAGAGCATCGACTGTAGTTGTACAATGTAGTTTAAGAGAGCATCGACTGTAATTGTACAATGTAGTTTAAGAGAGCACCTACTGTAGTTGTACAATGTAGTTTAAGAGAGCATCGACTGTAGTTGGAATTGTATAGGTTATATAACTTATATTGCATCCAAGGAAATGTAAAACAAGGTACAGTACAACCAAGCATCCACACTCTCGTAACCCTTTGCCTGCTGATCACATTTGCAAACAACATAGATCCAGATTACGCCGCGTCTGATCAGGATCTATGTTGTTTACTATTCAGCCAAGTGTTTTAGCTCTACTAGCAGAATAGCAAACAGCATAGAGCCTGATCAGAGGACACATGGCAAAATGGTGACTCTAGGAATCCTGGCTGCACCAGATTACGCCGTGTCTGATCAGGATCTATGTTGTCTGCTATTCAGCCAAGTGCTTTAACTCCACTATCTGCATAGCCAATAGCATAGAGCCAGATCAGACGGCACGGAAAATAGAGCCTCATCAGACGGCACATTCTGTTCCGTCTATGCTGTTAAAAAGTGATTTTATCTGCCTATAGCGTGCAAAGGGTTAACCCATTTCATTCTGGATACATTTAAAGGCTTTTGCAAACAACATAGATCCAGATCAGCCGCAGCGTAACACTGCGTGCTGATCAGGATCCATGTTGTTTGCTACATAGCCAAGTGTCTTAGCAAGATCACCTGAATAGCAAACAGCATAGAGCCTGATCAGACGGCACATTCCGTGGCAACTGATCTGGCTCTATGTTCTTTGCAAATACTGTTTGAACGGTATCCAGAATGAAATAGGTTAACATACTGTGCATCCCAGTTCTATGTTACCTGCACGATCAGCACAGAACCACATGTGGTCATAGTGCAACCTAAGTGGAGTACTTATGACAGAGATGTAACGCGGTATTGGTGCATACAATGGTGTTACTGTCACCCAGAGAATCTATTTCCTCAAGCATGCTGGGTCAACTTCCTATAGGATAGTCATCAAATGCTTGGCTTATGTAGGAAGACGCGAGACAACAATACCTTTCAATATCTGCAGTTAAAACACTGTCGTGACGTCGTACCTTTGTACTTGCAGTCCATTATTATTATTGGACTGTTGTCAAAAGGTCAGAGTATTATATTAAATCCTATGAGTAAATGTACGAAATTAACAATTTTAATTAGTATCTTGTTATATAAGTGTGCTTTAAGTAAGATATAAGCCTCAAACTGAATATCCAATATGTAAAATATTACGCGCCTAGGGTTAGGGTTTACATATTGGATCATTTTCGGCTTACCGTATATCCTATACTTAAACATTTAAAACATTTTTATCACCAAACACAACCGTGGAACAACTTGATGGTCAAATAAACACAAGTATCGTTCATCTATTTATTCTGCCTACGCATTCCATAATTTATGGATAAAGAAAGGTCTTTAACCCGGGCACATGTCTTTAACCCGGGCACTCTCATAGTTACTATCCAACCTATGGGGCCACCATTGCTAGCCTGGAACCAATCTGTATTAATCACAGCCTCATTATGAGATTTGATGAAGCAAAATTTTGAAGGCCTATTCAAAAATAAGTTTTTTATTATTAAATTACTGTTCAAAAATAAAAGTTTATTTTATTAAATTACCTCCCTTTATGGATATTTATTACAAGATCATCAATAACTTTGTGAAGACTTCCTAAAGCCAACAGGAGGATAGGTATGTATATGAATCATAGTTTATTTTTCCCATTGAAGAAAATGAAATACACAGCTACAATGTAGTCATCTTTAGGGGCCATCTATCACACATGCCCAGGCTACCATTCAAACAATGTAGTCATCTTTAGGGGCCATCTATCACACATGCCCAGGCTACCATTCAGTCAATCTTCATCCTCTATCAATGTTCAGCAACTACTTTGTACTTTATTGCACTACCCCTTGAATGGATTCTTAAGATTAATTATTAATTAATTATTTGCCACAAACAGCTTTAAAAATAAAACATACACTGTCTATAGGCCTATTAACATATTCGGTTGTTTCATATAGCAAAATATGAAAATACAAAGTGGCATAGAAAAAATCCACACAAAGCATTAAAATGCTATTGTAGAGAAAATATTCAAATTTGAGACAACGTGCATTTGATATGGTAATTTTGTGTAAGATTTACATCCATTTGAGTGTATCATTTTTGTATTATATATCGCCTCGACTACCGAACACCTGAATAATCACTTCTGCCTTCCTGTGGGAAAACTTGCGTTAACCCATTCAACACCAAGTAACTGACATGGACTGGTCCATGATATTTTTAGACCAATAAATTAATAACAAAATTACATTTGGATCAGTTCATTTATCAAAATGGGTAATTTTATCTAACAATAGTAATAATTATTACTGGCAAAAAAGTGCAGATCCTGATGAGACGGCTCGTTATGAGCCGGCTCATCTGGATCTACACTTTTCATAAGCCTATTTAGAGGCCTGTGGGGTTGAAAGGGTTAAACACCCAATTAAGACATCAGCAGTTTTCACTTAGACTGGAAATATTTTAATCTGTACAAAAAATTTTAATAACTCGCATACACTGACTTGTAAACTGTTATTCAGCTTAGTTTAACCCATTCAACCCAAGTAACTGACATGGACTGGTCCATGATATTTTTAGACCAATAAATTAATAAGAAAATTACATTTGGATCAGTTCATTTATCAAAATGGCTATTTTTCTCTCTCTAAAAATAGTAATATTACTTGCAAAAAGTGCAGATCCTGATGAGCCGGCTCATCTTGATCTGCACCTTTATGTAAGCCGATTAGAGGCCTGTGGTGTTTAAAAGGTTAATAATATTTAAGTATGTCATGTTTATTAACCCTTTCAACACTACAGGCCTCTAAATAGACTTACAAAAAGTGTAGATCCAGATGAGCCGGCTCATGACGAGCCGTCACATCAGGATCTGCACTTTTTGCCAGTAATAATTATTACTATTTTTTTTAGATCAAATTACCCATTTTGATAAATGAACTGGTCCAAAGGTAATTTTCTTATTAATTTATTGGTCTAAAAATATCATGCACCAGTCCATGTCAGTTACGCGGCATTGAATGGGTTAAATATTCAATAACTCTGCGTAAAACTGTGACGTAGCTTACAGCACTCCTATCTGTCATGTAGTGGAAGAAAAACAAGCTTAGTAGTAAACATAACTGTATGATCATTTGCATTCTGCACCTGTCACTAATATGTACATACATGTCTCCACAAATTTACTTAGAGCAGAAGAAACAATGGATTATTGTTAACCCATTCAACACCAAGTAACTGACATGGACTGGTCCATGATATTTTTAGACCAATAAATTAATAACAAAATTACAGTTGGATCAGTTCATTTATCAAAATGGGTAATTTCTTTCCTAAAAATAGTTATATTACTTGAAAAAAGTGCAGATCCTGATGAGACGGCTCGTCACAAGCCGGCTCATCTGGATCTACACTTTTTTGTAAGCCAATTTAGAGGTCTGTGGTGTTGAAAGGGTTAATAGTTCACAGAGTAACACCCATACATGTACAATGTATGTAATCCCATACAACAAATTTCTTTTATACAAATTTATTTTAGCTCGATTGCGAAACAGGGTTTTACAACATTAGCTTAATCGCTTTACTATTATTTTCGAGATAGTGAATGATTGTTTCCTACAGGTTAATTCATACAAATTTATTTTAGCTCGATTGCGAAACAAGTTATTGCAACTTATATTAATCACTCTCGAGACTCTGGTGGAATTCATTACCATGAGGCTCTCCCTCAGAAGAGGCATTGTGGAATCAAGGGCACAATCGCAACAGCTACAGCTGGGTGTGACCTCCGGGCTCTACACACCGGATGCGAACTCACTACCACTGTGCTACATGTACCTCGCCTTGTCTTTACTCTACACTGATGAAATGCGCAGATAACAAATATGGAATCTTTTTCTTATTTTTCCTAGAAAGTAGGGCCTGTGACAGTTCCTTCCAATCGGCCAATCGCTTACAGTTAATGCGAAAATCCATTTGAACATTTTGTTCAACAATTTAACCTCGATTTCAAATCATTTGCTTGTTAGAATACAGTCAAACCTGTGTTCAGCAGCTAACTAGAGGTGGGTGACCACTAACACAGGTTTGACTGTATCTCTGTGCCAGTAGATTCTAACTAAACACCATATGGAACTTTAATTCATTTAGCAATTAGTTCCGGTATTAATATAATATTTATAGGTTATTAAGATGGACATATCTACATTGTAATTTAGTAGCATCATGAACCAAGCTAACAGGTTAGTTAACTAGATATAATGTACCCTTGGCAGATAAAGTCTGATTTATTCCAAAATGTGAATAGGTCCTTTTAGTTGGAATCCTTTGTTTTTACTGTTGTTCCCTAACCAGATGTTGCGGCATGATAAATGTGATTATATCCAAATCGTGTTAATTAACTGAAAACATTCCTTTAGACATAAGTACTCATTGCATATACTGTATGAGATCTGTCGAGATATAGTAATTTTCAACTCATAAGAAGCGATAGAGGAATAAAATTGCTAGCACGTTGTGCAAAGGAAACAACAATAAAAACAGAGGAAAACACTTAATAGGACCTATCTGCTTTTAGAGAGTGTTCAGGGGAAGTAACTGACCGATGTCTCTCATTAGTACATATACATCTACAGTGTATTTCTTTTAGAGAGTGTTCAGGGGAAGTAACTGACCGATGTCTCTCATTAGTACATATACATCTACAGTGTATTTAGAAACTAGTTTGCCTGTTGACCAGTGTTCATGTTCACGACATCTTGGTTACATGGTGGCACCCTACCCCTTACACCAAGGATCTTTTACACTTTTACAGCAGGATAGACTTACAAGTACAAATGTATTGACTCACTGTCAATAGGCGGGGAAAGGCTGTTAATGACGAACTATGAGGTCTGAGGTCTGACGACTTTCTATATTATCACTGGTGGAGTGTGAGTTCTTTCAATAACTTATTCATGATAGAATTTCTTAGGAAGGTGTCTCGAACATATGTGTCATCATCGTCACCAATATCATCATAATAATCAACAACATCATCACCATCACCACCATCATCATCATCACCACCACCATAATCATCACCACCACCATAATCATCATCATCACCACTGTGGTCCACCACCATTATCATCACCACCACCACCATCATCATCATCATCATCACGACCACCACTGTGGTTCACCACAACCACCAGCATCATCATAACCCAACATCAGCAACATCAGCAGCAGCAGCAGAGAATAATGAGATATTGATTGAGCTTACCTTCAAATGCTACAATATGATTAGGTGTCCACGTGTGACTGAAGCTGTGCACGTGTACAACGATTTCAGACAGGAAGACCATCAACGTATACACCAAGCACGTGCTCCGCGTAGTTGACCCAGCAGCCATCTGTACTGTGAGCATTGACAGTCTGAAAGGTAACAGATATAGCGTTAGAAAAATATATAAAATATCAACAATTATAAACCTTATGCTTTGACCCGTTACACTCTAGCGGCAGATAGAGCCTGGTCAGACGGTACAGAACGTTCCGTCTGATCAGGCGGTACAGAACGTTCCGTCTGATCAGGCGGTACAGAACGTTCCGTCTGATCAGGCGGTACAGAACGTTCCGTCTGATCAGGCGGTACAGAACGTTCCGTCTGATCAGGCGGTACAGAACGTTCCGTCGATCAGGCGGTACAGAACGTTCCGTCTGCAATGATCAGGCGGTACAGAACGTTCCGTCTGATCAGGCGGTACAGAACGTTCCGTCTGATCAGGCGGTACAGAACGTTCCGTCTGATCAGGCGGTACAGAACGTTCCGTCTGATCAGCGGTACAGAACGTTCCGTCTGATCAGGCGGTACAGAACGTTCCGTCTGATCAGGCGGTACAGAACGTTCCGTCTGATCAGCGGTACAGAACGTTCCTCTGATCGGCGACAGAACTTCCGTCTGATCGGCGGTAAGAACGTTCCGTCTGATCAGGCGGTACAGAACGTTCCGTCTGATCAGGCGGTACAGAACGTTCCATCTGATCAGGCGGTACAGAACGTTCCATCTGATCAGGTGGTACAGAACGTTCCATCTGATCAGGCGGTACAGAACGTTCCATCTGATCAGGCGGTACAGAACGTTCCATCTGATCAGGCGGTACAGAACGTTCCATCTGATCAGGCTCTATGCTGTTTAATACATTTGTATTTGGATAGTGGAGCTAAAACACTTGGCTGAATAGCAAACAACATAGATCCTGATCTGACATGGCAAATGTGATTTATTTACTCAGCAGGAAAATGGTTTATAACATATTTAAACTAAACCTTCAAGATGGGGAGCAAGTTTGAGTATATTGGGGAGAAAGTTTGGGTATATTGGGGAGAAAGTTTGGGTATATTAGGGAGATAGTTTGGGTATATTGGGGAGAAAGTTTGAGTATATTATGGAGAAAGTTTGGGTATATTGGGGGGAAAGTTTGGGTATATTAGGGAGAAAGTTTGGGTATATTATGGAGACAGTTTGGGTATATTGGGGGGAAGTTTGGGTATATTAGGGAGAAAGTTTGGGTATATTATGGAGACAGTTTGGGTATATTGGGGGGAAAGTTTGGGTATATTAGGGAGAAAGTTTGGGTATATTATGGAGACAGTTTGCCGAGTTTGGGTATATTGGGGAGAAAGTTTGGGTATATTAGGGAGAAAGTTTGGGTATATTATGGAGACAGTTTGGGTATATTGGGGGGAAAGTTTGGGTATATTAGGGAGAAAGTTTGGGTATATTAGGGAGAAAATTTGGGTATATTGGGGAGAAAGTTTGGGTATATTGGGGAGAAAGTTTGGGTATATTAGGGAGAAAGTTTGGGTATATTAGGGAGAAGTTACTGGTATATGATCCAAAATGGGGATGGGGGCAACATGTTACTTTTTTTTTTAAAGAACTTATTTTGTTACATTTGGTCTCAATAAATTACGGTGGAGGTGCCAAAATATACAAGGATGTGAATCTAATTATATATATAACAGCCACAGGAGCTGGGAACATAATTTGGCCATGTAGGAAGGTTTATGACCATTTAATAGTCTGCTGGACTAATCAAAATGTCAACTTTACTCATACCATTATAACAAATCACTATAGTGTACCTTACATTTAACTGTCATGTCATTCAACTTTGGACAAGTATACAAAATAAAATATTATCATGTCAGGGAAATGACCCTCGCTTCAAATCACTTGTCCCAATTTTAATCAAGATTACATTTTCTAAATTTTAACTCAATTCCATTTTTAACACAGGACTATAATTAGTTGGTTCAAAGCTAAATGCCAATCCATTAATTAATATACAAAAGGTGCTCTTCACAAAAACACAACTACAGACGGATCTGTAGTCCAGTGGTAACACGCTGGACTGGTAATCCAGGGATCGCAGGTTCGATCCACCGTCTGACCCTAATAAAACTAACAGTCTTTCAGTAATTAACCTTTGTAGTAAAGGTCAGTAAAGGTCAACAGGTAAGTGACAAGAAGCAGAGACTGAAGGTTAATTCATGTTTGATCTCATTATGTTCTTTGTGAACACAAATGAAGAAAAGGGTGTGGAGTATTGGTTTGACATGGAATATGACATTTACCTAAGGGTAGTTAGTTGTGTTGTGTGTGTCTGGACTATAGATCTGTAATTTACTTACTAACACACGTGACACTTGTACCAAGAGGTTTTTTGCTACAGTTGTCACTGTTTATACACACACTTACTTCCCCTTAATAGTTTGCAAATGGTGTAATCAACAATAGGGGAAGCAACTCTGTTTCTTAAAATCTTTATTGCTGTCCTTATTGCATCAAATTCCAATAAATGCATGCTACATGTACTTCATGCACTAGTAATTCTTAGGAACACATTGATAAAGACTGTGCATTTAATGCATCAATATCATTCTATATTGATTCTGCTATTCTCTGCTCTCATCATTTTCAGGTTTTTGCTACATGTACATAATTAACCATGAGAAGCGTAGGATTGATTAACTAATTTGCAAACATTAAACACTTCTACTGATTCAAGCTAATCTCACAGAGATTACATACAACTTCCACTATTGCCCGTTATACAAAACCAGTATTAAAACCAGTCTGTCCGATTAGCCTCACTTCTCACTAATGAAACCCGGGTTCGATCTATGAATGTGAGAAAGTACGGGGGTCAGGATTTCTCGGGGTTCTCCGACTTCCTCCCACACGAATTACCACATTTACATTTTCATCCGCATACATATGAGAGTGATTAATATAAGTTGTTAAAACTTATTTCGCAATCGTTTTAAAATAAATAAAGCTTAAATTTAAAAAAAAGGAGTAAAAATCTTGCACAAACTTAAATAAATAGATAAAATCACTTTTGTAAAAGCATAGAGCCAGATCAGGCAGAACATTATATGCTGTTTGCTATTTGGATAGTGGAGCTTAAGCACTTGGCTAAACAACATATATCCTGATCAGACACAGCGTTATGCCGTGGCTGATCTGGATCTATATTGTTTGCAAATGTGATTTAATTTACTCAACAGGCAAAGGGTTAATTAATTACTGCTGGTTTATTCTGAATCACATGTGGTTATACTTAGCTAATCCACTACTCTTGTGCTGGATTAGCCGCACAAACAAGGTCTTTGTATAATTTGCACAATAATATCAGTTTTAATTGTCCGTACACTCAATCTACATCATATTCAACTGTTTCACTACAAATCCAGTGACCATTCAAGTCTTCTGTTGCTTAAATCACAAATGTTTAGTCATGAAATATTTTAACAAAAGATTGGAACGGAAACATAGAACATAGATACATGTAGCCAGTGCGGATTAGTTTATCCAAATTTATTTTAACTCGATTGTGAAACAAGTTCTTAATCGCCACGAGGGAGAGAGAAGAGGCAATGTGGAATTTAAATGCCTTGCCTAAGGGCACAATCGTAACGGCTACAGATGGCGCAAACTCCAGTCCTTTTGCACCTGAAGCGAACGCTCTACCACGACATCCAGTGCAGATTGAATCCGCCAAATTGGATTTGCACCAACTAACACATGATGATATTTATTTGTGATATATGTGGAACTAATGTAGACTGAACTATGACTGTGAGAGGTTTGACAGTTGTTGAAGACATGAGCACTATACTTATAATGACTACCAGCAGGTGCACTATTCATATAATGACTCCCAACAAGAACAATACCCAAATATATACCGCAGGGATCATTCTAGAGGGCGATGTGAGCGAAATTGTCGCCCTAGGGACCCTGACTTCGCCCTCTGGGCGCCCCACTTCTCCCTAAAAAAAAATATTTTAAATTATTTTTTGGTTTTCACGATTTTCAAACAAAATGTTGTCTAGTTTTGCCCATTATAAAGCACTCCTTCTATTCAAATGTTGTATTTAATGGTTGTACTGTGCATTTTAACCCTATTTTGCAGAAGTATATCAAAGAACACCATTTAACCCATTTCATTCGGGATACCGTTCAAACAGTATTTGCAAAGAACATAGAGCCAGATCAACCACCATGGAATGTGCCGTCTGATCAGGCTCTATGCTGTTTGCTATTCAGATGATCTTGCTAAGACACTTGGTTATGTAGCAAACAACATAGATCCTGATCAGCACGCAGCGTCACGCTGCGGCTGATCTGGATCTATGTTGTTTGCAAAAACCTTTAAATATATCCAGAATTAAATGGGTTAAGGAAGCGATCACGCGCTTTCTCACTTCTCCCAAAAATTCTGGTCTAGAATGAACCCTATACCGTATAGTCCCGGCCATAAGTCGACCTTTGCGTGTACAGGTTCCTGTCTTCTATTATGTGATGAAAGTAATATGCCGACTAAAGTCTGAGAATCAAGTAAAAATGGTGTCTAGCATAGACTATGAGAAATCATAGATCATCCAAATAACCTACATCTACTTGTACCGTATTTAGCTATGTATAGTGCGCTATTGTGTATAATGCGCACCCACGATTTGGCACGAAAATCGGGGGAAAAACTGAGTTCCGATGTATACTGCGCACGTGAATAACACAATTTCCAAGTCAAAATTTAACATTTCTCAAGAATCGCTAAACATTGTGCTGACTGCTCCGTGATTTTTACAACTTATATTAATCACTCGAGATACCTCGAGGAACAGTAACGCATTCAGGCATGTAGCCTACCTAATTAACTGGGACCCATTGCAGCGTCGCTTTATGCGGCGAAGTACGCGAAAAGTACGGGAAATATTACATACGATAAAACCACGTGATGTTATCAAATCGCCATTTTTTATGCATTTAGTAATTTCAAAAAATACGGTAACCATCTGCCACAAACAAAGAGAAACTTATACTTTCTCATTTGAACATTCTTTCCAGTTTAATATTTTGGGTATTTGTATATAATGATATAATATGGCAACTATTTTAGATATGATAAAATGAACTAGAACTGTGGTTTGTGAAACTAGCCGTATACATGGATAATTCTGCTGGAGAGCGACACATATGCACACACAACACCAGTCATTGTTCAAGTACCCATACTACATTTTATAAACCCAGTCGTTGTTCATATACCCAAATAATATAGTTGATTGCAACAGAATGGACAGATGTCTACATAGATGTGTGTGTCAACAAATATTGGATTTTACAGCCAGCTATAGCACAAGATGACATAATCTATTTAAAGATTTGATTGGTCAATATGCAACATTTAATTGAAGTATGATTGTGTGAAAGATTAGCTAATTGTATATATATGTACAATGTAGGTAGGTAGATAGACACAGATGGATCTGTAGTTCAGTGGTAACACGCTGGACTCGTAATCCAGGGATCGCAGGTTCGATCCCCCGTCTGACCCTAATAAAATTAACAGTCTTTCAGATGGGACGTTAAACCTAGGTCTCGTGTCGGTGCTGTACACTGTGCACGTGAATGAACCAGATGACTCTGGAATGGGTCTCTGTCTGTATCATTGCACTATCCTCCAAAACTCTAAAATTAATAATCTTTTCAGGAGGCGTCGCTCATATGGGCAACCGGTAGCGACGATAAATAAACGTAAAACACACAAAGATAGCTAGACCTATAATTCACTTGTATGTACATGTGTACGACTGGAGTTTGACCACAGAACTGGCTGGTAAGATTGTAGATAATTGTATAGGTATGCAGATGATGTAGATATGTATTACAACTGAATGTTTATAGAGTGGTACATTATCACATGGCATGTGGCAACAGTGGAATGGTAAATAAACATGTACCCCCAGGGGTGTTACCATACCTTAATGGATAGATATGTCACTTAGAAGGGGTGTTACCATTCCTTAATGGATAGATACGCAATCTACTAACTAGTACAAGAAATCTCCCTGCTGATAATTGCTCTACCATAATAAATGTGCTAATTAGTCAATATTAACAAATTAACTCATGTTTTTGTAATAAGCGTTCGCTTCAGGTGCGAAACGTCCGGAGTTCGAGCCCGGCTGGAGGTATTACGATTGTGCCCTTAGGCAAGGCATTTAAATTTCACATTGCCTCTTCTCTCTCCCTCGTGGCGATGGATTCCATCAGGAATGAGGTCTCGAGAGTGATTAATATAAGTTGTAAGAACTTGTTTCGCAATCGAGCTAAAATAAATTTGTATAGACTAATGAATAGAAAGTGAGATTTCTGTTATAACTAAGATACTACCATTTATATAGTACACCCTATACAAGATGGTAACATACAGGGTTCCCTCAGTCTCAAGTTTTGTCTGCGCCACTATTGTCGCCAATTGAAAAAAACTTGAGCAAATTTGAATAACTTGGAGCCAACTAAGAGCCATATAGTTCACAGATAAATATTTGACAAAACATGTTGCGCAAACACAAAAAAAGGGGGGGGAAGCTGGGTCAATTTTGTTGGCCAATTCACAAAATTTAGTGCCAGTATTTGTGTTTTGTAGCAACTGGCTGTGAACACCCTGAACACAGTGCCAAGCCAACTTATCTGAAGTATGGGCAGATGTATTTTGTTGCTTAACCCATTTCATTCTGGATACATTTAAAGGCTTTTGCAAACAACATAGATCCAGATCAGCCGCAGCGTGACACTGCGTGCTGATCAGGATCTATGTTGTTTGCTACATAGCCAAGTGTCTTAGCAAGATCATCTGAATAACAAACAGCATAGAGCCTGATCAGACGGCATGTTCCGTTGCGGTTGATCTGGCTCTATGTTCTTTGTAAATACTGTTTGAACGGTATCCAGCAGGGTTCATTCTAGGTCAGAATTTTTGGGAGAAGTGAGAAAGCACGTGATCGCTTCCTTAAATGGTGTTCTTCAATATACTTCTGCAAAATAAGGTTAAAATGCACAGTACATTAAATACAACATTTGAATAGAAGGAGTGATTTTATAATTGGCCAGTGTATCTTACTAGACAACATTTTGTTTGAAAATTGTAAAAACCAAAAAATAGATTATTTTTTTTAGGCGAAGTCAATTTCGCCCACATCGCCTTCTAGAATGATCCCTGATCCAGAAAGAAATGGGTTAAAATCCAATAAATTATGGTGAATATGGATTATATAACAATATCTTTAATTTCAAGGCAGCCACACTGATGATGGTGGAAATATCACTTGAGGCATCAGGAGGAGATTACAGCTGTAATCCTTTTGTAATGATCACAACAACCACCTGCCAGCACAGCCATTGCTTCATCACTCCACTCCTAGCTAGCATACAGTCATGGGAGATGGAAATATCCGTTCAGACAACAACCCGGATAACATGAGTTGTTCCCATGCTAGTGGTGAAAATAACAGTCAAATATGTTATGGAATTTCATTAGAATTATAAAATAACAGTCAAATGTGTCATGGAATTTCATTAGAATTATAAAATAACAGTCAAATATGTCATGGAATTTCATTAGAATTATAAAATAAGTCAAATGTCATGGAATTTCATTAGAATTATAAAATAACAGTCAAATATGTCATGGAATTTCATTAGAATTATAAAATTCTGTAAATATGTCATGGAATTTCATTAGAATTATAAACAACAAAAAAAAATCCTGTAAATATGTCATGGAATTTCATTAGAATTATAAAATAACAGTCAAATATGTCATGGAATTTCATTAGAATTATAAAATACTGTAAATATGTCATGGAATTTCATTAGAATTATAAAATTCAGTAAATATGTCATGGAATTTCATTAGAATTATAAAATACTGTAAATATGTCATGGAATTTCATTAGAATTATAAAATCCTGTAAATATGTCATGGAATTTCATTAGAATTATAAAATCCTGTAAATATGTCATGGAATTTCATTAGAATTATAAAATCCTGTAAATATGTCATGGAATTTCATTAGAATTATAAAATTCTGTAAATATGTCATGGAATTTCATTAGAATTATAAAATTCTGTAAATATGTCATGGAATTTCATTAGAATTATAAAATCCTGTAAATATGTCATGGAATTTCATTAGAATTATAAAATCCTGTAAATATGTCATGGAATTTCATTAGAATTATAAAATCCTGTAAATATGTCATGGAATTTCATTAGAATTATAAAATTCTGTAAATATGTCATGGAATTTCATTAGAATTATAAAATTCTGTAAATATGTCATGGAATTTCATTAGAATTATAAAATCCTGTAAATATGTCATGGAATTTCATTAGAATTATAAAATCCTGTAAATATGTCATGGAATTTCATTAGAATTATAAAATTCTGTAAATATCTCATGGAATTTCATTAGAATTATAAAATAACAGTCAAATATGTCATGGAATTTCATTAGAATTATAAAATCCTGTAAATATGTCATGTAATTTCATTAGAATTTTCATTTACATGTAAGAAAAAATACATTAATACAAAGTGTCGTCTGCTACAAATTCAATTATTTTAACTATTTATATAGCCTTAACCCAGCATGCAAAGATTTAAATAGAACAGATTTCCCACCCGCACACCATCTGAGAGTGGTACACTGGACGAGTTCAGCTGCTGCCTTGACCTGTAGCTCTCCATTGCGGCATTAGAAGACAGGAACCCGTACATGTACATAGCGCTAACCCATACATGTACATTAAATTAGCATTCAAATGTTCCACCAAATCATTAGTCTATACAAATTTATTTTAGCTCGATTGCAAAACAAGCTCTTACAACTTATATTAATCACTCTCGAGACCTCATTCCTGATGGAATCCATCGCCACGAGGGAGAGAGAAGAGGCAACATGGAAATTAAATGCCTTACCTAAGGGCACAATCATAACGGCTCCAGGGGGCTCGAACTCTGGGCATTTCGCACCTGAAGCGAACTCGTATCCACTGCGCTATCTCGACTTCCACACCAAATCATTACCGAGCCAACCACAATCGAGACCAGCTACACAGACAAGAGCTGTGATTTGAACATTGTGAAAACAGAGGAAATCTGCTAAAATACTCGGGGGGGGGGGGGGAGAATGAAAGACCTGACCAAAAGATGAAAAATGTTCATTTCTGAAGAGCTTCGACCAAATCTGACAATATTTATATTTCAAGAATTTGACAAAACCTCTAAAAGGTGGAAGCTTCACAGTCCTGACAGACATCACAGGGCTCATTCTAGGTCAGAATGTTTGGGAGAAGTGAGAATGTCCGTAACCCTTTCCTTCATAGAGATTTAGGTTAATATACTATTATATCTCCATACAAACCACAGTCATTTAACCCTTTCCTTCATAGAGATTTAGGTTAATATACTATTATATCTCCATACAAACCACAGCCATTTAACCCTTTCCTTCATAAAGATTTAGATTAATATACTATTATATCTCCATACAAACGACAGCCATTTAACCCTTTCCTTCATAGAGATTTAGGTTAATATACTATTATATTTCCATACAAACGACAGCCATTTAGCTATCATGCATAAGTAGTCGCCATATCTATCCCACCTTCATAGATATTACTGGGACTACATGAGATTCTGGCCTTTATTATGAACATTGGTTTGGCTACTACCTTGTCAATGTATGTCGTATTGGTAATGGCGTCAAGAGGTGCTTCTATGAGGGAAAGGGTTAATGGTGTTATTTAATAAATTTCAACAAAACAGGCTTATCATACACAGTATGAACATTAAATACAACATTTGAATAGAAGGAGCGCTTTATAATGGGCCAGTGTAAGCTTACTGGACAACATTTTGTATGAAAATTGCCAAAAAAATATAATTTTTTTAGGGGGAGAAGTGGGGCTCCCAGGGGGTAAAGTCAGGGTCCCTATGGAGAATATTTGGCCCAAATCGCCACCTATATTGAGCCCTGCATCATCCAAAAAACAAATACTGAACAACTACATGTCTTAATTATTCAATAAATCATGCTGCATGCCCTACAGCCATTGTAAGATTCTAATTGTATTTTGTTTTGCCTGGGTTACACTCGTATACATTAATTGCATATCGTGCAATAGTTGCACTGCATTCTGGGTACAACATTATCCTTTGTAGCCATGGCAATTACTAGATTATGTGTAAAATATATATAAATATTGGGAAAACCTGCTGAAACAGAGATGTTAATGAATATTATTGCTAATTGTATTTCGGTCTCTTGTGACCGATTTTGTTCAGTTTTTGTGGTTATAAAGTCCCCCCAATAGCTTCGGTTATATGGGGACTCTCCAGCTATTACTGGTGGAGGATGATCCACCTCCCCCCAGTTTCTCACCGGTCACACTTATGTGTTGAGTTTCCTTTGTCAGCGTCTTATCTGATTACTTGTGGCAGGTTTTAGACTCAGATCAAGATCAGCAACTTTCATACAGATTTTAACATATATTTTATATATTATAAAATATATATTGTATTCACTATTGTCATTTATTCTAAATTTTAATATAACAAGAGTTTATATATGTATTCGGTTCTTAGCAATGTCGGTCAAAATCTATACATAGCTTACAGTACCGTAGCCAGAGACAAATTTCAACCGAGGCAATCTAGGAGGTCCAGGGGCATGTTCCCCCTTAAAATTATTTTAATGAGTTTAGACGTATAATTATGTACTTACCTTTCAGCTCTCTAGCAGTCAACATTTTATACAGCAAAGGGATATTTTTGGCATTTTAGTTATTTTTTTGGCTTTGGACAATTTAACCGAGGCAGCTGCTTGGTGTGCCTCAGTGTGGTTACGGGCCTGGCTTATGTTCATTGTATCAATAAATAAATAAAATTTGATTTGCACCCCTATGAGCAGTATTCATGCGGGCACCCATGTAGAACCACTGACCTTCCGCAAGCCAGCTGGATAGAATTCGACACTCTCAGTGGGATTCTAACCTGCAGCAGTGAGGGGTAACCAACGACCATAACCACCCAGCCACGGAGCCCCCCTCTCCTACGAACGAATACTTTAAAAATTAAATCACGAGATTCTAGTATATTTTAGACATACAGCATCAGTCACTCATCGGCTGTCCGATTAGCGCGCTCGCTTCTCACCAATGCAATCCGAGTTCGATTCTCGGACCGGGAAGTATGTGAGATGGTGCAGTAGTCGCCAGATCATACAGGTGGATTTTCTCCGGGTACTCCGGTTCCTCCCACAAGAATGACCACATTCACGCTTTCATCCGCGCCAACAAGAGTGATTAATATAAGTTATTAAAACTTGCTTCGCAATCGCTGTAAAATAAATAAAGTTTAAACTTTTAGTCACTCATCAGATGAATAGCAGCTGTTCTGTGAAATAACATCACACAACTGACAACTCAAAATTATTAAAAAAAGATAACAAAATATGGTATACCTGTAATTCCCGTATTATTTCATACACATGTGTGTATATAAAATCCTATATCACTCAAAAGTCAAACTGTAGTCAAAATGTAAATGGTAGTAAACCGCTGGAAGTAGAATACACTAAGAAACTCACTAGTATATAATATATATATCCACAATTCTTAATTCATTTTCTGAACTCTCTAAATAATCCAAGTTTTCTGCAGTCTAATATCTCTCCAGCAGGTTTACCAACTATTATACCAACGCAAGGTTAATCCTGTCTCTGGGTAAGCCTATGATCAAACAGTATTTGCAGATTTTTTCCTAACAGTTGATCACTTATCAGTGCAATCAGGTAAGTTATCAACTTCCACTTTCTAATCCCTCTAACCAATACTGATGTCAGCAGCTGCTTCAGAGGAGATAATAAAGGCATAGAATCCCAAGCTTGCACAAAAACACAATAACTATTGTTGGTAAGTAACTTTTGAAAAACTGCTAAAACTTTTCTGTACTATCAAAATGCAAACAGATTGTAGTAGTGTGGTTCACTACAATATGGCTCTGTGCCAAGCTTGTCACATGTCTGATTGGTTGATTATTATCAGTAGGCGGAGCATAGCAGTAGATGTGTCACATGATCATAAATTTAAAACTTTCTCACTTATCTATTGAACATTTTTGACAGAAGTGTCAAAATAAAGTATTTTTATATAATAGCAATCAAATAACCTAGTTACATATTTTAAACAAAATTCAGACAATTAAATAAAAACATACCAGAATGACAATTATATACAACAGTACTCTATATTGTGTCTGTGGCCCTTTGACAGGTGACAGAAAGTGAGTCCCCTGGGGGAGCCCCTTGCTTGATGGACAGGTCGAAACCAAGAATACACAGGTCTGTCCAGGGGGGCCTGACAAACAGATAAAAGATTGAAAAACATATCCTTAGATATGGTAATATGAGAAAGGTATTAAACTGTGATCTTGATCCATATTTCAATTTTATTTTGCAATATGAACTGCTCCCCCCAAACATTGCAGGTGATTAGTTATATATACCTTCTTGTCCTAAATTGGAGTGTTTATTCTACAGTGAAACCCCTCTCTAAATCGAATGGCCACTGGACCAGAGGGGTTTTCAGATTAGAGGGTTTCTATGACATCGGATGAGATTCCTGTAAGTGTTGCTATGGAGGCTTAGACAGAGGCCGTGACATGTCTAACCAGAGGGATTTTCAGTTTGACATGTCTAACCAGAGGCGTTTTCAGATTAGAGGGTGTCTATGACGTCGGTGACATTCCTGTAAGTGATGCTATGGAGACTTAGACAGAGGCCGTGACATGTCTAACCAGAGGGGTTTTCAGTTTGACATGTCTAACCAGAGGGGTTTTCAGATTGACATGTCTAACCAGAGGGGTTTTCAGTTTGACATGTCTAACCAGAGGGGTTTTCAGTTTGACATGTCTAACCAGAGGGGTTTTCAGTTTGACATGTCTAACCAGAGGGGTTTTCAGTTTAGAGGGTTTCTATGACGTCGGTGACATTCCTGTAAGTGTTGCTATGGAGACTTAGACAGAGGCCGAGACATGTCTAACCAGAGGGGTTTTCAGTTTAGAGGGTTTCTATGACGTCGGTGACATTCCTGTAAGTGTTGCTATGGAGACTTAGACAGAGGCCGAGACATATCTAACCAGAGGCGTTTTCAGTTTAGAGGGTTTCTATGACGTCGGTGACATTCCTGTAAGTGTTGCTATGGAGACTTAGACAGAGGCCAAGACGTGTCTAACCAGAGGGGTTTTCAGTTTAGAGGGTTTCTATGACGTCGGTGACATTCCTGTAAGTGTTGCTATGCAGGTTTAGACAGAGGCCAAGACATGTCTAACCAGAGGGGTTTTCAGTTTAGAGGGTTTCTATGACGTCGGTGACATTCCTGTAAGTGTTGCTATGCAGGTTTAGGCAGAGGCCGAGACATGTCTAACCAGAGGGGTTTTCAGTTTAGAGGGTTTCTATGACGTCGGTGACATTCCTGTAAGTGTTGCTATGCAGGTTTAGGCAGAGGCCGAGACATGTCTAACCAGAGGGGTTTTCAGTTTAGAGGGTTTCTATGACGTCGGTGACATTCCTGTAAGTGTTGCTATGCAGGTTTAGACAGAGGCCAAGACATGTCTAACAAGAGGGGTTTTTAATTTGACATGTCTAACCAGAGGGGTTTTCAGTTTAGAGGGTTTCTATGACGTCGGTTGAGATTCCTGTAAGTGTTGCTATGCAGGTTTAGACAGAGGCCAAGACATGTCTATATTTTGGCAGTTATCCTGCACATAATACAGACAGGTCAGTAGTCCAGTGGTTAACACATCAAACTGCGAATCCAGGAGGATAGGGTAGGAGTCGCAGGTTCGATCCCCATATGACCGTAATAATTTTAGCAGTATTTCAAATGGGACATTAAACCGAGGTCTCGTCGGTGCTTTACACCATGCACGTAAAAGAACCTGATGAGACTGAAATGTATCATTGCACTAATCTCGTCAGTTAATTCACTGGATACATTTAAAGGTTTTTGCAAACAACATAGATCCAGATCAGCCGCAGCGTGACACTGCGTGCTGATCAGGATCTATGTTGTTTGCTACATAGCCAAGTGTCTTAGCAAGATCATCTCAATAGCAAACAGCCTGATCAGACGGCACGTTCCGTGGCAGCTGATCTGGCTCTATGTTCTTTGTAAATACTGTTTGAACGGTATCCAGAATCAAATGGGTTAAAAGAATGGTTAAAAGAATGCTTGCTTCCCATTTTCTGAAAACGATTTTTGAAGTTGGGTAGGTAGGTAGGTAGGAACATTTTTGTGTGTATTGATGTGTACGAAAAATAAAATGTTTGAGTTTATACAAAATTATTTTAGCTCGATTGTGAAACAAGTTCTTTCATCTTATATTAATCACTCTCGAGACCTCATTCCTGATGGAATCCATCGACACAAGGGAGCGAAAAGAGGCATATGGAATCTAAATTCCCTTGCCTAACGGCACAATCGTAACAGCTCCAGTGGGGCTCTAACTCCAGCCTTTCGCACCTGATTGCGAACGCGCTACTACTGCACTATCACGACTTCCACAAAAAAATATATTTGAAATAGGTAAATAGAAATATTTTGAGTTGGGCAGAACTTAGCGTGTCGGGAAATGTATTATTATGGACTTACTAAAGTACTGATTAATTTTAAATGAACAAGAATGAAAGGATTTATAGAGAACATGTCTGGTGATAATTGTTTGTTTCAGTGATTTCGTCAGTTTCGTATTTGAGATATAAGTATCGCGACAGGTGCTTGCAAAAGTAAATTGCAGTCAAAAATGCAAATTATTTAGAAAATGTTTTCAGTATCCTTAAAAGATGGTTTCCATTTATACAGATATTCCTACAATGAACAAAGTGAAAATTACTCAGCTTGGAACAAATTCATTCCAGTTTAGAGCGGTCACGGTTTGTGCTTTACGTTTATTTATCGTCGCTACTGGTTGCCCATATGAGTGGTGCCTCCTGAAGAGATTATTCATTTTAGATTTTGGAGGATAGTGCAATGATACAGACAGAGACCCATTCCAGAATCTCCTCTGGTTCTTTTACGTGCACGGTGTAAAGCACCGACACGAGACCTCGGTTTAAAGTCCCATCTGAAAGACTGTTCATTTTATTAGGGTCAGACGGGGGATCGAACCTGCGATCCCTGGATTACCAATCCAACGTGTTAACAAATGAACTACAGATCCGTTGGTCCCGGTTTGGCTGAATAGCAAACAACATAGATCCTGATCAGACGCGGCATTACAAATCGTACCAGATATACACCATTTGAAAACCAGAAACAACAAATCTTACCAAGTATACACCTTTTGAAAACCAGAAACAACAAATCTTACCAAGTATACACCTTTTGAAAACCAGAAACAACAAATCTTACCAAGTATACACCTTTTGAAAACACGATACAACCAGTCATCTACACCGTAAATATTTGATACAACTGAACACTAAAGTTAATTAGTTTATACAAATTTATTTTAGCTTGATTACCAAACAAGTTCTTACAACTTATATTAATCACTCTCGAGACCACATTCCTGATTGGAATCCTTCGCCACGAGGGAGAGAGAAGAGGCATGTGGAATTTAAAATGCCTTGCATAAGGGCATAATCGTAACGGCTCCAGCGGGGTGTGAACTCCGAGTCTTTCACACCTAAAGTCAATTGAAATGGCTGTAACTTAATTTAAAGTTACAATTTCTTGCAACGGTTCGAACAGTGCACTATATATGTATGTAACTTTCTTCTAGAACTAATAAAAAATGGGCAAACTCAAACTCTTGACGCCATTACCAATATGACATACATTGACAATGTAGTAGCCAATCTAATGTTCATAATAAAGTCCAGAATCTCATGTAGTCCCAGTAATATCTATGGAGGTGGTATAGATATGGCGACTACTTATACACTGCATGATAGCTAAATGGCTGTCGTTTGTATGGAGATATAATAGTATATTAACCTAAATCTCTATGAAGGAAAGGGTTAAATGGCTGTCGTTTGTATGGAAATATAACAGTATATTAACCTAAATCTCTATGTAGGAAAAGGTTAAATGTCTATCGTTTGTATGGAGATATAATAGTATATTAACCTAAATCTCTATGTAGGAAAAGGTTAAATGGCTATCGTTTGTATGGAGATATAATAGTATATTAACCTAAATCTCTATGAAGAAAAAGGTTAAATGGCTGTCGTTTGTATGGAGATATAATAGTATATTAACCTAAATCTCTATGAAGGAAAGGGCTAAATGGCTGTCGTTTGTATGGAGATATAATAGTATATTAACCTAAATCTCTATGAAGGAAAGGGTTAAATGGCTATCGTTTGTATGGAGATATAATAGTATATTAACCTAAATCTCTATGAAGGAAAGGGCTAAATGGCTGTCGTTTGTATGGAGATATAATAGTATATTAACCTAAATCTCTATGAAGGAAAGGGTTAAATGGCTGTCGTTTGTATGGAGATATAATAGTATATTAACCTAAATCTCTATGAAGGAAAGGGTTAAATGGCTGTCGTTTGTATGGAGATATAATAATATATTAACCTAAATCTCTATGAAGGAAAGGGTTAAATGGCTGTCGTTTGTATGGAGATATAATAATATATTAACCTAAATCTAATTGAAGGAAAGGGTTAAATGGCTGTCGATTGTATGGAGATATAACAGTATATTAACCTAAATCTCTATGAAGGAAAGGGTTAAATGGCTGTCGTTTGTATGGAGATATAATAGTATATTAACCTAAATCTCTATGAAGGAAAGGGTTAAATGGCTGTCGTTTGTATGGAGATATAACAGTATATTAACCTAAATCTCTATGAAGGAAAGGGTTAAATGGCTGGCGTTTGTATGGCGATATAACAGTATATTAACCTAAATCTCTATGAAGGAAAGGGTTAAATGGCTTAAATCTCTATGAAGGAAAGGGTTAAATGGCTGTCATTTGTATGGAGATATAATAGTATATTAACCTAAATCTCTATGAAGGAAAGGGATAAATGGCTGTCGTTTGTATGGAGATATAATAGTATATTAACCTAAATCTCTATGAAGGAAAGGGTTAAATGGCTGTGGTTTGTATGGAGATATAATAGTATATTAACCTAGATCTCTATGAAGGAAAGGGTTAAATGGTATCTTTTTACACATCTCTATGTTCTCATTAACATAATCAGACAAGAAATTGTAGAAGGTGCATGTGCAGATATTCATTAGCGAAAGTTAATAAAACATAAAAGGTAATTGTTCATAAAGTTTATGCTTGCCTCGGCTTATTGTACGTTGTATGACAAAATGTAATTACCAGTAAGTGGTGCTTAAATATCCGATGAGTCATTATGTTTCAACAGAATTCTGTTTTGTTTTTTGCTTTTTTTGGCAATGCAGCAAAGCTTTACTGGCATGTAGCCTGTTTTGGCATTAGATCTTTCAAAGGGTCACAGATATAAATCTCTGTCGTTACATCTGTATATTGTATGTTACATCTGTATATTGTATGTTACATCTATTTTATACATCATCTTAACAATAACAGTTGCAATAGACACACTGACAGAGGGCAAAGCCTAGAGGATAACTTGGTGCACAATAATGCCCCATATTTTGATTTTACCTGTTTTTTGGGGTTTCGTGTCGCACAAACAGCTTAGGTCGTCATATGGTGACTCTCCAGCTATTATTCCGAGCGGTATTTCAAGTACGGACAGGTACCCTGGTAGAACCACTGACCCTCCACAAGCCAGCTGGATAGCTTCCTCACTCTATATAGATGGCACTAGGTTTAGCCCCCTTACAGATAGAATTGTGTCCCCTTATGCCACCTAATACAACAAAAATCAACATTACGCATAAAGTTTATTTACTTACGATATCTGGTTTGTTTTTAATAATAAACTGGTATGGTTAATGCAGCTTGACCTAACTCTTTTAGAGGTCGTACGAATATTCATAAGGGATAGCTGACTGTTGAAACTAAGTAACTGTTGAGTATAGGTATGTGTTCCTCTCTCCGTTTGTGTACATTTACAATGTGAGACCTCGCTGGCCTTTCTATTACCTCCCTTGGCAGATAAAGTGCGATTTATCCCTAAATGAATAACGGTCCTCTCAGTTGGAATCCTTTGTTTTTACAGTTATTCCATAACCGGATGTTGCGATATGATAAATGGGATTTTATTCAAATCATGTTAATTAATTGATAACAAAAAATACAGATTGTTTACCCATTGGATATAGTGTAGGATATCTGTCGAGATATAGCAACATAATAATTATAAGATAAGAAAGTGGAAGAAAATCTATAACATGTTGTGCAAAGGAAACAACGATACATATAGAGGATACAACGAGGACCTACATACTATTAGGGAGTATTAAGGGGCAGTAATTGACCGATGTCTTTCATTGTCAATAATCCTATAATACCCTAATCAATACAGTGCACTATCTATAATTATATGCAAATTATAGGTCATAGACAGTTGAATCTGCATTAACTATAAGGGAGAACACTCAATAACTAATTCTTAGTGCATTAAGAAGGCTGACAGGAGTTGTCTTTCTTGTGAAATGCTTGTTTTTTTAGTTTAATCATATTTTATGGCAAGCTGTATGGGACGCTTGCGATATATCTGACTCGTAATTGATGGGGTTATTACCACAGGTTGAATCCCAGCAGATATTGCCAAACCCTCCCACCTTCCCCCCGGATGTTAGCTACAGTTTGATGGAAGATCAATCGGTATCAAAAATAGTCCAAATAGTATAGCTATAAACACCTATACAAATACAAATAACTTGTTAAACTTAATAACTGGACAAGAGTAATTTGAGTAACCTTCATTAATACAAGGGCCATAACTCTAACAACAGACTACCATTATTAATACAAGGGCTATAACTCTATCAACAGACTACCATTATTAATACAAGGGCTATAACTCTATCAACAGACTACCATTATTAATACAAGGGCCATAACTCTAACAACAGACTACCATTATTAATACAAGGGCTATAACTCTATATAAATAGATAAACAAGTTATGACTACCTTCATTATTACAAGGGCTATAACTCTATATAAATAGATAAACAAGTTATGACTACATTCATTATTACAAGGGCTATAACTCTAACAATAGATAAACAAGTTATGACTACCTTCATTACTACAAGGGCTATAACTCTATATAAATAGATAAACAAGTTATGACTACCTTCATTAATACAAGGGCTATAACTCTATATAAATAGATAAACAAGTTATTACTACTTTCATTAATACAAGGGCTATAACTCTATATAAATAGATAAACAAGTTATGACTACCTTCATTATTACAAGGGCTATAACTATATATAAATAGATAAACAAGTTATGACTACATTCATTATTACAAGGGCTATAACTCTAACAATAGATAAACAAGTTATGACTACCTTCATTACTACAAGGGCTATAACTCTATATAAATAGATAAACAAGTTATTACTACTTTCATTAATACAAGGGCTATAACTCTATATAAATAGATAAACAAGTTATGACTACCTTCATTAATACAAGGGCTAAAACTCTATATAAATAGATAAACAAGTTATGACTACCTTCATTAATACAAGGGCTATAACTGGAACAATAGATAAACAAGTTATGACTACCTTCATTATTACAAGGGCTATAACTCTATATAAATAGATAAACAAGTTATGACTACCTTCATTAATGCAAGGGCTATAACTCTATATAAATAGATAAACAAGTTATGACTACCTTCATTAATACAAGGGCTATAACTCTATATAAATAGATAAACAAGTTATGACTACCTTCATTAATACAATGGCTATAACTCTATATAAATAGATAAACAAGTTATGACTACCTTCATTACTACAAGGGCTATAACTCTATATAAATAGATAAACAAGTTATGACTACCTTCATTAATACAAGGGCTATAACTCTATATAAATAGATAAACAAGTTATGACTACCTTCATTAATACAAGGGCTATAACTCTATATAAATAGATAAACAAGTTATGACTACCTTCATTAATACAAGGGCTATAACTCTATATAAATAGATAAACAAGTTATGACTACCTTCATTACTACAAGGGCTATAATTATATATAAATAGATAAACAAGTTATGACTACCTTCATTAATACAAGGGCTATAACTCTAACAATAGATAGATAAGTTATGACTACCTTCATTAATACAAGGGCTATAACTCTAACAATAGATAGATAAGTTATGACTAACTGTTTTGTGACAAGTTTGTCCTTGAGAATTTGCTATATCAATGTGGAGCACTACTGGCCGCTGTACAGGGATGTTGTATGCGATGGACAGATGAAGGACTGAGGGAGGGCAGATGGTGGGAGGCCAGAGGGAGGATGTACTGAGGGAGGGCAGATGGTGGGAGGCCAGAGGGAGGATGTACTGAGGTAGGAAGGAGAGAGAACGTCTTCAGTGCACCTCAAACATTGACAATAACCTGTTTGTTTTTTCCAAAAACAGCCTAGTTAAAATTCAAAGAACTGAACGTGACTGGTGACCTGCATGCATCTCCACGAGACAGAATAAATCAAGTGAAATGTTTGTTTTTAGCTAGCCTAGATTTTGTGTGTCATGTCAAGTGTTTACTATTCTACTTAGATGATAATGCGCAAATCATCCGATTTATATTCATTTCAAACATACCCTACGTTTGACATCTCCTCAACTGGAAGTACATAATCTGCAATGTGACCTAGATACACTAACATAAATTCGGCAACATTAATCATATTCTTTACAAAAAAAGGACAATACACGAAGCATGTACTCCGTTACTGCCGATTTTTGCACAAAAATAATTTACATAAATTGAAAAAACAGGCAATAAATCTTAAATCGTTTGTATGACCGCGCAGTATGCCTGCAGCAAAACCCCGGGGAAGGTCCCAGCAAGTCCCTAGAATATCTATTCATGCTCAGCTTTCAAAATCTTTAACGTGAAATTGAAATAAAGTCATTCTATTGATAGCGTTATGTTGTTTGAGGTCAGGTATTATCTAACTGTAGCGGATGTGAATTGAATAAAAGATAACCTTGTCAAGGCGTGCAGTTTGGTTGTCATCTTTCTGTATGACATGCAGGAACACACGTTCACTAACTGCCAAGTAGAATTACATGCACCGCATAATTGGTGATCAATTTAGTGCACGAGGACGTAGGTCTAAATATGAATACTTAGTCCATGAAATATATTTTAGCTGGATTGCGAAACAAGTTATTACAATTTATATTAATCACTCTCGAGACCTCATTCCTAATGTTATCCTTCGCCACGAGGGAGAGAGAAGAGGCAATGTGGAATTTAAATGCCTTGCCTAAGGGCACTATCATAACGGCTCCAGCGGGGCTCGAACTCAGGGATTTTCGCACCCGAAGCAAATGCGCTACCACAGCGCTATCACGACTTCCACGTGTAAATTGAAGAATATTTTAACAAAGCAAAAAGAAAATCAAACATTTCTTCACCAACAGTTACTGTATGAAATTATTATCTGACTAGGTGGTGAAATTATTAATAACACAAGATGGCAGTCAAATTAGCAATACCAAAAAAACTTGCAAATAAAACGTCATAAATTTGATAAAGCAGATCTTGCTCATAAATCATATTGCAATTTATAAATATTAATATGCATTTTATCCCTTTATCTGCATCGATAATATCACACGTTGCATTTGATAAGAGCCATATTGTACTTTGTAAGATTGCAGTGTGTGCAGGACGAGGTAGAATAATACAAACAGTACGTCCCAGATGAGCGGTGAGCTCTATGACTCACACGAATGTTTGACTTTAAGTCCTTTATCATACAAATTAATTCTCTTATAGTGGCGCTTGAAAGGCAGTTAAGCTCGATCAATCAATTTCGGCCCTTCTATCTCGTACATGCAAACTATGTTTGTTGAAATGTCGGTACCCCCTACATACATTTTTTCGTTGCTGTAATCAAATGATCACCAAAGAGCCAGCCTTGAAATGATAAAATACATCTAATTTTGTCACAGATAACCCGTCATGTTTCTCCATATGAGTCTATTAACATGTTCGTGTCAACAGGTACACTGTAGTATTATACTGGGCCATAAGTCCACTTGTTTTGCTGCTAAACTTGTTCTTTATTTCAGTTTACAGTCAAACCTGTGTTAGCGGTCCCCTCCATGCTTTGCTGCTAAATTTGTTCTTTATTTTAGTTTACAGTCAAACCTGTGTTAGTGGTCCCCTCCATGCTTTGCTGCTACACTTGTTCTTTATTTTAGTTTACAGTCAAACCTGTGTTAGCGGTCCCCTCCATGCTTTGCTGCTACACTTGTTCTTTATTTTAGTTTACAGTCAAACCTGTGTTAGTGGTCCCCTCCATGCTTTGCTGCTAAACTTGTTCTTTATTTTAGTTTACAGTCAAACCTGTGTTAGTGGTCCCCTCCATGCTTTACTGCTAAACTTGTTCTTTATTTTAGTTTACAGTCAAACCTGTGTTAGTGGTCCCCTCAATGCTTTGCTGCTAAACTTGTTCTTTATTTTAGTTTACAGTAAAACCTGTGTTTGTGGTCCCCTCCATGCTTTGCTGCTAAACTTGTTCTTTATTTTAGTTTACAGTAAAACCTGTGTTTGTGGTCCCCTCCATGCTTTGCTGCTAAACTTGTTCTTTATTTTAGTTTACAGTAAAACCTGTGTTTTGTGGTCCTCTCCATGCTTTGCTGCTAAACTTGTTCTTTATTTTAGTTTACAGTAAAACCTGTGTTTGTGGTCCCCTCCATGCTTTGCTGCTAAACTTGTTCTTTATTTTAGTTTACAGTAAAACCTGTGTTTGTGGTCCTCTCCATGCTTTGCTGCTAAACTTGTTCTTTATTTTAGTTTACAGTAAAACCTGTGTTTGTGGTCCTCTCCATTCACTCTTGCAGATACAAACGTGTTAAACATATGTCATGCAATTTCATTAGATATTTAGATATTAGATTATTTACAAATAAAAATAATTCTTTAATGAATTGTCGTCTGCTACAATTATTTCACTATTTGTAGTCTTCATTTTACCCTGAATGCAAAGAGTTACAGCAGCCAACCTGTATTAAGCAGCCAGTTTTCAGATTCCCAATATGCTGTTTTATTATGAGCGAGGCGGATTTATGGCTGAGTATTTATGAGACTTCTTTCTATGTGCGTACTGCTTTAGCTTACCGGCCATACTCGCCAATAAGACACGATTTTTATCACCAGATTATGGCTCAAAGTGGCCTCCCGTCTTATAAGCGACTGATAAAAAAATTCTAAAATCAGTTTGTTCCAACTCAATAAGTGATGACCTTATATTGAAATAACTGAAAGGGTGTAACAAAAGCATAGACTTTCACAGCTCTGTCTGTAAACTGAACTTGTCAATAGCATTTTAGCAAATGAAATTTATTGTTGTGCAGCCGTGCATTTGATTAGACATAATTTACAATGCTGAATTATTTGTTTGATTTTTACTTCTGAGTGATTTCCATTTTATCAATCCATCTTATACGCAGGTCTATGCAAAATACCACTGATCTAAGCGGCGTTACGCTACGGCTGATCTTGATCTATGTTGTTTGCAAATGAGATTTTATTTACTGAGCAGGCAAAGGGTTAATTAATTATTGACTTAAATACAAATAACTACATACCTCTCCAATGATTATAATATTCCCAGTTAGGACACGTCAAATGTCTTAATAATAAATAAGACAGGCACGGAAAAAATGTACTTCACTTGGGGTCTGGCCATAACTTTCTATTAAAACTGAATAAACAACATGCTACTATTTCATGAAATCAAACATAATATATATTAGTTACCAAGTATGAACTATAAACTAACTGCTACGGTTGAATATAACATAGCCACCTCAAACAGCAGTCATTTATGTTACAGGAGACGGTACAGGCTTTGGGTATACAATTTCCCTACATCGCGTGATCATACATATGTATCATGTATGCTGACATACATTTAGTGCGCCAAATATGTCACAGGTATTACAATACCCGCCTCTGGCGTCAAAGTAGTGTCAACTGTACTCGGGACATGTACATTTTAAGAATATTTCTTTTGTTAGTAAGCCATATCATTACGTTTTGACAGATTATGTAACTGCACACAGAAAACAAAAGAGGTAAGAATACATCGGAGCTTGCCACTGGAGATGCTTGCCGTTACACATGTAAAGTAAAACTCACTTGTATTATGTAGCATATAAAAATGAACGAATGCACCTAGAACAAAGTATGACCTCAAAACATTAGAGTGGTGGAACCTATGCTCGGCGTATTCCTATGCTCGGCGTATTCCTATGCTCGTCGTATTTTTTCCATTTACATCCGTATTAAAAATATTTAATTAGTTTTAACCTATTTTCGCTGACAGAAGTGGAGCATGGATAAATAGCATTCCATTGTGCGTACCGGTAGTCTAATGCAACTGCCACCTGTCAGTAGCAGAATATAAATAGACAACTTGTTGGGAGAATTTTTTCCACCGAAATGATGCGGTTTATGAGCATTTCAGGTGGCTAACCGAATTGGGAAAAAATGTACAAATAACCAGAAAAAGTTTATGAGTTGTAATATTGTTAGTTATTGATGTTACCAAGTCAAAATAATATATTCAGCATTTACCCATGCATAATTAAAAAAATTCATGTAAGCCATGCATAGGTGCCCTAAAGTATCTACACCCTGCAGAAACAGGTGCCATTGCGATAGCTGTATTGAGGCGCATGGTCACGTAATGAAGTTAACATTTTCAACAACAATTTTTTGAAAGTTGTCTTCACGACTTAAGAAAATAATAATATACGGCAAGTGTATTTAACTTTTTATACTGGTCATTATATGTGGGATTTATGCCGAGCATAGGTTCCACCACTCTATAATATTATATTTTATTTGGATTGCTATTTTCAAATTGAAATCTTCAAAGACAACTAAATTGTAACTACTCAATCTGGATGTTGGTCCCCATGCTCCAACGTGCCATGATGAAATTCATGAAGGTAAATGAAATGCTTTAAACACAACATTAAAATGGAATCTATTTATAGAAACGGGTCGGCCATTTTGGAATAAACTAAATAATATTAGCAGATACACTGCAGTATCGTTATATTCTTGATGAATTTCACAAAGATTATGTGTGGTACTTTTGCTACAAACAAATAAATGCAAACTAGCAATAGAAAAAATCCATTTAAATTTTTGTTTGAACTGTGTGGCGTCCGTGTTGTTTGAACTGTGTGGCGTCCGTGTTGTTTGAACTGTGTGGCGTCCGTGTTGTTTGAACTGTGTGGCGTCCGTGTTGTTTGAACTGTGTGGCGTCCGTGTTGTTTGAACTGTGTGGCGTCCGTGTTGTTTGAACTGTGTGGCGTCCGTGTTGTTTGAACTGTGTGGCGTCCGGTTGTTTGAACTGTGTGGCGTCCGTGTTGTTTGAACTGTGTGGCGTCCGTGTTGTTTGAACTGTGTGGCGTCCGTGTTGTTTGAACTGTGTGGCGTCCGTGTTGTTTGAACTGTGTGGCGTCCGTGTTGTTTGAACTGTGTGGCGTCCGTGTTGTTTGAACTGTGTGGCGTCCGTGTTGTTTGAACTGTGTGGCGTTCGTGTTGTTTGAACTGTGTGGCGTCCGTGTTGTTTGAACTATGTGGCATCCGTGGTCCAATGGTAGAGCGTTTAAACCAATACATGTAGTATTTATTCTCTGTGTGAGCACTCTTCTTTATTTGGTTTATACAAATTTATTTTAGCTCGATTGCGAAACAAGTTCTTACAACTTATATTAATCACTCTCGAGACCCCATTCTTGATTGAATCCATCACCATGAGGGAGACAGAAGAGGCAATGTGGACCTTAAAAGCCTTGCCTAAGGGCACAATCATAACTGCTCCAACTCCAGGCCTGTCGTATCTGAAGCGAACGCACTACCACTGCGCTATCACAATTTTTATTTGAGCCCTCAGTGTCATTTATGTACTTACATTATATTATGTACATGCTGTTAAATGGGTAGTCCCGGGAATTTGAACCGGTCTCATAGACACCCAGATGTTGCATATAAGATTTCACCGCACAAGCTAGCATTATTATACCTAAGTATCCCCTTTTATTATGTTTCTTATTTACGGAATGTCCCGTTTCCATTTACTTTTAATATCAATTTATAACTGATACTTAATAAAACTTGATATGTTATACTTCCCCATTAAATATTATCATATAAAGTCCCGGGTATAGTTCTGTACTAGCTGGCATACACACCTGGCCAAACAAATGTGTCAACCTGATCTGTTTTTCCAACTCAAGCAATATTCATCAACTTTCCTTTGAAGTACATCTGCAGTATTAGAGTATGAAAAAATATCAATTCATGATTGCCTTGTCATTGGTTATTTTGGTATCTATAAACGGTGGTCGCCAGATCAGACAGGTGGGTTTACTCCAGGTACTCCGGTTTCCTCCAACACAAATGACCACATATACGCTTTCATCCGAGCCAACGAGAGTGATTAATATAAGTTGTTAAAACTTGCTTCGCAATCGTTGTAAAATAAATCAAGTTTAACCCTTTCAACACCACAGACCTCTAAATTGGCTTACAAAAAAGTGTAGATCCAGATGAGCCGGCTCGTGACGAGCCGTCTCATCAGGATCTGCACTTTTTTCAAGTAATATAACTATTTTTAGAAAAAATTTACCCATTTTGATAAATGAACTGATCCAAATGTAATTTTGTTATTAATTTATTGGTCTAAAAATATCATGGACCAGTCCATGTCAGTTACTTGGTGTTGAATGGGTTAAACTTAAACAATGTCACAAGAACTACAAAGTTAAGAAAGACGTGCAGTTGCACAGCTGACGCAGTTACATGTACATCAAGTATCTATCACCTTTCTGGGGTGAATGCTGTCCTTTTAGCGCAGTGGTTAGCATGCTCACTTTTTCACCAATGCAATCCGGGTTCGATCCTCAGACCGGGAAATATGTAAGATGGTACGATGGGCACCAGATTGGACAGATGGGTTTCCCCCGGGTACTCCGGTTTCCACCCACACGAATGACCACATTTACGTTTTCATCTGCACCAACGAGAGTGATTGATATAAGTTGTTAAAGCTTGTTTCACAATCGTAAAATAAATAAAGTTTAAACTTAAAATTGAGTGGTGAATGCCCCACCCCCTTGAGAGAATGCACATTTTTAAACATCAGCTAGCTGTCTATGGGGCGCCATTTTGCTATTTATTCAGTATTTATGGATATCCATAATTCAATTATTGGATATCCATAATAACAAGCTATTTATGCATATCCAAAAATCGATCTTTGGATATCCATAATTCTATTATTTTTTTATATCCATAATTTGATTAATGGATATCCATAATTCCAGGAGCGCCGTTTTGCTATTTATTCAGCAGTTATGGATATCAAATTATGGATATCCAATAAACGATTTATGGATATCCAATAATCTATTTATGGATATCCAAAAATCAAATTGTGGATATCCATAAATGCTGAATAAATAGCAAATGCTGACTTCTCTAAACTGCAAAAATGTCCCCTTGATGTCTGTGACATTTCCTACTTCGTTATACATGTCTATATAGGACAGGTGTCCCCTTGATGTCTGTGACATGTATATATAGGACAGGTGTTCCCTTGATGTCTGTGACATGTCCTACTTCGTTATACATGTATATATAGGACAGGTGTTCCCTTGATGTCTGTGACATGTCCTACTTCGATATACATGTATATATAGGACAGGTGTCCCCTTGATGTCTGTGACATGTCCTACTTCGATATACATGTATATATAGGACAGGTGTTACCTTGATGTCTGTGACATTTCCTGCTTCGTTATACATGTATATATAGGACAGGTGTTCCCTTGATGTCTGTGACATGTCCTACTTCGTTATACATGTATATATAGGACAGGTGTCCCCTTGATGTCTGTGACATTTCCTGCTTCGTTATACATGTATATATAGGACAGGTGTTCCCTTGATGTCTGTGACATTTCCTACTTCGTTATACATGTATATATAGGACAGGTGTCCCCTTGATGTCTGTGACATGTATATATAGGACAGGTGTTCCCTTGATGTCTGTGACATTTCCTACTTCGTTATACATGTATATATAGGACAGGTGTCCCCTTGATGTCTGTGACATTTCCTACTTCGTTATACATGTATATATAGGACAGGTGTCCCCTTGATGTCTGTGACATTTCCTACTTCGTTATACATGTATATATAGGACAGGTGTCCCCTTGATGTCTGTGACATGTCCTACTTCGTTATACATGTATATATAGGACAGGTGTTCCCTTGATGTCTGTGACATTTCCTACTTCGTTATATATGTATATATAGGACAGGTGTTCCCTTGATGTCTGTGACATGTCCTACTTCGTTATACATGTATATATAGGACAGGTGTCCCCTTGATGTCTGTGACATTTCCTACTTCGTTATACATGTATATATAGGACAGGTGTTCCCTTGATGTCTGTGACATTTCCTACTTCGTTATACATGTATATATAGGACAGGTGTTCCCTTGATGTCTGTGACATTTCCTACTTCGTTATACATGTATATATAGGACAGGTGTTCCCTTGATGTGTGACATTTCCTACTTCGTTATACATGTATATATAGGACAGGTGTTCCCTTGATGTGTGACATGTCCTACTTCGTTATACATGTATATATAGGACAGGTGTTCCCTTGATGTCTGTGACATTTCCTACTTCGTTATACATGTATATATAGGACAGGTGTTCCCTTGATGTGTGACATTTCCTACTTCGTTATACATGTATATATAGGACAGGTGTCCCCTTGATGTCTGTGACATGTCCTACTTCGTTATACATGTATATATAGGACAGGTGTTCCCTTGATGTCTGTGACATGTCCTACTTCGTTATACATGTATATATAGGACAGGTGTCCCCTTGATGTCTGTGACATTTCCTACTTCGTTATACATGTATATATAGGACAGGTGTCCCCTTGATGTCTGTGACATTTCCTACTTCGATATACATGTATATATAGGACAGGTGTTCCCTTGATGTCTGTGACATGTCCTACTTCGTTATACATGTATATATAGGACAGGTGTCCCCTTGATGTCTGTGACATTTCCTACTTCGTTATACATGTATATATAGGACAGGTGTTCCCTTGATGTCTGTGACATTTCCTACTTCATTATACAGTCAAACCTGTGTTAGTGGTCACCTCCATTAAGCAGCCAACCTGTATTAAGCAGCCAGTTTCAAGATTCCCAATATGTTGTTTTATTACATATTTGACCTCTATTAAGCAGCCACCTGTGCTAAGCAGCCACTTTCTCTGATTCCCTTGGCTGGCTGCTTAAGACAGGTTTGACTGTACATGTATATATAGGACAGGTGTCCCCTTGGACTCTAGAAATGGTTCACACGTATGTATTTATATCAGTATGGGTGACACGGTGGTATTTGATAAGAAGACGACATGTCACACTATACCTTCTGTCAGTTATAGATATTGAACTCTTGCAATAAATTGATAAAATATTGATGACATGAGGAATTAAAAGTTTAGTAAAGACGTGCGAAATGTCATCAAGCATGAATAGGCAAATATTGTGTCGGTAGTGTATTATTTATCTATGTGAGTAAAAATTAGAATAAGGTGTACATGAGGCTGGTCAGTAGCATTTATATCTAATACACATGTAATACAGTCTCATAATGGAACGTGATGCAACACTTTCTCTTTGCTGTAATGCAACACAATATTTGATTGAAACAACTGTCAATGAATTAAAGACACTCAATGCAATGCATTCTGACATGTCGGATTTTGCATAGCGGGTGTCAGAAGCTTTCATGAAACATCTGACAAGTTCAAAATTTGTCAAACAGCATCGACATGTTCGGTCGGATTGCAACAACCAGCAGTTAAAATGTGACATTCGACATGTTCGGCCGGATTGCAACAACCAGCAGTCAAAATGTGACATCCAACAAACATCCGACAGTTTCGGTCGGATTGCAACAACCAGCAGTCAAAATGTAACATCTGACAAACATCCGACAGGTTCGACCGGATTGCAACAACCAGTAGTCAAAATGTAACATCTGACAAACATCCGGCAGGTTCGGTCGGATTGCAACAACCAGTAGTCAAAATGTAACATCCGACAAACATCCGACATGTTCGACCGGATTGCAACAACCAGTAGTCAAAATGTAACATCCGACAAACATCCGACATGTTCGGCCAGATTGCAACAACCAGCAGTCAAAATGTGACATCCGACAAACATCCGACATGTTCGACCGGATTGCAACAACCAGTAGTCAAAATGTAACATCTGACAAACATCCGACATGTTCGGCCGGATTGCAACAACCAGCAGTCAAAATGTAACATCTGACCAACATCCGACATGTTCGGCCAGATTGCAACAACCAGCAGTCAAAATGTAACATCTGACCAACATCCGACATGTTCGGCCAGATTGCAACAACCAGTAGTCAAAATGTAACATCTGACCAACATCCGACATGTTCGGCCAGATTGCAACAACCAGTAGTCAAAATGTAACATCTGACAAACATCCGACATGTTCGACCGGATTGCAACAATCAGCAGTCAAAATGTAACATCTGACAAACATCCGACATGTGCGGCCGGATTGCAACAACCAGCAGTCAAAATGCAACATCTGACAAACATTCGACAGGTTCGGCCAGATTGCAACCAGCAGTCAAAATGTAACATCTGATAAACATCCGACATGTTCGGCCGGATTGCAACAACCAGCAGTCAAAATGTAACATCTGACAAACATCCGACAGGTTCGGTCGGAGTATGACTATATTGATTAAGTATTAAGCATAAGACGATGAAGTGATATCTGACTGGTGAGAGATCAGATTGACATTATGGTGGTGGCGGGTAAGGGTGGTGGATAAGTGTGGTGGCGGGCAGAAATTATGGGCAAGGATGACAGGCAAAGGGTGGCAGGTAAGGGTGGTGGCAAATAAGGGTGGTGGCTGGGAAGAAATTATGGGCAAGGATGGCATGCAAAGGGTGGCAGGAAAGGGTGGTGGCAAATAAGGGTGGTGGCTGGGCAGAAATTATGGGCAAGGATTGCATGCAAAGGGTGGCAGGAAAGGGTGGTGGCAAATAAGGGTGGTGGCTGGGCAGAAATGATGGGCAAGGATGGCAGGCAAGGGTGACAGGCAGGTGCTATGATGAAGCAGTCTCCAACTATGATCTGTACAGTATATCTCCCATCAACTGACAGAGAAGTTCTCTATGAATGCCTTAACCCAGGCTCCATAAAACGCTGAACAAAACAGATACAGAAAGAAACTACTAGAGGCAGGGTCCGTAACATTTCAGCTTATTAAAAAGACAGGCACATTTGCATAAAGTGTTTTCCAACTTGTAAACTATCTGAGAGGACATCTTGTTTAAGTGTGATAGATGACAGCTGAAATAAATTAGCAAGTGCCCACTGTCAGATAGTGTTGGAGGTAAATGAATGATTTGGATTTTAAGAGCACATTCTGACTTTATAATACCATTACAATTGCAAGATCCCCCCCCCCCAGTGCATACCCTGTAACCGCGGCAACGAACATATCGTCAGACACTCACAAATTAAATGTACCCGTTATTTCCCCAAACATATCAATAATGGTCAAAATATTTGTGAAAAACAAACAAGATTAAAAATAGTACCGAATATAATTATACATCAGTTGACCCATCGAATAAATTGGACGGATAGTGCAAACAAGATAGATCCAGATCAACTGCAGCGTTACGTCTGATCAGGATCTATGTTGTGTGCTATTCAGACAAGTCATTTAGCACATGCCATCTGATCAGGCTCTATGCTATTTGCTATTCAGATAGTGGAGCTAAAACACTTGGGGGGTGAATAGCAAACAACATAGATCCAGATCAGATGCGGCATTACGCCGCGGCTGATCTGGATCTAGGCTTTTTACAAATGTGATATTATTTACTCTGCAGGCAAAGATTAAACCAAGTCTCGTGTCGGTGCATTACACCGTGCACATGAAAGAATGAGAGGAGACTCTGGAATGCGTCTCTGTCTGTATCATTGCACTAACCTCCAAAAATCTAAAATGACTAATCTCTTCAGGAGTGTCGTTCATATGGGCAACCGGTGGTAATGGTAAATAAATGCACAAACAAAAACTCTTCTGAAGGATCTAACTGGAACAGTAATGTGAAATTGAATTTACAAAGGAGATTTCTACATAATATGACACATATGACATATCTTCCACGGAAATTGATAAAATCAAATGTTCTTTACTGTTGATTTGCTGCGTATTCATGGTGCACTTTAAAAAAGGAATATTTTAGCATAACAAAACGTTTGGGAAATCTTATTTGCAGGCTTTTCGCAGGATGAAATATTGGCGGAAATCTAATTTAGGAATATCGGTGACCTTGAAAAGTATGATTTTACATGAGAAAATAATCATAAATATTCAGTTTTGTCATATTAAATTTGGTCGTTGGAGTTTAATTTTTGTTATTAGATGCATGGGTTGTATTTGGCTGTAGCGCGTGTTTACAATGTGTCTAATAATAATACTAAAACAATATCTTTAAATATGCTTTCCCCCGTTTCCCTCCCCATTCTAAAAGTAACATTTCTCATAATATATAATCTTTAATTTCCTTGAAAATTGTTTGCATTGATAACTAATGCTTCTGTAATGGTTTGAAGAAAATCCCTGCTCTTCCTTGAACACTCAACATTTTCATTGTTCATCGCAAAACTGTTGTAATTATATATAAATGACGAAGGCAATACAACGTTTTCACGATGAAGCCACACTATTTTATGATCTTGTCTTGCTTGTATAACCAAGGATCAATTTCCTTACACCTGCTAAATATTTAATTATTAAAATAATTCTGCACGTAAATTTCTATTTACAGAAGTGAAGTGGTTTCTTCATAGCCATGGTTCCTACAAATATTTGCCACTTAAACCCACTTTTTGCATATACCGTACTTACTTGCCTATTAGACGTGATATTTATCACCAGATTATGGCCTCAAAGTTGCTTCCCTTCTTATAAGCGAGTGATAAAAAAAAGATAATTTAAAAACCCACTTTTTGCATATACCGTACTTACTTGCTTATAAGACGCAATATTTATCACCAGATAATGGCTTCAAAGTTGCTTCCCTTCTTATAAGCGAGTGATAAAGATTTTTACATCTAAGTGGTTTCCATTTATCAATCCGTCAATATGTAGGTCTATACAAAATACCACTGATTTAAGACCAAAGTTCATAGCGGACTACTTTTTGCATGGTGTGCCGAATCAAAAAGACAACTTGTTTTGTAAGTTGTAAAATGTTAGTTGTAATTAAGGATTTTATGCAAATTAGGTGTAAAAATCCTGACATTTTATACCTTGATGAAATCTTGAAATAATCGGAAGAAATAGTCCTTGGATGATGTGTATGCAAAGTTTTAAATAAATATCTTTGACAGGTTTTTAGAAATAATCACGTATGCATAAATAATTAAATAAAATATTGTTTGTTTTTTTGCCAAAAAACAAAAACAAACACATTGAAATATAGTTGTATGATCTTGATGTATACTTGAGATATGACAATGGTTTGTGCAACATCATGTTTGCTGTATACCTAGTGCTTCTGTGCATCAGATGTATCATATACTAGCAATTTTGTTTGTTTTTTGGGTTGCACCAACAGCTTAGGTCATATGGCGACAGTTATTATTGATGGAGGAAGACCCAGGGTGCCCCTCCGAGCAGCATTGCAGACATGAAAGGGCACCCAGGTAGAACCATCCACCCTCTGCAAGCCATCTGAATAGCTTCCTCACTTGGAAGAATTCGACACCCCCAGTGGTATTCAAACCTACAGCAGATAGGCGCAAGTGATTTGAAATCAATGACCGTAACCACCTGGGCCACAAAGGGCCCCTACACAGATCAGCTAACACATATCAAACACATCTATTACACTCGTGGGACCAGGTAAGACAGATGTGTGCTGGTGCAGGTGATACGGTCGCCTCAATGTCTCACTCTTCTAGAATACAGTCAAACCTGTGTTAGAGGTCACCTCCTTTAAGCTGCCATCTGTATTAAGCAGCCAGTTTCCACATTCCCAATATGTTGTTTTATTATACATTTGCCCTCTATTAAACAGCCAACCTGTATTAAGCAGCCAGTTTCCAGATTCCCAATATGTTGTTTTATTATACATTTGCCCTCTATTAAACAGCCAACCTGTATTAAGCAGCCAGTTTCCAGATTCCCAATATGTTGTTTTATTATACTTTTGCCCTCAATTAAGCAGCCACCTGTGCTAAGCAGCCACTTTCTGTGATTCCATTGGCTGGCTGCTTAAGACAGACGTGACTTCTTTCTCCCAGCTGGGAAGAATTTGAACACCTACTCCAGGTCCTGTCATTGAATTCTAACTCTCAAATAAAAAACATATGCATACAACCTAACATAAAATCATTAAATGCAGGAAGTTATTTTAAAACTAAGAAATGTAAATATAATTAAGATCATTTTAACACTTTTTTAAAACTTTTAAAAGTTTTAACAACTTATATTAATCACTCTCGGCGCGGATGAAAGCGTATATGTGGTCATTCCCCCCCCCCCCAGCTAATTTCGGTCCTATGCATTTGCTGTGAAGAGCTCTAATACGAATTTTGCCACCTGTAGACGAAAATATTATTTGCCAATATTAAAAGATCGAGAAATACTTCTTCTTTCAAGTTAATATTTAAACACAAAATATTATCAAGTGACTATAAATTATTAGCAAATACACAAATTAAAATCATTACTGATAATTTTGACTTATTTTAAATCGTTAACAAATAATGTTATTTTTGTCCGATCTGCTATTCCCACATGTATGTGCAGATGACTATTTCCCTGTCATAGCTGTCAAAATATACCATATACTATATATTCAACAAGATGGTGTCAGGTATGGAATATAATTATTAAAGTGGTAGCCAAAGGGTTAGAGTACTTACCTAGTTAGGTACCTAACAGCTGCAACTTTATACTTGGATATTGCAAACAGACAATTTATCTACGTATTGCTTGTTTAGCCTTCTGAGCGTGTATGGCGGTTTTGCCTAGTAGAGCTGGTTCCCAGAATGCCCCGTTCCTGTGCTAGACAGTGTCTCTATCTTCCGTGCCAGACTGTGTCACATAAACAACCCAATTGCCATTTACTACATTATTAATACCCACATATTGTTTTCAATTCCCCCCAGATTTTGGAATGTAGGGGATAGGGGGGAAATTCCTTTCCCCCCCTACTTTTTCAATCCTAGAATGGACAATGGAGGGGTGGGGGTCTCAATAATATATTTGAATTGGAATGCACGTACATGTGCACTTTTGTGCAAAGATACAATTGTATTTTACAACATAAATCAAATATCTAGTACATTGCAATATGAAAGTATCATTTATTTCTTACCTGGCATTGACTGTGCACTGTCCTCGGTATGTCTACTGTGCACTGTCCTCGGTACATATACTGTGCACTGTCCTCGGTACGTCTACTGTGCAGTGTTAGTAAATAATCTTCAATCTTTCAATATCCGTAGTCGATAGTAACTCCGAAATTTCATAGTAAAATTTGTAATTTGTACACATGAATCGTCCAATCAGATGTATTGATCCATCATAACAATGCCCAGGCCCGCGAACTCCAATAAGGTCACAAACCATCCGGGAGACCTTCAAATTTACAGGTAAATATATTTAAACCCTAAATAAACTACCGAAACACATCGAGGACAGTCTAAAAGTTAACTACCATTAAAGGTGGTATTTCAAACTGAAATGTGAAATAACCGTGAAAACATTAGATAATATAAACATAACCTACCAATAAATGTTGTATTTCAAATCTAATCAACCATTAACGGCTGTATTTCAAATCTAATCAACCATTAAAGGCTGTATTTCAAATCTAACTATCATTAAAGGCCGTATTTCAAATCTAACTATCATTAAAGGCTGTATTTCAAATCTAAATATCATTAAAGGCTGTATTTCAAATCTAACTATCATTAAAGGCTGTATTTCAAATATAACTATCATTAAAGGATGTATTTCAAATCTAATCAACCATTAAAGGCTGTATTTCAAATATAACTATCATTAAAGGCTGTATTTCAAATCTAACTATCATTAAAGGCTGTATTTCAAATCTAACTATCATTAAAGGCTGTATTTCAAATCTAACTATCATTAAAGGCTGTATTTCAAATCTAACCATTAAAGGCTGTATTTCAAATATAACTATCATTAAAGGCTGTATTTCAAATATAACTATCATTAAAGGCTGTATTTCAAATCTAACTATCATTAAAGGATGTATTTCAAATCTAACTATCATTAAAGGCTGTATTTCAAACCTAATCAACCATTAAAGGCTGTATTTCAAATCTAACTATCATTAAAGGCTGTATTTCAAATCTAACTATCATTAAAAGCTGTAGTTCAAATCTAATCAATCATTAAAGGCTGTATTTCAAATCTAACTATCATTAAAGGCTGTATTTCAAATCTAACTATCATTAAAGGCTGTATTTCAAATCTAACTATCATTAAAGGATGTATTTCAAATCTAACTATCATTAAAGGCTGTATTTCAAATCTAACTATCAGTAAAGGCTGTATTTCAAATCTAACCATTAAAGGCTGTATTTCAAATATAACTATCATTAAAGGCTGTATTTCAAATCTAACTATCATTAAAGGATGTATTTCAAATCTAACTATCATTAAAGGCTGTATTTCAAATCTAATCAACCATTAAAGGCTGTATTTCAAATCTAACTATCATTAAAGGCTGTATTTCAAATCTAACTATCATTAAAAGCTGTATTTCAAATCTAATCAATCATTAAAGGCTGTATTTCAAATCTAACTATCATTAAAGGCTGTATTTCAAATCTAACTATCATTAAAGGCTGTATTTCAAATATAACTATCATTAAAGGCTGTATTTCAAATCTAACTATCATTAAAGGCTGTATTTCAAATCTAACCATTAAAGGCTGTATTTCAAATCTAACTATCATTAAAGGCTGTATTTCAAATATAACTATCATTAAAGGCTGTATTTCAAATCTAACTATCATTAAAGGCTGTATTTCAAATCTAACCATTAAAGGCTGTATTTCAAATCTAACCATTAAAGGCTGTATTTCAAATCTAACCATTAAAGGCTGTATTTCAAATATAACTATCATTAAAGGATGTATTTCAAATCTAACTATCATTAAAGGCTGTATTTCAAATCTAACTATCATTAAAGGATGTATTTCAAATCTAACTATCATTAAAGGCTGTATTTCAAATATAACTATCATTAAAGGCTGTATTTCAAATCTAACTATCATTAAAGGATGTATTTCAAATATAACTATCATTAAAGGATGTATTTCAAATATAACTATCATTAAAGGATGTATTTCAAATCTAATCAACCATTAAAGGATGTATTTCAAATCTAACTATCATTAAAGGCTGTATTTCAAATCTAACTATCATTAAAGGCTGTATTTCAAATCTAATCAACCATTAAAGGCTGTATTTCAAATCTAACTATCATTAAAGGCTGTATTTCAAATCTAACTATCATTAAAGGCTGTATTTCAAATCTAACTATCATTAAAGGCTGTATTTCAAATCTAACTATCATTAAAGGCTGTATTTCAAATCTAACTATCATTAAAGGCTGTATTTCAAATCTAATCAACCATTAAAGGCTGTATTTCAAATCTAACAACCATTAAAGGCTGTATTTCAAATCTAACTATCATTAAAGGCTGTATTTCAAATCTAACTATCATTAAAGGCTGTATTTCAAATCTAACTATCATTAAAGGCTGTATTTCAAATCTAACTATCATTAAAGGCTGTATTTCAAATCTAACTATCATTAAAGGCTGTATTTCAAATCTAACTATCATTAAAGGCTGTATTTCAAATCTAACTATCATTAAAGGCTGTATTTCAAATCTAATCAACCATTAAAGGCTGTATTTCAAATCTAACTATCATTAAAGGCTGTATTTCAAATCTAACTATCATTAAAGGCTGTATTTCAAATCTAACTATCATTAAAGGCTGTATTTCAAATCTAACTATCATTAAAGGCTGTATTTCAAATCTAACTATCATTAAAGGCTGTATTTCAAATCTAACTATCATTAAAGGCTGTATTTCAAATCTAACTATCATTAAAGGCTGTATTTCAAATCTAACTATCATTAAAGGCTGTATTTCAAATCTAACTATCATTAAAGGCTGTATTTCAAATCTAACTATCATTAAAGGCTGTATTTCAAATCTAACTATCATTAAAGGCTGTATTTCAAATATAACTATCATTAAAGGATGTATTTCAAATCTAACTATCATTAAAGGCTGTATTTCAAATCTAACTATCATTAAAGGCTGTATTTCAAATCTAATCAACCATTAAAGGCTGTATTTCAAATCTAACTATCATTAAAGGATGTATTTCAAATCTAACTATCATTAAAGGCTGTATTTCAAATCTAACTATCATTAAAGGCTGTATTTCAAATCTAACTATCATTAAAGGCTGTATTTCAAATCTAACTATCATTAAAGGCTGTATTTCAAATCTAACTATCATTAAAGGCTGTATTTCAAATCTAATCAACCATTAAAGGCTGTATTTCAAATCTAATCAACCATTAAAGGCTGTATTTCAAATCTAACTATCATTAAAGGCTGTATTTCAAATCTAACTATCATTAAAGGCTGTATTTCAAATCTAACCATTAAAGGCTGTATTTCAAATCTAACTATCATTAAAGGCTGTATTTCAAATCTAACTATCATTAAAGGCTGTATTTCAAATCTAACTATCATTAAAGGCTGTATTTCAAATCTAACTATCATTAAAGGCTGTATTTCAAATCTAATCAACCATTAAAGGCTGTATTTCAAATCTAACTATCATTAAAGGCTGTATTTCAAATCTAACTATCATTAAAGGCTGTATTTCAAATCTAACTATCATTAAAGGCTGTATTTCAAATCTAACTATCATTAAAGGCTGTATTTCAAATCTAACTATCATTAAAGGCTGTATTTCAAATCTAACTATCATTAAAGGCTGTATTTCAAATCTAACAACCATTAAAGGCTGTATTTCAAATCTAACTATCATTAAAGGCTGTATTTCAAATCTAACTACCATTAAAGGCTGTATTTCAAATCTAACTATCATTAAAGGCTGTATTTCAAATCTAACTATCATTAAAGGCTGTATTTCAAATCTAACTATCATTAAAGGCTGTATTTCAAATCTAATCAACCATTAAAGGCTGTATTTCAAATCTAACTATCATTAAAGGCTGTATTTCAAATCTAACTATCATTAAAGGCTGTATTTCAAATCTAACTATCATTAAAGGCTGTATTTCAAATCTAACTATCATTAAAGGCTGTATTTCAAATCTAACAACCATTAAAGGCTGTATTTCAAATCTAACTATCATTAAAGGCTGTATTTCAAATCTAACTATCATTAAAGGCTGTATTTCAAATCTAACTATCATTAAAGGCTGTATTTCAAATCTAATCAACCATTAAAGGCTGTATTTCAAATCTAACTATCATTAAAGGCTGATATTTCAAATCTAACTATCATTAAAGGCTGTATTTCAAATCTAACTATCATTAAAGGCTGTATTTCAAATATAATCAACCATTAAAGGCTGTATTTCAAATCTAACTATCATTAAAGGCTGTATTTCAAATCTAACTATCATTAGAGGCTGTATTTCAAATCTAACTATCATTAAAGGATGTATTTCAAATCTAATCAACCATTAAAGGCTGTATTTCAAATCTAACTATCATTAAAGGCTGTATTTCAAATCTAACTATTTCAAATCTAACTATCATTAAAGGCTGTATTTCAAATCTAACTATCATTAAAGGCTGTATTTCAAATCTAACTATTTCAAATCTAACTATCATTAAAGGCTGTATTTCAAATCTAACTATCATTAAAGGCTGTATTTCAAATCTAACTATCATTAAAGGCTGTATTTCAAATCTAATCTACCATTAAAGGCTGTATTTCAAATCTAACCATCATTAAAGGCTGTATTTCAAATCTAAATATCATTAAAGGCTGTATTTCAAATCTAATCAACCATTAAAGGATGTATTTCAAATATAACTATCATTAAAGGATGTATTTCAAATCTAACTATCATTAAAGGCTGTATTTCAAATCTAATCAACCATTAAAGGCTGTATTTCAAATCTAACTATCATTAAAGGCTGTATTTCAAATCTAACTATCATTAAAGGCTGTATTTCAAATCTAACTATCATTAAAGGCTGTATTTCAAATCTAACTATCATTAAAGGCTGTATTTCAAATCTAACTATCATTAAAGGCTGTATTTCAAATCTAACTATCATTAAAGGCTGTATTTCAAATCTAACTATCATTAAAGGCTGTATTTCAAATCTAACTATCATTAAAGGCTGTATTTCAAATCTAACTACCATTAAAGGCTGTATTTCAAATCTAACTATCATTAAAGGCTGTATTTCAAATCTAACTATCATTAAAGGCTGTATTTCAAATCTAATCAACCATTAAAGGCTGTATTTCAAATCTAATCAACCATTAAAGGCTGTATTTCAAATCTAACTATCATTAAAGGCTGTATTTCAAATCAAACTATCATTAAAGGCTGTAGTTCAAATCTAACTATCATTAAAGGCTGTATTTCAAATCTAACTATTATTAAAGGCTGTATTTCAAATCTAACTATCATTAAAGGATGTATTCAAATCTAACTATCATTAAAGGCTGTATTTCAAATCTAACTATCATTAAAGGCTGTAGTTCAAATCTAACTATCATTAAAGGCTGTAGTTCAAATCTAACTATCATTAAAGGCTGTAGTTCAAATCTAACTATCATTAAAGGCTGTATTTCAAATCTAACTATCATTAAAGGCTGTATTTCAAATCTAACTATCATTAAAGGCTGTATTTCAAATCTAACTATCATTAAAGGCTGTATTTCAAGCTTAAACTAACCTAAGTAAGTTGTTTAGTTTAAACATATTTTATTTCCCAATTTCCCAAGTCTAATACATATTGAACAATGCATACATCACACATAATCAAAATACAGAACAAGGATTACAGTCAAACCTGTGTTAAGCAGCCAGCCAAGGGAATCACAGAAAGTGGCTGCTTAGCACAGGTGTCTGCTTAATAGAGGTCAACTATATAACAAAACAACGTATTGGGAATCTGGCAACTGGCTGCTTAATACAGGTTGGCTGCTTAATGGAGGTGACCACTAACACAGGTTTGACTGTAGAATGAAAGACAGAGTCTTATATAAGTAAGTAATCGAGCTTAAATAAATTTGTGAAAACTAGTTTCCAGATTTAGTTTAGTCATATTTTATTCCTCGATTAGTTTTACATATACATGTGAATACAAAACATGACAAATTAAAGATAGTTAAACGGGTCGGGCCACAAGTTCTAGCAACATTAGTTACAGCCCTTCATGAAATGAACATTAAAGGATGTATTTCAAGTGTAAGCTAAATATAGTATGGACCTGCAAATAATAAACAAAGAACACATTTGTTTTGAACAAAATATTCTCAATATATGTTTTTCTTATTGTTGGACTAGAATCCAAGACATGTCAAGTTTATATCCAAAATATTCAAAAACATTAGTGTTAGGGACCACTCAACTCATTTTACATACCATTTACCCCCATTTAAACGCCCCCGTTATAAATATAAACAAAGTGAAAGCAAATGCAGTTATCAAAATTTGATGGTTATATCTAAATTATATATAAACTATGTCTGGAACTCTTTTAGACGCCCCTCCCCTTTCTGGGTGGGGGCGTTTATTACGGGGGAGTGTTTAATTGAGGGTATACGGCAATTATCATCTTTCATGCGATCTAGAAATAATTGATAAAACCTGTGATTTCCTAGAAACGAGGTGTAATGGATAGGTTATCTGCCAGGTTGTGAGTTTGTGCCCATCAGAACTATGATGTGGTGTTCTTAACATCTTAAATCCACATTGTCTATTCTCCATTTCTCATGGCGGTGGATTCCATCGGAATTCAGGTCTTGAGGAGTGATTAATCTAATGTTTCTCGATCAAGCTGAAAATAAATGTGTCTAATTCTTAATTATAGGCCGCCACATTCTAGATTTACATCAGGGTCTCCGCGAGTTTCCTCTTCACTTTTGAAGAGAACAAAAGAACAGTCAAAATACAGTCAAACCTGTGCTAAAGGCCACCTCCGAATAAAGGCCACATATGAAAAACCTGTCTCTAAAGACCACTATTTTTCTCTCCCGTTGAGCCATTTTATCAATGCATTTTAACCCTCTATTGAGAGGCCACCTGTCAACAAAGGTCACTTTTTGACTTTCCCAAGGGTGGCCTTTATAGACAGGTTTGACTGTATAAATTTATTTTTTAAAAAGGGGCAAGCTGTAAAGTTTGGTACTTTTCGTGTGTTTTTCTCCTCGTTGTCATAACTGGTTGTCAGTGTTCCCTGAGCCAGAGTTCATTCTAGGTCAGAATTTTTGGGCGTGTGATCGCTTCCTTAAATGGTGTTCTTTAATATACTTCTGCAAAATAGGGTTAAAATGCACAGTACAACCTTTGAATAGAAGGAGTGCTTTATAATGGGCCAGTGTATCTTACTAGACAAAATTTTGTTTGAAAATCGTAAAAACCACAAAATATTTTTGTTTTTGTTTTAGGGAGAAGTGGGGCCCCCCAGAGGGCGAAGTCAGGGTCCCTAGGGCGACTATTTCGCCCACATCGTCCTCTAGAATGATCCATACCCTCTGTCCGAATGTTTGTCTGCGCCACTTCTGTCGCCAATTGAAAAACACTGGAGCCAATTTAAAAAACTTGGAGCCAACTAAGAGCCATATAGTTCACAAATAAATATTTGAAGCCATATATTTGACAAAACATGTGCCAAAATAAAAATTGCGCCAAATATTTTCGCAAATTCACAAAATTTAGTGCCAATATTTGTTTTTTGTCGCAATTGGCGCCATTGGCGACCGACAGCGGGAACCCTGGTTGTGATATTGTGCATGTGAAAAGAATACAATATATTGAACATGAATGTTAACCTGATTAGATGCTTAGATTGGCTGAACTCAGACCAACATTTAGCACACAAGCATTGTGGCTAAGTTGTGTTAATTAGATACACTGGTCAAGTGTTATTGTTTGCATTCATTCACTTCGAAGGCCAGATAAATAAAATGTGATAGTCCACTGGTTGAATGTGTGGTACCTAGCTGCTGCATGTTGAAATGCAAACGTCTTTGGACTCAAGCTGTCAGCGACGTCATTTACGACGTTGTTTATGGTGTCATTTAGCTCGTCTAAACACGACGTTCTAGCGACGTTTATTGAAAATGAAAGCATTCCTACACTGAAAATATCTTCAACTTGCACTGGTCAAACATGCAATTTATACATGGTCTTGTGTCCATTTTATCAACCCGTCTTATATGTGAGTGCATGCCAAAACCCACAGATTTCAGGACCAAAGTAAGGGGGTCGTCTTATAGGTGAGATTACCTTATAGGAGAGTGTGGACGTTACACTGAAACCAGGACCAAAGTAAGGGGGGTCGTCTTATAGGTGAGATTACCTTATAGGAGAGTGTGGACGTTACACTGAAACCAGGACCAAAGTAAGGGGGGTCGTCTTATAGGTGAGATTACCTTATAGGAGAGTGTGGACGTTACACTGAAACCAGGACCAAAGTAAGGGGGGTCGTCTTATAGGTGAGATTACCTTATAGGAGAGTGTGGACGTTACACTGAAACCAGGACCAAAGTAAGGGGGGTCGTCTTATAGGTGAGATTACCTTATAGGAGAGTGTGGACGTTACACTGAAACCAGGACCAAAGTAAGGGGGGTCGTCTTATAGGTGAGATTACCTTATAGGAGAGTGTGGACGTTACACTGAAACCAGGACCAAAGTAAGGGGGGTCGTCTTATAGGTGAGATTACCTTATAGGAGAGTGTGGACGTTACACTGAAACCAGGACCAAAGTAAGGGGGGTCGTCTTATAGGTGAGATTACCTTATAGGAGAGTGTGGACGTTACACTGAAACCAGGACCAAAGTAAGGGGGGTCGTCTTATAGGTGAGATTACCTTATAGGAGAGTGTGGACGTTACACTGAAACCAACAAAAATGTCTTATTATTTCGGGAATTTATTTAATTTTTTTCAGTTTTTATATTATTTGTTGCTGGGTAGGTTGATACCAATGCGTAGTCATTTAACTCATTCAACACTAAGTAACTGACATGGACTAGTCTATGATATTTAACCCATTCAACACTGAGTAACTGACATGGACTGGTCTATGATATTTAACCCATTCAACACTAAGTAACTGACATGGACTGGTCTATGATATTTAACCCATTCAACACTAAGTAACAGACATGGACTGGTCTATTATTAACCCATTCAACACTAGGTCTATGATATTAACCCATTCAACACTAAGTAACTGACATGGACTGGTCTATGATATTTAACCCATTCAACACTAAGTAACTGACATGGACTGGTCTATGATATTTAACCCATTCAACACTAAGTAACTGACATGGACTGGTCTATGATATTAACCCATTCAACACTAAGTAACTGACATGGACTGGTCTATGATATTTAACCCATTCAACACTAAGTAACTGACATGGACTGGTCTATGATATTTAACCCATTCAACACTAAGTAACTGAAATGGACTAGTCTATGATATTTAACCCATTCAACACCAAGTAACTGACATGGACTGGTCTATGATATTTAACCCATTCAACACTAAGTAACTGACATGGACTGGTCTATGATATTTAACCCATTCAACACTAAGTAACTGACATGGACTGGTCTATGATATTTAACCCATTCAACACTAAGTAACAGACATGGACTGGTCTATGATATTAACCCATTCAACACTAAGTAACTGACATGGACTGGTCTATGATATTTAACCCATTCAACACTAAGTAACTGACATGGACTGGTCTATGATATTTAACCCATGCAACACTAAGTAACTGAAATGGACTAGTCTATGATATTTAACCCATTCAACACCAAGTAACTGACATGGACTGGTCTATGATATTTAACCCATTCAACACCGAGTAACTGACATGGACTGGTCTATGATATTTAACCCATTCAACACTAAGTAACTGACATGGACTGGTCTATGATATTTAACCCATTCAACACTAAGTAACTGACATGGACTGGTCTATGATATTTAACCCATTCAACACCGAGTAACTGACATGGACTGGTCTATGATATTTAACCCATTCAACACTAAGTAACTGACATGGACTGGTCTATGATATTTAACCCATTCAACACTAAGTAACTGACATGGACTGGTCTATGATATTTAACCCATTCAACACTAAGTAACTGACATGGACTAGTCTATGATATTTAACCCATTCAACACTAAGTAACAGACATGGACTGGTCTATATTTTTATACAAATAAATTGATGAGAACTTTACATTCGGTTCATTTACCGGTATATCAGAATGTGTCATTTTTACTAAAAATAGCAAAATTACTATCAAAATGTGCAAGTCATGATGAGACGGCTCATCACGACCCGGCTTATCTGGATCTACACTTTTTGCAAACCTATTTAGAGGTCTGTAGTGTTGAAAGGGTTACTAAGCATTATTGTCCATGATCATCCATGTGATACGGAGTACAGAAAAACCAAAAAAAAAACCAGAGAAATTAATGGAATGTTTTACATTTTTTTGTTTGTTTCGCAGCTCGGTCACTACAACACACTAGGTCCGGCATGATTTATGGGTAAGGTCAGATTACCCGAACCAAACCATTTTATTTCATGCCTAATAAATAGATACAACAATTGATGTGGGAACCAGGATAATGCATCACAGTACTTACAGTGTCTGACCGGTACAACTATCCAATGATACTCCTAATTACAGAAGAACAATTGGTATACATTTAGTCCACTACTCACATCAGTCAATTGTCCATTCACAGAGACCAATCAAGGGCCAGCTTGTGGCTTGGTCAGCAGCTTTGAAAGTACACAATCTCGAGTGTATCGGTTAATGATGGTTTGACAAGTGTGAAGGTTCAAGGAGGGGGAGTGCTGACTGTCTCACTGACAGCCATGCTGACGCCATACTGACCGCCATGCTGACACCATACTGACCACACTACTGACCTCCAGCCTGACTTCCATGCTGACCTCCAGCCTGACTTCCATGCTGACCTCCAGCCTGACTTCCATGCTGACCTCCAGCCTGACTTCCATGCTGACCTCCAGCCTGACTTCCATACTGACCTCCAGCCTGACTTCCATGCTGACCTCCAGCCTGACTTCCATGCTGTTCTCCAGACTGACTTCCATGCTGACCTCCAGTCTGACTTCCATGCTGACTTCCATGCTGACCTCCAGCCTGACTTCCATACTGACCTCCAGCCTGACTTCCATGCTGACCTCCAGCCTGACTTCCATGCTGACCTCCAGCCTGACTTCCATGCTGACCTCCAGACTGACTTCTATGCTGACCTCCAGCCTGACTTCCATGCTGACCTCCAGGCTGACTTCCATGCTGACCTCCAGCCTGACTTCCATGCTGACCTCCAGACTGACTTCCAGGCTGACCTCCAGACTGACTTCCATGCTGACCTCCAGCCTAACTTCCATACTGACATCCAGCCTGACCTCCATACTGACCTCCAGACTGACTTCCATACTGACCTCCAGACTGACCTCCAGACTGACTTCCATGCTGACCTCCAGTCTGACTTCCATGCTGACCTCCAGACTGACTTCCATGCTGACCTCCAGACTGACTTCCATGCTGACTTCCATGCTGACCTCCAGGCTGACTTCCATGCTGACCTCCAGACTGACTTCCATGCTGACCTCCAGCCTAACTTCCATGCTGACCTCCAGCCTAACTTCCATGCTGACCTCCAGGCTGACTTCCATGCTGACCTCCAGAGATAACCGATAACATAAACTTCTAGAATCACAGTGTTGTTGCTGTAGTTGTTGTTGTTGTAGTTGTTTGGGACATTAACTGGTTTTTTCTGAAATTACAATAATGAAAATGACCTCCCTTTATAGAAATATCTTGATCATTGTAAAGTCGACACTGGGATCAATTGGTATCTGTAATTATAGTTTTTGGAAGAAAGATAAATATGCTGGTAATCCAGGGAGCGCAGGTTCAATCCCCTGTCTGACCCTAATAAAATTAACAGTCTTTCAGATGGGACTTTAAACCGAGGTCTTGTGTCAGTGCTTTACATTGTGCACATACAACAACAAGAGGAGACTCTGGAATGGGTCTCTGTCTGTATCATTGCACTATCCTCCAAAAATCTAAAATGACTAATCTCATCAGGAGGCGTCGTTCATATGGGCAGGGCAACCGGTAGAGGTGATAAAATAAACGTATCGAAAAAATAAATCATTTGTGAAAAAATTACTGGAATCTCAACCCTATACCGCCAAAATATTACTATATACCTCTATGACTAACAGTCAACAATTGAGCTATTATGGCCATTATTTAATTGCTAGTAATTGTTATATACTGTACAAGCAGATTTATTGGCAGAGGTTTTATTTCAGCGATATTGGCGATCACTAACGATTCTGCCAAATACAAAACTCGCCATTATATTGCATTTTAACTTACGATCAATATAAACAAAGTGAAAGCAAATGTATAGTTATCAAAATTTGACGGTTATGTCTAAATCCCATATGAATCCATTTCGAAATGACACGAAGAGACCGTAATTTGTTATTTTATTTATATAAATGTATACGTTGGAAATGCATTTTTATTAAATATTTATATATGTATAAACTAGTGAAAAGAAAGTAATAAATATGTCGTATAATTATGTATTATAGTAAATGTTCACACAGGAATCGGTAATAATCTCGGGTTTGTTTGATTGTTGACAGCATTGACTAGCCACTGAGTGTAAGTTGGTACTCGTGTACCTGTAGAATTAGCCTGGGTTCCAGTCTGTCGATTTTTAACTTCTAGCCAAATGATAGCCTGGGGAAACTGGATTTCCGATCGTAGCGCCATCTACTTACACACACTTTTTTGAGGGTGTAGATTTGAAGAACGACAACTCTTCTCTACAAGATAATATCGCTAAATATAAAAACGGAATTCTATCGGAAATCGCCGAACAGGCACGATTATACACGATCATTTCCGAATATACACGAATGTTCCCGTAGACTCATTTACATATAATGTCCCGTTTCTGTGTTATATTGACGAGATGGCGGATTTTAAATATTACATTTAGATGGTAATGGATTGATTCGGCGTAATTGAACTAAGGACGACTTAAATATTGAGTAAAAATGTCAAATCAGACGCACATTGTACTTTTTAAAACTATTTATCGTTCCATTGACCCGTAAACATTGGCGGCCAATTATAAAGTTTTATCAATATTGCAGTGCCTCGCTTTCAATTCAAGTACGTCATTACTTAAGTCACATGCTAATAGGCCTATTAATAGGATTAATAATTTCCATACTGACCTCCAGACTGACTTCCATGCTGACCTCCACACTGACAGCCATGCTGACGCCATACTGACCACCATACAGACCTCCCAACTGACCTCCTTGTTGACCTCCAGCCTGACTTCCATGCTGACCTCCAGCCTGACTTCTATGCTGACCTCCATGCTGACCTCCAGCCTGACTTCCATACTGACCTCCAGCCTGACTTCTATACTGACCTCCAGCCTGACTTCCATGCTGACCTCCAGCCTGACTTCCATACTGACCTCCAGCCTGACTTCTATACTGACCTCCAGACTGACTTCAATGCTGACCTCCAGCCTGACTTCCATGCTGACCTCCAGCCTGACTTCCATACTGACCTCCAGTCTGACTTCCATACTGACCTCCAGCATGACTTCCATGCTGACCTCCAGACTGACTTCCATGCTGACCTCCAGCCTGACTTCCATGCTGACCTCCAGCCTGACTTCCATGCTGACCTCCATACTGACTTCCATGCTGACCTCCAGGCTGACTTCCATGCTGACCTCCAGACTGACTTCCATGCTGACCTCCAGACTGACCTCCAGCCTAACTTCCATGCTGACCTCCAGCCTAACTTCCATGCTGACCTCCAGGCTGACTTCCATGCTGACCTCCAGAGATAACCGATAACATAAACTTCTAGAATCACAGTGTTGTTGCTGTAGTTGTTGTTGTTGTTGTAGTTGTTTGGGACATTAACTGGTTTTTTCTGAAATTACAATAATGAAAATGACCTCCCTTTATAGAAATATCTTGATCATTGTAAAGTCGACACTGGGATCAATTGGTATCTGTAATTATAGTTTTTGGAAGAAAGATAAATATGCTGGTAATCCAGGGAGCGCAGGTTCAATCCCCTGTCTGACCCTAATAAAATTAACAGTCTTTCAGATGGGACTTTAAACCGAGGTCTTGTGTCAGTGCTTTACATTGTGCACATACAACAACAAGAGGAGACTCTGGAATGGGTCTCTGTCTGTATCATTGCACTATCCTCCAAAAATCTAAAATGACTAATCTCATCAGGAGGCGTCGTTCATATGGGCAGGGCAACCGGTAGAGGTGATAAAATAAACGTATCGAAAAATAAATCATTTGTGAAAAAATTACTGGAATCTCAACCCTATACCGCCAAAATATTACTATATACCTCTATGACTAACAGTCAACAATTGAGCTATTATGGCCATTATTTAATTGCTAGTAATTGTTATATACTGTATAAGCAGATTTATTGGTGGAGGTTTTATTTCAGCGATATTTGTGATCACTAACAATTCTGCCAAATCCAAAACTCGCCATTATATTGCATTTTAACTTATGATCAATATAAACAAAGTGAAAGCAAATGTATAGTTATCAAAAGTTATCGGTTATGTCTAAATCCCATATGAATCCATTTGGAAATGACACGAAGAGACTGTAATTTGTTATTTTATTTATATAAATGTATAGGTTGGAAATGCATTTTTATTAAATATTTATATATGTATAAACTCGTGAAAAGAAAGTAATAAATATGTCGTATAATTATGTATTATAGTAAATGTTCACACAGGAATCGGTAATAATCTCGGGTTTGTTTGATTGTTGACAGCATTGACTAGCCACTGAGTGTAAGTTGGTACTCGTGTACCTGTAGAATTAGCCTGGGTTCCAGTCTGTCCATTTTTCACTTTTTAACTTCTAGCCAAATGACAGCCTGGGGAAACTGGATATCCGATCGTAGAGCCATCTACTTACACGCACTTTTTTGAGGGTGTAGATTTGAAGAACGACAAGATAATATCGCTAAATATAGACACGGAATTCTATAGGAAATCGCCGAACAGGCACGATTATACACAATCATTTCCGAATATACAGGAATGTTCCCGTAGACTCATTTACATATAATGTCCCGTTTCTGTGTTATATCGACGAGATGGCGGATTTTAAATATTACATTTAGATGGTAATGGATCGAATCGTCGTAATTGAACTAAGGACGACTTAAATATTGAGTAAATATGTCAAATCAGATGCACATTGTACTTTTTAAAACTATTTATCGTTCCATTGACCCGTAAACATTGGCGGCCAATTATAAAGTTTTATCAATATTGCAGTGCCTCGCTTTCAATTCAAGTACGTCATTACTTAAGTCACATGCTAATAGGCCTATTAATAGGATTAATAATTTCCATACTGACCTCCAGACTGACTTCCATGCTGACCTCCACACTGACAGCCATGCTGACGCCATACTGACCACCATACAGACCTCCCAACTGACCTCCTTGTTGACCTCCAGCCTGACTTCCATGCTGACCTCCAGCCTGACTTCTATGCTGACCTCCATGCTGACCTCCAGCCTGACTTCCATACTGACCTCCAGCCTGACTTCTATACTGACCTCCAGACTGACTTCAATGCTGACCTCCAGCCTGACTTCCATGCTGACCTCCAGCCTGACTTCCATGCTGACCTCCAGCCTGACTTCCATACTGACCTCCAGCCTGACTTCTATACTGACCTCCAGACTGACTTCAATGCTGACCTCCAGCCTACAGCTGACTTCCATGTCCTGACCTCCAGCTGACTTCCATACTGACCTCCAGCATGACTTCCATGCTGACCTCCAGCCTGACTTCCATGCTGACCTCCAGACTGACTTCCATGCTGACCTCCAGCCTGACTTCCATGCTGACCTCCAGACTGACCTCCAGCCTGACTTCCATGCTGACCTCCATACTGACTTCCATGCTGACCTCCAGGCTGACTTCCATGCTGACCTCCAGACTGACTTCCATGCTGACCTCCAGACTGACCTCCAGCCTAACTTCCATGCTGACCTCCAGCCTAACTTCCATGCTGACCTCCAGGCTGACTTCCATGCTGACCTCCAGAGATAACCGATAACATAAACTTCTAGAATCACAGTGTTGTTGCTGTAGTTGTTGTTGTTGTAGTTGTTTGGGACATTAACTGGTTTTTTCTGAAATTACAATAATGAAAATGACCTCCCTTTATAGAAATATCTTGATCATTGTAAAGTCGACACTGGGATCAATTGGTATCTGTAATTATAGTTTTTGGAAGAAAGATAAATATGCTGGTAATCCAGGGAGCGCAGGTTCAATCCCCTGTCTGACCCTAATAAAATTAACAGTCTTTCAGATGGGACTTTAAACCGAGGTCTTGTGTCAGTGCTTTACATTGTGCACATACAACAACAAGAGGAGACTCTGGAATGGGTCTCTGTCTGTATCATTGCACTATCCTCCAAAAATCTAAAATGACTAATCTCATCAGGAGGCGTCGTTCATATGGGCAGGGCAACCGGTAGAGGTGATAAAATAAACGTATCGAAAAATAAATCATTTGTGAAAAAATTACTGGAATCTCAACCCTATACCGCCAAAATATTACTATATACCTCTATGACTAACAGTCAACAATTGAGCTATTATGGCCATTATTTAATTGCTAGTAATTGTTATATACTGTATAAGCAGATTTATTGGTGGAGGTTTTATTTCAGCGATATTTGTGATCACTAACAATTCTGCCAAATCCAAAACTCGCCATTATATTGCATTTTAACTTATGATCAATATAAACAAAGTGAAAGCAAATGTATAGTTATCAAAAGTTATCGGTTATGTCTAAATCCCATATGAATCCATTTGGAAATGACACGAAGAGACTGTAATTTGTTATTTTATTTATATAAATGTATAGGTTGGAAATGCATTTTTATTAAATATTTATATATGTATAAACTCGTGAAAAGAAAGTAATAAATATGTCGTATAATTATGTATTATAGTAAATGTTCACACAGGAATCGGTAATAATCTCGGGTTTGTTTGATTGTTGACAGCATTGACTAGCCACTGAGTGTAAGTTGGTACTCGTGTACCTGTAGAATTAGCCTGGGTTCCAGTCTGTCCATTTTTCACTTTTTAACTTCTAGCCAAATGACAGCCTGGGGAAACTGGATATCCGATCGTAGAGCCATCTACTTACACCCACTTTTTTGAGGGTGTAGATTTGAAGAACGACAAGATAATATCGCTAAATATAGACACGGAATTCTATAGGAAATCGCCGAACAGGCACGATTATACACAATCATTTCCGAATATACAGGAATGTTCCCGTAGACTCATTTACATATAATGTCCCGTTTCTGTGTTATATCGACGAGATGGCGGATTTTAAATATTACATTTAGATGGTAATGGATCGAATCGTCGTAATTGAACTAAGGACGACTTAAATATTGAGTAAATATGTCAAATCAGATGCACATTGTACTTTTTAAAACTATTTATCGTTCCATTGACCCATAAACAATGGCGGCAAATTATAAAGTTTTATCAGCATTGCAGTGCCTTGCTTTCGATTCAAGTACGTCATTTCTTAAGTCACGTGCTAATAGGCCTATTAATAGCATTAATAATTTCAAGGGAAACCCCGCCAGTTTCCCTAGGCGTTGATATGTTCAGAAACTCAATACGGCCCAATTAATAGTCTCGGTGTTAAAATATATTTATTTGACTGACCAGGCAAAATATATCGACGCCTGTTCCCAAAAACGGTGTCATACTGTAATTACAATATGCATCTAAATATAGGAGAAGACCTCTATAAGCTATAGCTCTCGGTTCTAATCCTTTTTGATACATGTATGTAAATTGTACATTTCTATATGTTATATCATTGTTTGAAATAAACTATGTTTAAACTAACCACTGCGCTAATCGGACAGCCTATGATTAGATTTCTATCCCATAATAGTACTCTTGCCGATTTGAGTGTGGGTTTAATTATGGTGGGGAAAGAGAAATGAGCAAATTTAAGACATCGCCGAAACAAAACTATGAAAAACGCTAACATTTGACAGCGCAGTTATATTGCAGAAATTAAGAGAATCACTGTAATAAACATGTCACTCTTGTGCAAACAACCAATCAGGTGCCATCATCTCCTAAATAACCTGTCAACAATAGAGAGAAGATACAATTTGGACTGCTAATCCAAGGATCGATTCCCCGTCTGACTGTAATTATAGTTTTTGGAAAAAAGATAAATATGCTGGTAATCCAGGGAGCGCAGGTTCAATCCCCCGTCTGACCATAATAAAATTAACAGTCTTTCAGATTGGATTTTAAACCGAGGTGTCGGTGCTCTATAACGTGCACGTAAAAGAACCAGAGGAGACTCTGGAATGGGTCTCTGTCTGTATCATTGCACTATCCTCCAAAAATCTAAATTGACTAATCTCTTCCGGCACTCATATGGGCAACAGGTAGCGACGATAAATAAACGTAAAACACACACAGAAGATACAATTACACAATTACATATGGTAATGATTTGTTTTCACCATTTTCCATTAGGATATCGTATGTAAGCATATGGGATGTACTTGACAACTATATTAAAGTCACACACCTGCTATATCCTACTTTGATATAGGATCAGACATTATTATAGGGATATATATTTCTTTATGCTTTCTAATTGATGATTAGAGTTTTCTCAGTGAAAGAAAACACCATCTTCCACTGTTTGGAAATTTTTAATTATCATATGGTGGTTTGATGTTTTTCTGACTTTTTTTTTTACATTTATTTATCATCGCTACTGGTTACCCATATCAGCGATCAGCAGATTATCTGATACATATTTTTCAGATGTGTGTTTTTGACGAGTATGCACCAGATGCCACAGGGATTCGGCACGTTTGGGGGTACTAGTATATATATTTAAGTACAGGGATTCTACTCTGTGGGATATATTAGAATGTAACTAGATGTTTTTTTTTTTTATGAAGAATAATCATAATCCAATCAGAACGCTTGTTTCAACGCGAACTGCGCCGCTTGAGAAATTTTCAAAACAAATTGAAAAATTCTACGAAATCTCTTTTTGACTTTTGACGTACATTTTTGCCGAATAAACCTACACGTTAGTGGAAACACATTTTATTGATAATGTTATTCACTGTTAAAACTCTCCCGTCGAAGATTTTTGTTGTTGCTGACAGAACCCGTGTCCTAGTATGGAAATGTGACCTGCTATGGCCAATGTCTGTGGCAATTGTTTGCAAAGTATACATGCATGCAGCGTAAAGTTGTGTTTTATTTGAAGAACAATATAAAGACTCGGGATAGGCGTTATATTTGGACAGATGTGTACAAAATTGTTTCAGATAGGGCCATTTTACTGATCGATGCAAAATCTGACACCCCACAGAGTAGAATCCCTGTACTTAAATATATATACTAGTACCCCCAAACGTGCCGAATCCCTGTGCCGGATGCCTGTGGATACACCATAGAGATATTTTAGTCCATAATTTATTCATAGTTTCTCAATGTGCATGTTACTTATTTCAGGGATCGCACTATCAATGTACAGTTGTACAATACCTCAGAAATATTGTCCAGTGTCGACGTCTAGCTCCCTCAAGGAATCACGACCCTCAAGGAAACGACATCCTCCAGAATTTCCGCACATGTCTGTATAAGGAGACAAAAGACAAATATGAAATTATGTACACGATATTTTCTATCAATATATTGTTTATTCCTAAATTTATTGTCTTGGTTGGTTTTCTAGATGAAAATAATTGTTATAGTCTCAATACTATAACTTCAAAGTGGAAGTCGTGATAGCGCAGTCGTAGCGAGTTCGCTTCAGGTACGAAAGGCCCGGAGTTCGAGCCCCGCTGAAAGTCATGATAGCACAGTGGTAGCACGTTCGCTTCAGGTGTGAAAGGCCCAGAATTCGAGCTCCGCTGGAGCCGATACGATTGTGCCCTTAGGCAAGGCAACTAAATTCCATGTTGCCTCTTCTTACTCCTCATGGCGATGGATTCCATCAGGAATGAGGTCTCGAGAGTGATTAATATAATTAATAAGTTGTAAGAACTTGTTTCGCAATCCAGATCAAATAAATTTGTATAAACTAAGACTACATTCAAATAAATAATTGCCTGGATACATGAAACCTTGGTTTAAAGTCCCATCTCAAAGATTGTTAACCCTTTCAACACCACAGACCTCTAAATAGACTTACAAAAAGTGTAGATCTAGATGACAGAATTTAGACAAAATTACCCATTTGTTGATAGTCTTATTAATTTATTGGTCTAAAAATATCATGCACCAGTCCATGTCAGCTACCTGGTGTTGAATGGGTTAATATCATGCACCAGTCCATGTCAGCTACCTGGTGTTGAATGGGTTAATATCATGCACCAGTCCATGTCAGCTACCTGGTGTTGAATGGGTTAATATCATGCACCAGTCCATGTCAGCTACCTGGTGTTGAATGGGTTAATATCATGCACCAGTCCATGTCAGCTACCTGGTGTTGAATGGGTTAATATCATGCACCAGTCCATGTCAGCTACCTGGTGTTGAATGGGTTAATATCATGCACCAGTCCATGTCAGCTACCTGGTGTTGAATGGGTTAATATCATGCACCAGTCCATGTCAGCTACCTGGTGTTGAATGGGTTAATATCATGCACCAGTCCATGTCAGCTACCTGGTGTTGAATGGGTTAATATCATGCACCAGTCCATGTCAGCTACCTGGTGTTGAATGGGTTAATATCATGCACCAGTCCATGTCAGCTACCTGGTGTTGAATGGGTTAATATCATGCACCAGTCCATGTCAGCTACCTGGTGTTGAATGGGTTAATATCATGCACCAGTCCATGTCAGCTACCTGGTGTTGAATGGGTTAATATCATGCACCAGTCCATGTCAGCTACCTGGTGTTGAATGGGTTAATATCATGCACCAGTCCATGTCAGCTACCTGGTGTTGAATGGGTTAATATCATGCACCAGTCCATGTCAGCTACCTGGTGTTGAATGGGTTAATATCATGCACCAGTCCATGTCAGCTACCTGGTGTTGAATGGGTTAATATCATGCACCAGTCCATGTCAGCTACCTGGTGTTGAATGGGTTAATATCATGCACCAGTCCATGTCAGCTACCTGGTGTTGAATGGGTTAATATCATGCACCAGTCCATGTCAGCTACCTGGTGTTGAATGGGTTAATATCATGCACCAGTCCATGTCAGTTACTTGGTGTTAAATGGGTTAATATCATGCACCAGTCCATGTCAGCTACCTGGTGTTGAATGGGTTAATATCATGCACCAGTCCATGTCAGCTACCTGGTGTTGAATGGGTTAATATCATGCACCAGTCCATGTCAGCTACCTGGTGTTGAATGGGTTAACCCTTTCCCTCATAAAAGCACCTCTTGACGCCATTAGTTTATACAAATTTATTTTAACTTGATTGCGAAACAAGTTCTTAAACTTATATTAATAACTCCCGAGACCTCATTCCTGATGGAATCCATCGCCACGAGGGAGAGAGAAGAGGCAACGTGGACACCATTACGACATACATTGACAATGTAGTAGCCAAACCAATGTTCATAATAAAGGCCAGACTCTCATGTAATCCCAGTAATATCTATGGAGGTGGGATAGATATGGCGACTACTTATTCACTGCCTGATAGCTAAATAGCTGTGGTTTGTATGGAGATATAATAGTATATTAACCCAAATCTCTATGAAGGAAATGGTTAATATTATTACGGTCTGACGGAGGATTGAACCTGTTATCCCTGGACTCACAGTCTAATGTGTTAACCACTGCACCAGTCTAAAATGTCACGTTCAGCTTAAAATGTGTAACGTTTAGCACATATCAGATATGGATTTTTGATAATTATGTTTTATAAAAGATGTTTTCAAAACAATAGAATTTATTAATATATAGAAATTTTGAAAATCGTTCTCACTAGTAATATGAACTGCTCAAAGAGAGACAACTCTGATTCAATATGTTCATAACATACTGAGGAGTTGTCTTGTTCATATCTCTCTCTGGGCTTAGTTTTTACACTGAGGAAACATGGTTCATTTATACAAACTTGTGTGAATTTATCTAAGCCACAACAATTAGAAAGTAATTCTCGATGACTAATGCTTGTTTTATTTCAGCCGAGTAAAGCATTTGAAATGCAGTTTTTTAATATTTTTTAAGTTTATTAATGTCACTACTACCGTAGTTGCCTATATGAGCGACGGGCAGTTTACCTAACAACACCATTCCTGGGCAGGCTCAAGCAGTTAACCAGTACTTGATGCACTAACCTACGTAAGAAGCTGCCAACTTTTTCATATAAACAGACACGGTCTGAGCGGGACTCGAACCAGTGACAATCAGGGATGATAGTTTACAGTTGTATACAAATCAGTGACTGTAACCACTCTACCACGGAGGCGGACTCAAATATTATCCTGTATTAATAACACACCAAGAACTACAGAACAGAGGAAACATGTATAATTCAACTCATTGCACACTAGTAGTGAAAATGTTAACGACACAATTCTAATGAAATTCCATGACATACTTCCAGATCTTTCAGTTACAAACAAGAAAGACACATTATTGACTTGTTGTCTTTCAGTTACAAACAAGAAAGACACATTATTGACTTGTTATCTTCAGTTACAAACAAGAAAGACACATTATTGACTTGTTATCTTCAGTTACAAACAAGAAAGACACATTATTGACTTGTTATCTTCAGTTACAAACAAGAAAGACACATTATTGACTTGTCGTCTTTCAGTTACAAACAAGACAGACACATTATTGACTTGTCGTCTTTCAGTTACAAACAAGAAAGACACATTATTGACTTGTTATCTTCAGTTACAAACAAGAAAGACACATTATTGACTTGTCGTCTTTCAGTTACAAACAAGAAAGACACATTAATGAATTGTTATCTTCAGTTACAAACAAGAAAGACACATTATTGACTTGTCGTCTTTCAGTTACAAACAAGAAAGACACATTATTGACTTGTCGTCTTTCAGTTACAAACAAGAAAGACACATTATTGACTTGTTATCTTCAGTTACAAACAAGAAAGACACATTATTGACTTGTCGTCTTTCAGTTACAAACAAGAAAGACACATTATTGACTTGTCGTCTTTCAGTTACAAACAAGAAAGACACATTATTGACTTGTCGTCTTTCAGTTACAAACAAGAAAGACACATTATTGACTTGTCGTCTTTCAGTTACAAACAAGAAAGACACATTAATGAATTGTAGTCTTCAGTTACAAACAAGAAAGACACATTATTGACTTGTCATCTTTCAGTTACAAACAAGAAAGACACATTATTGACTTGTCGTCTTTCAGTTACAAACAAGAAAGACACATTAGTGAATTGTTATCTTCAGTTACAAACAAGAAAGACACATTATTGACTTGTCGTCTTTCAGTTACAAACAAGAAAGACACATTATTGACTTGTCGTCTTTCAGTTACAAACAAGAAAGACACATTATTGACTTGTTATCTTCAGTTACAAACAAGAAAGACACATTATTGACTTGTCGTCTTTCAGTTACAAACAAGAAAGACACATTAGTGAATTGTCGTCTTTCAGTTACAAACAAGAAAGACACATTATTGACTTGTCGTCTTTCAGTTACAAACAAGAAAGACACATTATTGACTTGTCGTCTTTCAGTTACAAACAAGAAAGACACATTATTGACTTGTCGTCTTTCAGTTACAAACAAGAAAGACACATTATTGACTTGTCGTCTTTCAGTTACAAACAAGAAAGACACATTATTGACTTGTCGTCTTTCAGTTACAAACAAGAAAGACACATTATTGACTTGTTATCTTCAGTTACAAACAAGAAAGACACATTATTGACTTGTCGTCTTTCAGTTACAAACAAGAAAGACACATTATTGACTTGTTATCTTCAGTTACAAACAAGAAAGACACATTATTGACTTGTCGTCTTTCAGTTACAAACAAGAAAGACACATTATTGACTTGTTATCTTCAGTTACAAACAAGAAAGACACATTATTGACTTGTCGTCTTTCAGTTACAAACAAGAAAGACACATTATTGACTTGTCGTCTTTCAGTTACAAACAAGAAAGACACATTATTGACTTGTCGTCTTTCAGTTACAAACAAGAAAGACACATTATTGACTTGTCGTCTTTCAGTTACAAATAAGAAAGACACATTATTGACTTGTCGTCTTTCAGTTACAAACAAGAAAGACACATTATTGACTTGTCGTCTTTCAGTTACAAACAAGAAAGACACATTATTGACTTGTCGTCTTTCAGTTACAAACAAGAAAGACACATTATTGACTTGTTATCTTCAGTTACAAACAAGAAAGACACATTATTGACTTGTTGTCTTTCAGTTACAAACAAGAAAGACACATTATTGACTTGTCGTCTTTCAGTTACAAACAAGAAAGACACATTAGTGACTTGTTATCTTCAGTTACAAACAAGAAAGACACATTATTGACTTGTCGTCTTTCAGTTACAAACAAGAAAGACACATTATTGACTTGTCGTCTTTCAGTTACAAACAAGAAAGACACATTATTGACTTGTCGTCTTTCAGTTACAAACAAGAAAGACACATTATTGACTTGTCGTCTTTCAGTTACAAACAAGAAAGACACATTATTGACTTGTCGTCTTTCAGTTACAAACAAGAAAGACACATTATTGACTTGTCGTCTTTCAGTTACAAACAAGAAAGACACATTATTGACTTGTCGTCTTTCAGTTACAAACAAGAAAGACACATTATTGACTTGTTATCTTCAGTTACAAACAAGAAAGACACATTATTGACTTGTCGTCTTTCAGTTACAAACAAGAAAGACACATTAGTGAATTGTTATCTTCAGTTACAAACAAGAAAGACACATTATTGACTTGTCGTCTTTCAGTTACAAACAAGAAAGACACATTATTGACTTGTCGTCTTTCAGTTACAAATAAGAAAGACACATTATTGACTTGTCGTCTTTCAGTTACAAACAAGAAAGACACATTATTGACTTGTCATCTTCAGTTACAAACAAGAAAGACACATTATTGACTTGTCGTCTTTCAGTTACAAACAAGAAAGACACATTATTGACTTGTCGTCTTTCAGTTACAAACAAGAAAGACACATTATTGACTTGTCTTTCAGTTACAAACAAGAAAGACACATTATTGACTTGTTATCTTCAGTTACAAACAAGAAAGACACATTATTGACTTGTTATCTTCAGTTACAAACAAGAAAGACACATTATTGACTTGTCGTCTTTCAGTTACAAACAAGAAAGACACATTATTGAATTGTTATCTTCAGTTACAAACAAGAAAGACACATTATTGACTTGTCGTCTTTCAGTTACAAACAAGAAAGACACATTATTGACTTGTCGTCTTTCAGTTACAAATAAGAAAGACACATTATTGACTTGTCGTCTTTCAGTTACAAACAAGAAAGACACATTATTGACTTGTCGTCTTTCAGTTACAAACAAGAAAGACACATTATTGACTTGTCGTCTTTCAGTTACAAACAAGAAAGACACATTATTGACTTGTCGTCTTTCAGTTACAAACAAGAAAGACACATTAGTGACTTGTCGTCTTTCAGTTACAAACAAGAAAGACACATTATTGACTTGTCGTCTTTCAGTTACAAATAAGAAAGACACATTATTGACTTGTCGTCTTTCAGTTACAAACAAGAAAGACACATTAGTGACTTGTCGTCTTTCAGTTACAAACAAGAAAGACACATTATTGACTTGTCGTCTTTCAGTTACAAATAAGAAAGACACATTATTGACTTGTCGTCTTTCAGTTACAAACAAGAAAGACACATTAGTGACTTGTCGTCTTTCAGTTACAAACAAGAAAGACACATTATTGACTTGTCGTCTTTCAGTTACAAATAAGAAAGACACATTATTGACTTGTCGTCTTTCAGTTACAAACAAGAAAGACACATTAGTGACTTGTTGTCTTTCAGTTACAAACAAGAAAGACACATTATTGACTTGTCGTCTTTCAGTTACAAATAAGAAAGACACATTATTGACTTGTCGTCTTTCAGTTACAAACAAGAAAGACACATTATTGACTTGTCGTCTTTCAGTTACAAACAAGAAAGACACATTAATGAATTGTCGTCTTTCAGTTACAAATAAGAAAGACACATTATTGACTTGTCATCTTTCAGTTACAAACAAGAAAGACACATTATTGACTTGTCGTCTTTCAGTTACAAATAAGAAAGACACATTATTGACTTGTCATCTTTCAGTTACAAACAAGAAAGACACATTATTGACTTGTCGTCTTTCAGTTACAAATAAGAAAGACACATTATTGACTTGTTATCGTTCAGTTACAAACAAGAAAGACACATTATTGACTTGTCGTCTTTCAGTTACAAATAAGAAAGACACATTATTGACTTGTCGTCTTTCAGTTACAAACAAGAAAGACACATTATTGACTTGTCGTCTTTCAGTTACAAACAAGAAAGACACATTATTGACTTGTCGTCTTTCAGTTACAAACAAGAAAGACACATTATTGACTTGTCGTCTTTCAGTTACAAATAAGAAAGACACATTATTGACTTGTCGTCTTTCAGTTACAAATAAGAAAGACACATTATTGACTTGTCGTCTTTCAGTTACAAATAAGAAAGACACATTATTGACTTGTCGTCTTTCAGTTACAAATAAGAAAGACACATTATTGACTTGTCGTCTTTCAGTTACAAATAAGAAAGACACATTATTGACTTGTCGTCTTTCAGTTACAAATAAGAAAGACACATTATTGACTTGTCGTCTTTCAGTTACAAATAAGAAAGACACATTATTGACTTGTCGTCTTTCAGTTACAAATAAGAAAGACACATTATTGACTTGTTGTCTTTCAGTTACAAATAAGAAAGACACATTATTGACTTGTCGTCTTTCAGTTACAAACAAGACAGACACATTATTGACTTGTCGTCTTTCAGTTACAAATAAGAAAGACACATTAATGACTTGTCGTCTTTCAGTTACAAATAAGAAAGACACATTAGTGAATTGTCGTCTGCTACAATTAATAATACCCTTATTTTACCCAGCATGCAAACAGTTGACAAAAATATCTGAAATAACTGTTTGGCATTTATCAAGATGCCACGAGATTCTGCACGATTTGGAAATGCTTTCAATCAATGAGTGCATAGTGCGTACATCCACAAAATCTACATTGTGTCATAATACATGTACCCAGATATCCCAGACTGTCCCGCTTGTTTAAATATTTGGATAATTAGGAGAGGTTTTTCTGACAAGATAATATACATATCAGCTTGTCCAGACCACAATTGTTTGTGTTAGCACACTGCAATTATGTTGATCACTATAGTGTTTGATATTGTGATTAGTAAATCAAAGTCTGTCAACGTTAATCTATGGACATCAAATATTTCATTTATTCAAACTAATTTACAGTACAAAAATATCAACAGATTGATTGTTATCACTATGGCACTTTTCCCTTTTTTTTGGATCGAGAGACTGTTGACATCGTAAATAGAAATTATTTCATTTTCAACATTTGTGTAATTTAATGTTGTCCGCTTTGTCCGGTGTAATTTGGCTTATGTACACCAAAATAAGAAAAACTGAAAACCTATATAACAGGCTGTTTCCATAGTGAATAATAAAAACAACTTATCTGATCCAAAACTTGCTGAAAATTGGGAGGGGGTGGGGGGGGGGGGGGGTTTAATAGATCAACAAATGATGAGAATTTAACATATTTGTTTGTACAACGGTATTTACCTTTTATCGTTTCTGTGGATTACTTGAATCTTTGTTTCATTGGCCATAACTGTTTGCTACATCATCGCTGTCAGTATGCATGGTTTACAGATAACTATTCACATTATATTATGGCGAGAGTCTCCCGAATTCAGCGCCAACTCCACCGTCCCAAGATCGGGATAAAAAATATACCGATTTATGAAAATATAAAATTTAAAAAAATAAATAAAATAAGGTAAGTCGTGACATGAAGAGAAATGTCACGTAATGTGGAGGGTGGCACACAATACAGGGCTCAAGCTACACCCAAATATTTGCGAGAAGTGAGAAAGCGGGTGATTGCATAATCTGATAGTATTATTTAACAAACTTCAACATAATAGGGTAGGGTTAAAATACACAATATGACCATATAAATAATGTTTTTGCTTAGGGAAAACTGAAGTCCTCAGGGGGCGAAGTCAGGGCCCTGTGTCTCCCTGTAGACTGAGCTCTGCCATACTGTCTGGCTGCCATTTTTATTGGCAACCCCATGTCTCTGACAGCCTGTCAGATATGCATGTGTCAGTGCACTTGGTGAATAGACAACAGATTGGAGTTGACACTGAATTATGATAATGGTAGTAAATATCTTATGACAACGTATTTTAAGAAGAAATGTTAAAATGCTATATGGGAAACAGCATATTTGTAAATAAAGAATTGCAATGTGTGTGAGGTGCCTTGCTCAATGACACTACATACGTGGTCTGACCGAGTATCAAACCCGGGACCGTTCAATTCCAAATCCGACGCTCTACCACTGGACCACGGACACAACACTTATACTGAGTTCGTTATCAGACTGGGTTCGAACTCTCTCTAATATGTGTACTGTTTGCTTTTAACAATAGCTTTGTAGATGCTTTTATCTTTTTAACTTGCAAATAGCATTTTAGATTAACTAAGTGTTCTAGACTGCGCCTGCCAATCATAATCATGACTGATTGTTCGTCAGTAAGGAATTGAAGAATGTGTTGTATGGCATTGTCACATGACTGTCACGTGGCCTTCATGGACTATTTTTAAGTCACATGGCTTTCGTATTTTTTAAGAACAAATATTAAAATGCTATTAGGGAAACATCATATTTGTAAATAAAGAATTTACTTTCTTACTTACTGACAATTTTATTGAGCTGTATGACATTGTCACATGGATAATCCATTGGTTCTCACGTTGGACTGCGAATTCAGCGACCACAGGTCGATCCTCCGTCTGACCCTAACAGTAATAGTAATGCTTAATTTTGGCAAGTAAATGCCAATTAATGGATTGTCAATAATTCTCCTAATCAAATATTACACGGGGCCCGTTACGTTAACGATAGAGGTATCACCCCGGACCCATCACTGCGAAATGTCAGAACCACCCGAGGACATAATCAACGTTATTGTCAAATTAGAGCAAGAACCACTTGTTATTACAATAGCTTCTTCCCAGCAGCCATCGTACCTGGAACAACCTGTCTCCGCTGTCGTTCATCAGACCACCCCGGAAGGCTTCCAATCAGACCTGGTTGGTCAACAACAAAATCCCACTAAATACGAGAGGCATTTTATCCAGTTTTTATGTATTTAATAAATACTATTTATTAGCAGCCAAATCCACGAAGACTATCTAGGCTACAGCATGACATACAGTTTATCAACCGTACGTCAGGCCTAAACTGCAACATTGTTATCTCTGCTAAATTTGATAAATGCCGTTATAAAAATGCCCTACCCCTAATCCAATATCAGTGAAAGTATGCTATATAAGATTACGAAATAACTGTATATCACAGGGTCATTAGGACAGCGGTATAGATAAGAAAATCGTTGATTGGATAGCAAGAGACAGGACTACAAATCCATTTTTTTTATTATTTATTATCAGCATGATACATACAATCAACATAAGCTTTTGACCGACATCAGCAATAACAGATAACAATGGACATGCAGAATTAAGACACTTTTATTAGAATGACGTGCGAGCTGTTATATGAAGACCAATATCATGTTCCAGACATACACTATTTGTAAAATAGAAGAATACATTTAACAATCCGCAACAGTAAAACCTTTAATTACTAGTAACAGTGTGTTAAAATAAATATCCATAGCAACGATAAATAAACACACAAACACTCACGCAAAGTCACATAATTATGCAATCCAAACACCAGATATTAACACATTTTGCAATATGGGGTGCCGGTTTAGTCTTCTTAGTCCTCTTTTCTTCAATTAAAGTACTGACACTTTCTGGCGTATCCACGCACTGACACATCGCCTTGTCCTCTTTTCTTCCATTAAAGGAATGACACGTTATGGCGTATCCACGCACTGACACATCGCCTTGTCCTCTTTTCTTCCATTAAAGGAATGACACTTTCTGGCGTATCCACGCACTGACACATCGCCTTGTCCTCTTTTCTTCCATTAAAGGAATGACACGTTATGGCGTATCCACGCACTTACACATCGTCTTGCAAAATATATATATATACACAGTATGTGTGTTTACGTTTATATATCGTCGCTACTGGTTGCCCATATGAGCGACGCATCCTAAAGAGATCAGTCAGTTTAGATTATGGAGGAAAGTGCAATGATACAGACCCATTCCAGAGTTTCATATGGTCCCTCTACATGCACGGTGTAAAGCACCGACACAAGACCTTGGCTTATTCGGGTCAGACGGCGGATCAAGCCTGTCATCCATGGATATGCTAACGACAGGACTACTGACACGTATGGAAATATGCAGTGTTATCTAAGTGATGTTATATACATTGTGGTTAAAACCGCCCGGTACGGGCCTATCTGATGGCGACTGTACATGTACTTCTCCCTTGAAGCTGACAATGGTTTTGCAACTTACCACTGATTGGGGGGAGGCTGTGTCAGAATCGGATGGTGTCTGGGAATACGGATTTCTGGTAACAGAGTCCTAGCACAGAGTACTAGATAGACGAGTCCATGGTTTCTAACATGATTGATTAGTATGAGGTATGTGCTGGGGACATATCATCTAGCCCGAACACGATTCTATTCATCATCATCACCTTTACCCGTGCTACACATTGCCACTGGAGATTCTGCAACTTAGATGACACGCTGCTGGTGATCATCATTGTCGATCTTCGCTGCACCAACGTCCTGGAGTACGTGTCAGTGAAGAGCTCCCATATTACTGTGCTATATTTCATCAGGGGCTTAAGCAGGATAGTGTAGCATAGCTCGGACACTGCTATCTTGAGTTGGTGGACAAAAGGTTAATTGTTGGCTTTCATGGCTTGTTTATGGATGTTGTATAGTATTGTGATCGGGTTTTTTTTATATTGGCCTTGGTTGCAGTGCCAATATGAGTTATGTCTGTTCCGCTTTTAGCTTGGTAACGCCATGATTGTTGTTCTTCTTGCTTTTAATAAAACTAAAACATCATGTGTGGTTTGTTGTCGGGTCAATGCAAAATATGCTAGTAATGATTCCTAGTCAAAACGGCCCCTAGTCAAAAAAAACTGTCAAAACGGCCGTTTTGACCAATTGGGTGCCGTTTTAACGTGCACCCCTAGTAACATAGTCATTGTAAGCAGCATGCAGATTTCAGTTGAGATTTTCAACGGATCCACATCTTTCAGTTTCTTTTATTTCTTTATTTTGGAATATGACCTCTTTTTCCTTTCACTTCTAAAAACCTATACAAGTTTTATTTTTCAATTCCTTTAGGCTAAAACGCACATGAGGCAAATATTTGAATGATATAGTGAATTAGCAAATACATATAGTAAATATTTCATATAGAATACAGTCATGTTAATAACTGATTTAATTCAATGGAGAAGGTTACGGAGTTAATTTGAAATGTTTTAATGTACAGTGAATAGAAATGCGTGTCACATACATACACGGAACATGGATATTTGAGCAACATGCATATTATATGTGTGATTAATTATCATTATTTTCCAAGAATAAGATTAATTTGACCTCTTTCTGTGTACAATCAAGTTCATGCAAATTCATACATAGCGGATGTTTTTGATTCATCATTATCATCACCATCATATATAGTGATTGCGTCACTCTGCGCAGAGCATACTCGCAATGTCGTTAAAAAGTCAACACCAGCAAGTCAGGGTAGGCATTTCTCAAAATAATTTTTTCCCATATTTACAAGAAGTTCTTAAAAACGGATAAAAGAGTCCATGTTTGTTTAGTGGACATAGCTATTGGCCAGTACCAGTACCAGTTTCCTCCATAGTTAATGTCTGCTTGCGGATTTTGTGGAGTATTTTCATTGAAGTTGAATTGGAAACCACCCAAGGTGGTCTGGTCAATAGCGTTCTGTGGTAGCTTGTTCCAGAGTACTATGGATACAGGAAAGAAGCCGTTCTGGTATATGCTTGTATGGGCTCTGATTTGGCAGTAGCGTTGGTTGTATGATATCAATCAGGGCCGTCGCTGGAGCTATTTTGATGATACGCACGGTCAAATTTGTTTGTCAATTGAACATAGCGTGCGATTACGCTAGGGGGGTCTCCCCACCCCCGGGATATTTTTGGAAATGAGGAAGCAATTTCCTGCATTTCAATGCATTTTGTAACATAGAATTGCAGGACTATTGCTCTTATCAATTAATCAAGCACGTAAAATAGCACAAACTATTTCGAGATGCACCATATTTGCAATGGGCTCAATTAGTCCACCACTCCACACATCACGGCGCCTATGTATCCCTACTACCCCCCCTGGCGTTTTAATTCATTTTTGGAGTTTTAATTTTTTTTCATTTTCTCAGACCAATGATACGCACGTGCGTACTTGCGTATGCCCAGCGACGGGCCTGTCAATACATGTATGCAAAACGACTCTAACATAAAATGGTATAGGTATCTTGTTAGCAAATAAGCAAAAACAGATAACCTAGAACGGACTTTATCCTAACCCAAACCGAAAGTAGAAATTGTGTCCAGATGGGTACCGGATAATCAGAAATTAATGACAGTTAATTCAATTATTGGTGTCAGCTAATAGCCGTTCCTGTCTAATTCGAAGTACAGTCAAATGAACAAACAGCACCATTTGTGAATTGAATATGTAGTTGCGTAATTGTCAGCTTTTCACCGGCTATGGACTACCTGCAATATGTGTCATACCTTGTATCGTGTCGCAGCGTTGCACTTGAGCGACTACTCCCCGTGTTAAAAGTTTGTCACGTGATATTGCAATGACAAAACATGGCGGAAATAGATATATTCTGACAAAGTTTTGAAAGACATTTTGTTTTTAATTTGGTAAGGATGATAGCGTGAGAATGATACAGGGTTTAAGAAATGCGAGCATTCAGTGTCACTGCAAATCACCTGCCAATGCATGTTCATATGTTTCGCTGTTGTGTAGAAATTTTAATGTTGTAGACATTTAAATACAATTTTTATTGTTGACAGTATTCCAGTGTACAGGTCTGTATTAAAATATGGATGGAATGTGTTATTTATTAAACTTCGAATCAATTTTTCAAGAGGTGTTTTATTAACATGTCCAATGTGTTGTGGTTAATTCTTCATCTATCTTGGGCTACTAGTACTACATTATTTATCAGTCCATACTGCCAGACTCGTGTTTAGGATCAAATTACAAACAATGTGTGCAACTACTCATGTGTACCGTTTCTGGATGATGTGTACAACGTATACGAATAAATGAAACTGAACCATATATAGACCAATGAAGGGTTATTAGGTGATAATTGATTATAATAATGATAATTTATTGTATTTAAAGCGATTAATTAACCATTATGTATAATAAACTAGGTCAAATGTGTTTATAATTTCACCATTGATCAATATATTTTATATATGTTATTTTTGAGTCCAATAGACACGCTACATTGTGAGTATACTCTATGCAGAGTGACGCAATCACAATAGATGATGATGATGAACACATGACACATAAGCACAAGGCCATCGTTTTGTTTGGCATAACCAGCTAAATTTCTGCTACCCAAATTTATTTATGAAATGTCTTGCTGATTTGTTTTGCGAGTGCTGCAGACGTGTAAGTGACACTGGTCCCTTGCCTTGACTGAAATTGACTATGCACATTACACCATCTAGTTGGTATATACTATGTATCTCGAGAGGGTGGGTTAAATGAAGACGTGACGCATTATTTATATGAGGATGATGACGTTTATGTATTCCAAACGTGGGTATGTATCCTGGCTATATATCTTATATAGTCACATATGTTTTATTATCAAATATGCCCAAAATGGTGATTTATCCTTGGTTTACACAATACACACTGAGGTACACCGAGCTTCGGTTAAAATTTCCAAAGCAAAAAAAAATTAAATAAATAAAATGCAAAAAATGCCCCTTTGCTGTATAAAATGTTGACTGCTAGAGAGCTGAAAGGTCAGTACATAATTATACGTCTAAATTCATTCAATTAGAAATCGCTTCTATACCCCAACAATTTTAAGGGGGAACAGGCCCCCGGACCCCCATATATTGCCTCGGTTGAAATTTGCCTCTGGCTACGGTACTGGTTTACAATGCCGACACAGAAGTGATCCGGAAGCGACTCACTACAGCGACCGACCAGAACAAGGCACATGCAAACTGCCAGCATGACAATCTATAAATACGTTCCAAAGCGGATCGCGACACACCCAAACACGGAACGTCATAATATACGGCGTTAAATAGTATAAAACAACTGAATAGTGTCCCTGTAACATTTATTGATGATTTATTGATGATTACGATTTTAATTCCAATTAATGACATAAGCACTTTTCGCTAGGTTTTAAACTTTTCCGTGCATTTCTGCTCATTGTGTATTCTTTCTCCATGGCTTATCTCACTCTAAACACTGCAATAAAAAGGATAAGTAACCCTAAAAAAGTACCCTACTGTGTGTATTTAAAAAATGAAGTAATTAATTATCCCACTAATCAAGTAATTAATTATCCCACTATTCAAGTAATTAATTATCCCACTAATCAAATTTGGAAATGAACTGATCAGCAACTACCTGAGTGACGGGTAAAAACTACAATTAATAGTTACGGCCAGGACATGTACACTGTAGATACACATAACTAACACAGCACCTAAATGCTAGCTTATTCCGTAATTGACAGAATTTACAATATCGGCCATTGTGACATATACAAGCAGCCCAATAAAAATAATGATTGTGTCATTTTAAAGCAGCATTACATCGTAATAAAGGATGTTTTTGGTAAAATATAAATACTAATGTGTGTGTGTTTACAAAAATCGAAATAGTCACTCAGAAACGATAAAATTCCAATAAAAATAAACCGTCGTATGTACGCGAATTCGTTTATCAACATACGAAATGTAAACACGCACAGCACGCATGCATGAAACAACAGAGGATGTAGAAAACAACATATATATTTTGAACATGAAATACTATCTGTCTATCTTCTTCTAATGTTGAACCCCTCGCGGGGATGTAGACATGTCCCTAAAAGACTTAGATAACAGAGGTATGAATCAACATCTCAAGTAATTTAATTAAAAAAGACAACGTGGGACAAATGGGGACGATGCATTCCGAATGTAAACAAGTGCGGACGATGCGTTCCGGTTGAAACAAGTGCGTGACTGATCGACTCGGAAAGTCCTACTTTCGGTTTCGAGTTTGTTTTATTGCAAAAAACACTGTTTACCAATTGAACATAAGTATACAAAGTATAATGTAAGAATGTGTAGCAGCATTGCTACCCATACGTAAAATTTGAATTTTTCATTTCATACGATATAGGGCTGCTTTAATGGTATTATTTAATAAATTTCAACATAATAGGGTTAAAATACACAATATGACCATTAAATACAATATTTGAATAGTGCTTTACAATGGCTTTACTAGACAATATTTTGTCTGGAAATTGTAGAATAATTTTTGTTTTTTAAGGGAGAAGTCGTGCTACTAGGGGTAGGGATCATTCTAGACGGTGACTTGGGCGAAATAGTCGCCCTAGGGACCCAGACTTCGCCCCATAGGGGCCCCACTTCTCCCTAAATAAATATTCAGGGTTCATTCTAGGTCAGAATTTTTGGGAGAAGTGAGAAAGCGCGTGATCGCTTCCTTAAATGGTGTTCTTTAAATATACTTCTGCAAAATAGGGTTAAAATGCACAGTACAACCATTAAATACAACATTTGAATAGAAGGAGTGCTTTATAATGGGCCAGTGTATCTTACTAGACAACATTTTGTTTGAAAATCATAAAAACCAAAAAAAAAAAAAATATTTAGGGAGAAGTGGGGCCCCCAGAGGGCGAAGTCAGGGTCCCTAGGGCAACAATTTCGTCCACATCGCTCTCTAAACTGATCCCTGAATATTGTTTTTTCAATTTTCATACAAGATTGTGTCAAGTAAGATACACTGGCCCATTATAAAGCAGTCCTTCTATTCAAATGTTGTATTTAATTGTCATACTGTGTATTTTAACCCTATTTAGCAGAAATTTATAAAAGACAATTTAAGGACGCAATCGCACACTTTCTCACTTCTCCCAAACTATCTGACCTAGAATGAGCCCTGCAGGGGGTGAAGTCAGAGTTCCAAGGGTGACTACTTGGCCCATGTCACCCTCGAGAATGGGCCCTGAATACTGGAATCTACAATCGTTTGATATTATGATTTTTTCTTCAGGGTTACCAAGAACAGTGTTGTCAATGGCTTTATCAACCAGTGGAGCCCCACTCTATGTAGGTAGATCTTTATGTAGAAACATCCGAAGCAACCCAATACAACTAAGTGACTAAGTACATGTAAATTGTATCTTGAAAATAACAGTCAAATATGTCATGCAATTTCAATCGTAACGACACAAATCTAATGAAATTCCATGAAATATTTCCTGAGTTTTCAGATACAAATAAGAAAAACACATTACCGGTGCACCGGTAATAAATTGTTTTCTGCTACAATTATTTGATCTATTTATAGCCTTTATTATACCCAGCATGCAAAGAGTTAATCGAAAAATTAGAATTAATTGAAATAAGTTACACTTGTTATTATCAGTATTCATTGTAACAAATTTTGTTAGTTTATACAATTTAGTTTTAGCTCGATTGTGAAACAAGTTCTTACAACTTATATTAATCACTCTCGAGACCTCAATCCTGATGGAATCCATCGCCACGAGAGAGAGAAGAAGCAATGTGGAATTTAAATTCCTTGCCTAATGGCACAATCATAACTGCTCCAGCAGGGCTCGAACTCCGGGCCTTTTGCACCTGAAGCGAACGCTCTACCATGCGCTATCACGACTTCCATGCATTGAGTTTCATAAGATGAGTAAGCAATGCCACCAATTGATGGCACTAGCCACTTTCCTGAAGCAAGAGATGATATCTGCTAATTAATGAAGCAATTAACAATTGCCACCGGCTTGAAGCTGGTCTGGTCCTGCTTCGTTATTCCCTGTGTTACATGATCATCATAAAGTGTAGCTGTGTGTTACATGATCATCATAAAGTGTAGTTGTGTGTTACATGATCATCATAAAGTGTAACTTTGTGTTACATGATCATCATAAAGTGTAACTTTGTGTTACATGATCATCATAAAGTGTAACTTTGTGTTACATGATCATCATAAAGTGTAACTTTGTGTTACATGATCATCATAAAGTGTAACTTTGTGTTACATGATCATCATAACGTGTAGCTGTGTGTTACATGATCATCATAAAGTGTTGCTGTATGTTACATGATCATCATAAAGTGTTGCTGTATGTTACATGACCATCATAACATGTAGCTCTGTGTTACATGATCAACATAAAGTGTTGCTGTATGTTACATGACCACCATAAAGTGTTGCTGTATGTTACATGACCACCATAAAGTGTTGCTGTATGTTACATGACCATCATAACATGTAGCTCTGTGTTACATGACCACCATAAAGTGTTGCTGTATTTTACATGACCATCATAAAGTGTTGCTGTATGTTACATGACCATCATAAAGTGTTGCTGTATGTTACATGACCATCATAAAGTGTTGCTGTATGTTACATGACCATCATAAAGTGTTGCTGTATGTTACATGATCATCATAAAGTGTAGCTGTATGTTACATGATCACCATAAAGTGTTGCTGTATGTTACATGATCATCATAAAGTGTTGCTGTATGTTACATGATCATCACAACGTGTAGATGTGTGTTACATGACCATCATAAAGTGTTGCTGTATGTTACATGATCATCATAAAGTGTTGCTGTATGTTACATGATCATCACAACGTGTAGATGTGTGTTACATGACCATCATAAAGTGTTGCTGTATGTTACATGATCACCATAAAGTGTTGCTGTATGTTACATGACCATCATAAAGTGTTGCTGTATGTTACATGATCATCATAAAGTGTAGCTGTGTGTTACATGATCATCACAACATGTAGCTGTGTGTTACATGATCATCATAACGTGTAGCTGTGTGTTGCATGATCATTACGTGTAGCTGTGTGTTACATGATGAATGGAAATTCTTGGCACTTCGTCTTTATGGATGGTTACCTCTGATAGTCAGTGGTTTGCAGGATAACCATGTGTAACTTAGATACTAGTAGTACGTAACTATTGGAGGTTTATACTTTACAGGGTGGTACTACACTTATTGTTGAGTTAGCTGCGGGCACGACCCTCGCCACAGACGCCAGTTATTACGTGTTATACGAAGGCTCCAAACAGAGACATTTGACCACTGCTAGACTGGTGCCACCATGTAAACTACATTCCATTATACCAGGTAAGCCTAGTAACCAGAATTGTTGTTGCTAGACCTATCATCATGGGTACGATTATGATGGTCACGCGTTCGAGCCCCGTTCAGACAGTGTTTCATGTATATGAAAAAGTTGGCAGTTTCTTATCTTACAGAGTTTGGTGTACCAAGTACTGGTTAACCGCTGGAGCCTGCCCAGGAAAGGTGTTGTTAGGTAAACTGCCCGCCGGCGATATAGCCCAAAATGGTACTGTTGCAGGCGTAATACCCAACAAACAAACAAACATCGTTGCTAGGTGACCTTGTCGTGGTATTACCTGTTCAAAACAGCGCTAATAATTTCCGATATGATTTATTACACACACATTTATCTATTTTTCTGATTGCTTTGATTAATGAGAAATGCTCTCCACCCATCCCCGAGTGCATACATACATAACTCCTAATATGCATGGTTTAAATGCATAAACGTTTACATGAATGTTAGTCAGCATGCAAACTTGAACACCTGAGATTTCATTTAGTTTTGTGGCCTTTGAATTAGTTTATACAAATTTATTTTAGCTCAATTGCGAAACAAGTTCCTACAGCTTACATTATTCATTCTCGAAACCTCATTCCTGGTGGAATGCATGCATGAGGGAGTGAGAATAGGCAATGTGGAATTTAAATGCCTTGCTTGCTTAAGGGCACAATCATAACAGCAACAGCTGTTCTTCGCTATCATGACTTCCACAATTTGAATTGGGAGATATTGCTCTTGAATATTACCGTTCTAAGACTTGTGTCATGCTAGAGGTACATGGCATAGAGTCGCTGATCTGTACAGGAAGTGTGTTAGCATGTTTACATTGTGCACCTGGGTTCTATTAACCCTTTGCCTGCTGAGTAAATAAAATCACATTTGCCTTATATACATTGAACTTCTCCCTCAGATACACTGAAATTCTCCTCCATAGTCACCGAGCTTCACCCTTGTAGTAACTGGACTTCTCCCTCAAATACACTGAACTTCTCCCTCATATACACTCAACTTCTCCCTCATACATTTATTTTCTCCCTCATATACACTTATCTTCTCCCTCATACACACTTACCTTCTCCCTCATATACACTCAACTTGTCCCTCATATACACTCAACTTCTCCCTCATACATTTATTTTCTCCCTCATACACACTTACCTTCTCCCTCATATACACTCAACTTCTCCCTCATATATATTTAACCTCTCCCTTATATACATTTATCTTCTCCCTTATATACATTTATCTTCTCCCTCATATACACTTAACTTCTCCCTCATATACACTTAACTTCTCCCTCATACACATGTACCTTCTCCCTCATATACACTCAACTTCTCCCTCATATACACTGAACCTCTCCCTCATATACACTTAACTTCTCCCTCATATACACTCAACTTCTCCCTCATATACATTTATTTTCTCCCTCATATACACTTAAATTCTCCCTCATATACACTCAACTTCTCCCTCATATACATTTAACTTCTCCCTTATATACATTTATCTTCTCCCTCATATGCACTCAACTTCTCCCTCATACACTTAATCTTCTCCCTTATTTAGAATGTGTAGCTAAGGCACTGAAATGTGATGATTAAGTGAACATGGATCATTTTAAATGCGGGTCATTTTCATTTTGTTTAGTGTATTTATTGCATGAGTATGTATATGTGTAGATAGACTGGGCTATCTAATGTCTCCTTGTAGTCTCCCGGTGTTGGCCCACTCCCTCAGAAATGATCCTTGAGCCCGGTTTGAAACTCGACAAAGTCAACACATAGCCTATGATTGGATACCTTATCGACATGCAACTATACCACTTGAACGAGTGATTTATGTTGAAATCATCACAGATCATATCAATATAACCACTTGTACTGAACATATATGTTGATAAATTTACATAAATAGACTCTATTGAAACAAGGACATTGTAACTTCTACATCATGTACATGAGATACATGTATATTGGCTACTCTCCACAACCTTCATTAATAAAGACTGCGGCGTGTTTAGTGGGATCGGACACCACTTTCACTACCCAGGACTTGAATCAGACACGTGCACCCAGGATTTGAACCAGACGCATGCAACCAGGACTTGAACCAGACGCATGCAACCAGGACTTGAACCAGACGCATGCACCCATGACATGAATCAGACGCGTGCACCCAGGACTTGAACCAGATGCATGCACCCAGGACTTGAACCAGACGCATGTAACCAGGACTTGAACCAGACGCATGCACCCAGGACTTGAACCAGACGCGTGCACCCAGGACTTGAACCAGCTACGTGCACCCAGCACTTGAACCAGACGCATGCACCCAGGACTTGAACCAGACGCGTGCACCCAGGACTTGAACCAGATGCATGCACCGAGGACTTTAACCAGACGCGTTATCCCAGGACTTGAACCTGACACGTGCACCCAGGACTTGAACCAGATGCATGCAATCAGGACAATAACCAGACGCGTGCACCCAGGACTTGAACCAGCTACGTGCACCCAGCACTTGAACCAGATGCATGCACCCAGGACTTGAACCAGAAGCGTGCACCCAGGTCTTGAATCAGACACGTGCACCCAGGATTTTAACCAGAAGCGTGCACCCAGGACTTGAACCAGACGCATCCACCCAGGACTTGAACCAGATGCATGCACCCAGGACGTTAACCAGCCGCGTGCACCCAGGATTTTAACCAGACGCGTGCACCCAGGACTTGAACCAGATGCATGCACCCAGGACTTGAACCAGACACGTGCACCCAGGACGTTAACCAGCCGCGTGCACCCAGGACTTGAACCAGACGCATGCACCCAGGACTTGAACCAGATGCATGCACTCAGGACTTGAACCAGACGCGTGTGCCCAGGACTTGAACCAGATGCATGCACCCAGGACTTGAACCAGACACGTGCACCCAGGACGTTAACCAGCCGCGTGCACCCAGGACTTGAACCAGACGCATGCACCCAGGACTTGAACCAGATGCATGCACTCAGGACTTGAACCAGACGCGTGTGCCCAGGACTTGAACCAGATGCATGCACCCAGGACTTGAACCAGACACGTGCACCCAGGACGTTAACCAGCCGCGTGCACCCAGGACTTGAACCAGACGCATCCACCCAGGACTTGAACCAGATGCATGCACTCAGGACTTGAACCAGACGCGTGTGCCCAGGACTTGAACCAGACACGTGCACCCAGGACTTGAACCAGAAGACACTTTGCCAAGTAAACAAGCATCTCCCGTATATGCGTTGACCTGTATATGTCTTAACTGTCTCTATTTTGAAGATGTAGCGATACTAATTACTGTATATACATCAAGCATTGTGTCTCATGTGCAACACAGGCCTTGCATAATTGCATTAACCATCAAAGTCATAATATCTCCTGACCTAATTAATAATAAAACTTGTAGATTTTATGGCCAGAATTTTAAATGTCGGATGAATAATTTGTTCATATCATTGTATTGCTCCCAGCTGCTAATTACTCAGATTAGCATGAATGTTTTAATACACTGTCTATTAACCCATTTCATTCTGGATACATTTAAAGGCTTTTGCAAACAACATAGATCCAGATCAGCCGCAGCGTACGCTGCGTGCTGATCAGGATCTATGTTGTTTGCTACATAGCCAAGTGTCTTAGCCAGATCATCTGAATAGCAAACAGCATAGAGCCTGATCAGACGGCACATTCCATGGCGGCTGATCTGGCTCTATGTTCTTTGCAAATACTGTTTGAACGGTATCCAGAATGAAATGGGTTAAGCAGAATGAGAAGGAACGAGTGCAGCGCGTACTGAGGTGCCTCAGTGGCTGAGTGGTTTAGTGGTTGATTTCAAATGAATTGACCATAATCTCTGTAGGTTTGAATCCCACTGGAAGTGTTACATTCTTTGTAAGTTGGGAATCTGAATCTACGCAGGTGTCTGTCTGTGTATGAAATACTGCTCGGAGGGGCACCCAGGTCTTCCTTCACAATTAATAGCTGGAGAGTCGCCGTATGACCTAAGCTGTTGGTGCGACTTTAAATCCCACAAAAATACAAACATTGTCTCCATAATGTACAGTTAAACCTGCCCTGACGTAAAGTGGCTGTTTAGCAGAGGTAGTTGCTTAACTCTTTGCATGCTGGGTAAAATAAATGGTATTAATAGTTCAAATAATTGTAGCAGACGACAATTCATTAATATGTGTTTCTTATTTGATACTGACAATGCTGGAAATATGTCGTGGAATTTCATTGGAATTCTGTCGTTGTGTCATGGAATTTCATTGGAATTCTATCGGTGTGTCATGTAATTTCATTGGAATACTGTCGGTGTGTCATGTAATTTCATTAGAATTATGTCGGTGTGTCATGTAATTTCATTGGAATACTGTCAGTGTGTCATGTAATTTCATTGGAATTCTGTCGGTGTGTCATGTAATTTCATTGGAATTGTGTCAGTGTGTCATGTAATTTCATTGGAATACTGTCGGTGTGTCATGTAATTTCATTGGAATACTGTCGCTATGATACAATTCTAATGAAATCCGATGGCATATAAATAAATTATTTGACTTATTTTCACCTACTATTGAACAAATTGCCGCTCTTGGAATCTGGCAACTGTCTGCTTGCAACATGTGGGCTGCTTAATAGAGGTCACCGGTAGCATTGGTTTGACTGTAGACGTTAATTTAGTGTTAATTGTACATGTATCTGGCAACTGGCTGCTTGCAACATGTGGGCTGCTAAAGGTCACCGGTAGCATTGGTTTGACTGTAGACGTTAATTTAGAGTTAATTGTACACATGATTATCAGTCTCGTTATCATAGTATCTTTAGTTTCACAATTTACATACTTGGGTGTTTTCAGTTTATTGACATTGTACCAAGACAAATAGAATATTCTATAATATCATTGTTTAAGTTGTGTAACGTCCATACTTGCCTATAAGTCGATCTCGCCTATAAGATGACCCCCCCCTACTATAGTCATGAAATCTGTGGGTTGCGGCATGCACTCGCATATAAGACTGGTTGATATAATGGACACCAGACACTAGTATAAATTACCTGTTTGGCCAGTGCAAGTTGAAGACGGATCTGTAGTCCAGTGGTAACACGCTGGACCGGAAATCCAGGGAGCGCAGGTTCGATCCCCCGTCTGACCCTAATAATATTAGCAGTCTTTCAGATGGGACGTTAAACCGATGGTCTTGTGTCGGTGCTTTACACCGTGCACGAAAAAGAACCAGAGGATTCTCTGGAATGGGTCTCTGTCTGTATCATTGCACTATCCTCCAAAAATCTAAAATGACTAATATCTTCAGGAGGCATCGCTCATAATTATGGGCAACCGGTAGTGACGATAAATAAATGTAAAACACACACATGCAAGTTGTAGAAAATGTTCAGTGTCATTGTGCTTTCTTTTCTAAAAACGTAATTTTAACACATTTTGAACAAAAAATCGTCTTGTTTTAAACTTTTTTTATTTTTACAACTGGCTTATAAGACGGGAAGTCACTTTGAAGCCATGGTCTTGTTGTAAAAAACTTGTGTTATAGGCGAGTATGGCCGGTATCTATAGGGAGTTACAATAGAAAAACTGACAAGAGTCATACAGTTTGATCAGATAAGTCTGTCCATTGTTTGTACATGTAATTAGTTGGTTTTTCAAGCGATTATCTTAAAGCGATTGTAATTATGGGTTGTTGAAAGATAATGATATGTATGCCATGTATAAATACATACAAACACTACTTGCTTGAAAGTGACTTCTTTTTTTATACTGTGTGAAACTTTATGACTGATGGTTTATACAAGTTTGTTTTACAATGGTAGCAAAATATTTTATAGTTGTTTTGTGACAATTTTATGGGAGTACTTTCTATATGAAAGGATTCACTGACAGTGTAATATAAGAAGATATATTTCAGTGGTTAAAGTGAATTGTTCTTTTCACACCATACTTATACCATACCATAATATTGAAAATTAAACTTATTTGAGTGGCATTCATGTTCAAACACAGTGTATTGGCTTATCAGCATGGATTGGATTTATTGAATTTGCACTCAGTGGACTTAGTTACTTATGGCATCGTGTGATGTTGATTGAGTGAGGGGACATCGGTGAGTTACTGCCCCTGAATACTCCCTTTAAAGTATGTAGGTGATCTTTAAATGTTTTCTTTTGTTTTTATCGCTGTTACCTTTTGCGCTTCCGTGGTCGAGTGGTTAAGGTCGCTGACTTGTATACCACAGTAACCTATCATCACTGATGGTCACGGGTTCGAGCCCCGCTTAGGCCGTGTCTCATTTATATGAAAAAGTTGGCAGTTTCTTACGAAGGTTGGTGCACCCAAGTACTGGTTAACTGCTGGAGCCTGCCCAGGAAAGGTGTTGTTAGGTAAACTGCCCGCCGGAGATATAGCTCAAAATGGTGCTGATGCAGGCGTAAAACCCGAAATATAACATAATATAACCTTTTGCGCAAGATGCTAACAATTTTCATCCACTTTCTCATTTTATAATTATTAAATTACTATATCTTGACAGATATCCTACAGTATATCTATCCAATGGGTACTTATCTGTACACATTTGTTTTCAATTAATTAACATGATTTATCATACAACCACATTGATTAGTGAACAAAGTTGTGATAGCGCAGTGGTAGAGTGTGCTCTTCAGGTGCGAAAGGTCTGGAGTTTGAGCCCTGCTAGAGCCGTTACGATTGTGCCCTTAGGCAAGGCATTTAAATTCCACATTGCCTCTTCTCTCTCCCTCATGGCGATGGATTCCACCAGGAATGAGGTCTCGAGAGTGATTAATATTAATATAAGTTGTAAGAACTTATTTCGCAATCGAGCTAAAATAAATTTGTATAAACTAACAGAAAAAACAAAGGAGTCCAACTGAAAGAACCTCTATGCATTCTGGGATAAATCAAACTTTATCTGCCAAGGGAGGTAATAGAAAAGCGAGCGAGGTCGCTCATTGTGTACTTGGTGTACTTAACCCTTTCAACACCACAGACCTCTAAATAGGCTTACAAAAAGTGTAGATCCAGATGAGACGGCTCGTCAGTGATATGACTATTTTTAGACATAATTACCCATTTTGATAAATGAACTTGTCCAAATGTGATTTTCTGATTCATTTATTGGTTTATGAATATCATGGACCAGTCCATGTGAGTTACTTGGTGTTGAATGGGTTAATTACACCAGGATTGCACATGGCAAAGATATAAGAAATGTATGGATATGCATGGCTGCTGTGCATGCACTTTATAATGATATGTAAAATAACTAGGTAAATTTGTCATGTCTGTGTACTGTAGTTGTGTGTGTGGTTGGAATGCAATAACAAGTTGTTTGTTGCACACGGATCTTGTTAATTTATTTCATTTTCATTAAGTATACCGGTACTTACTACCCATCCCATAACGGATCTATTTACCCATTTCATTCTGGATACCATTCAAACAGTATTTGCAAAGAACATAGAGAGTCAGATCAGCCGCCATGGAATGTGCCGTCTGATCAGGCTCTATGCTGTTTGCTATTCAGATGATCTTGCCAAGACACTTGGCTATGTAGCAAACAACATAGATCCTGATCAGCATGCAGCGTGACGCTGCGGCTGATCTGGATCTATGATGTTTGCAAAAGTCTTTAAATGTATCCAGAATGAAATGGGTTGATGTGAAATTTTTGTATGGTGGGGAGGGCAGCCATTTACATTGGATGCATATAGCATTTATTTAGATCCATTTGCCATTCATTAGAGCCGTTTGCCATTTATTCTGTAACCTATATTCACTGATGGTCATGGGTTCAAGCCCCGCTCAGGCCGTGTCTCATTTATATGAAAAAGTTTGCAGTTTCTTACGGAGGTTGGTGCACCAAGTACTGGTTAATCGCTGGACCCTGCCCAGGAAATGTGTTGTTAGGTAAACTGCCCGCTTGAGATATAGCCCAAAATGTTGCTGATGCAGACGTAAAACCTGAACAGACTGCAAACTTGCCATTTATTCATTGGAATGTTTTGCCATTCATTGGAGCCATTTGCCATTATTTCACCTTTCATTAAATTCTATCCTTCCCATTCGTCAAATGCAGTCACACGATGACCCTGCATGGGACTGTTGGGGGTCAGTATAGTTTGTACGGTCAGTAGAAGAAATGCAGTCACACGATGACCCTACATGGGACTGTTGAGGGTCAGTATAGTTTGTACGGTCAGTAGAAGAAATGCAGTCGCACGATGACCCTGCATGGGACTGTTGAGGGTCAGTATAGTTTGTACGGTCAGTAGAAAAAATGGCTGCTTTCTAACTAAAACTCTGGATTCAGTATTACAAAAGTATTACAAAAGTGTTAATTAACTTTCTTTATTCAAATAAATCAGCATCAAAATGTAGTTAGAATGAAGCGATAGCCTCCTATGTTCTAGCTACCCATCAGTAACCAAATCTACAGCACTAACATAAAGGTCAATGAAAAGGGAGCAAAGGAAGTTTAAATAACGAAAAGATACTGACAGGCAGCAGTCATCCTCTAACTTTACAGTTTGAGTCGCCGATTTATTTGACTAAAATAAGTTCAGAAAACAATTAAATGCATGTACAGTCAAACCTGTGCTAAAGGCCCCCTCCTCCGAATAAAGGCCGCATATGAATAACCTGTCCCTAAAGACCACCATTTTTCTCTCCCGTCGAGCCATTTTCAATGCATTTAAACCCTCTATTGAGAGGCCACCTGCCAACAAAGGCCACTTTTTGACTTTTCCGAGGGTGGCTTTTATAGACAGGTTTGACTGTACATTTAAAATTCTGAATCGATGCAATAATTCCAATATTTTTAAAATTAAAGGTTGTCAATGCAATAAATTAGTTATTGGATTTATTACTGACCCACCATAGTTATGTGGTGTCAGTAATATCTATTATGGATTCGGCTATCGCCTTACCCTCCATTAATTCTACTGACCACCACATAACTAGCATGGAGGGTCAGTAGCATTGGCAAGGATGGAAGCATGTATGTGGTCATTCATGCAGGAGGAAACCTTAGTACCTGGAGAAAACCCATCTGTCCAAACTTGCGATCACCAAGGTCATGGTTATTTTTGGAATCCACAACATTTCTATCAATTTCAGGGATCATTCTAGAGGGCGATGTGGGCGAAATTGTCGCCCTAGGGACCCTGACTTCGCCCTCTGGGGGCCCCACTTCTCCCAAGAAAAAACCCAACACTATGTTCACCATATGCAGGAATTTATTATTTTCAATTGCGTCAGAAATAGGTCATTAACTTTCAAAACATGCTTCAATCCCAGATTCAATCAACCAAACCAAGTTATTATATGCATCTGTATTGCACAATAAACCTTGTATTGCACAATAACAGATTAATATTTCTCGGAAGCCATTAAAAAACACTGTCACATCTATGTGTCATGACAACAAGAATGTCCTGCTTGTATTGCATAGATTTTTACCTTCGTACCTGGCCTTTTGTAGTTGATGACGACAACTGTTTTAGACTTATTATGGTGATTTAACGAGTTGATTACGCGAGTCTCACATTATCCATGACGATTCTCAATCGTTTTTTCTTTGAATGTTATTAATTTCAGGGTTCCCGCTGTCGGTCAAAAAAACAAATACTGCCGCTCAATTTTGTGAATTGGTGAAAATATGTGGCGCAATCATTTTTAACAAAAAAAATTTGCACATGTTTTGTCAAATACATGACTTGAAAAATTTATCTGTGAACTATATGGCTCTTAGTTGGCTCCAAGTTTTTCAAATATTTGGATCCAGATTTTTCAATTGGCGACTGCAGAAGTGGCGCAGACGGGGAACCCTGCATTCAGTGCAATAATTATAAATTCATATTTTGTTTGAGCTGAGGTCATCTACCTGAGATGAGGTCATCTACCTGAGATGAGGTTGTCTCTACCTGAAGGGAGGTTGATGCATGACAAAGTTGCCATGAGTGTATGCGCTACCAAAGAATTCATTATGAAAGCCTGTGACAGCTTGTAGACGATAATGGCATTTAAATTATTCCATTCATTTATTTCGTTTCAGCATTATACATGATGTGTACTGTAACATACAATGTACGGTAGAAATGTAATCACTGTCACTTTACCTTTGTTTTATAACATAATGTAGAAAGTCACCTCATCTCCCCACGCCCATACTCCTCATCCCCACCAATCTAATCCCTCATATCCACCCGTCCATCTAATCCCCCATATCCACCCGCCCATCTAATCCCCCATATCCACCCGCCCATCTAATCCCCCATATCCACCCACCCATCTAATCCCTCATATCCACCCACCCATCTAATCCTCATATCCACCCACCCATCTAATCCCCCATATCCACCCACCCATCTAATCCCTCATATCCACCGCCCATCTAATCCCTCATATCCACCCACCCGTCTAATCCCTCATATCCACACGTCCATCTAATCCTCATATCCACCCCATCTAATCCCTCATATCCACCCGCCTTAATCCCTCATATCCACCCGCCCTCTAATCCCTCATATCCACCCGCCTCTAATCCTCATATCCACCCACCGGCTAATCCCCATATCCACCCATCCATCTAATCCTCATATCCACCCATCCATCTAATCCCTCATATCCACCCACCCATCTAATCCCTCATATCCACCGCCCATCTAATCCCTCATATCCACCCACCCATCTAATCCCTCATATCCACCCACCCATCTAATCCCCCATATCCACCCACCCATCTAATCCCTCATATCCACCCACCCATCTAATCCCTCATATCCACACGTCCATCTAATCCCTCATATCCACCCGCCCATCTAATCCCACAAACAAAACAAGCAACCCACTGCCATCTCCCACCCACTCTCCTTATGCCCATCCCCCATTCCAACCACCCATCTCCCCCATCACCCACACCACATAAACAAACATCAGATTTGTTTATTTACTGAGCATGCATTATGTAATTAAAGATAATCAAGCAGGCAGAAATCTAGCCTGCCCCTTTTCGGACCCACCCTGCCCTTTCTTCCACTCTAGAATAAACCCTAGTCATACCCATCAACGTTTCTAGAAATCATGAGTAATGGGTCAGTGGTACAGGAGACTCTGGAATGGGTCTCTCTCTGTATCATTGCACTATCCTCCAAAAATCTAAAATGACTAATCTATTCAGGAGGATCGCTCATATGGGCGACCGGTAGCGATGATATATAAACGTTATAACACATACATGCATTAGGCTAGACCAATATCTTATCAATATCAAAAGCACTCATTATATCTCAATACTGCTGATACACAATAGGCACACTGTACTACATACGTATTTACTCTCCTATAAGATGCACAAATAATAAATTTGATTTGCCAAAATGCTATTGACAAGTTCAGTTTACAGACAGACCTGTGAAAGTCTATGCTTTTGTTGCAACCTTTCAGTTATTTCAAAGGTCATCAATTATTGAGTTGGAACAAACTGATTAAAACAATTAATTTTTAAAATTTTTGATCACTCGCCAATTTGAGACAATAATCTTGTGATAAAAATCCCGTCTTACAGGCAGGTAAGTACGGTACTCAACAACCAATACCATTAGGAATAGATAATGTCGTGTAGCGGCAGCTATATATGGGTAGCAATTAATGTGTTGTATTGCGTCTATATGGAGTAATCGGTTAAATGCACTTTTCTTTCAGGGCATAATGAGGAAGAAGCTGTCCAGTTGAAGGTCATAGAATTTCATGGAAATGTGAAAACCGTCCTCTCATCATACCCATTTCACTTCTACAAAGACGGAGCGTTTTATCTCTCACAGTTCCTTATAGAGAGTGTGTTTAGTACAGATGCGCTTGACGATTTGGAGTTAATCAATTCGGACAATTTTAATCTGGCGGATGAGGAGTTGTCTACCTTAGATACGAGATTGAGTCGGGCATTGACATATCATATATATCCAGAATGGTGGTCATTAGTGGGGGCTGACTCACATCATGGTAAGCATTGTTGTTGCTGGGGGGGGGGGCTGACACACATCACTGTTAGCTCGGTTGTCTCTCGATTTCAGACGTGTAAACATTTTTGTTTAACATCTTATTTGGTATATTGTTTACCGTAGCTGAATTAAAGCAAAAATGTAGTTAAGAAACAATCGCACATAAACATCAACCACTCCCTCTTGATTCAGCAGTAAATATTAGGCTGAGAAAGACATTTAGGCCAGTTCCAGGTATAAATTCTCCCATACAAACACTTGTGATATTAACAGACTAATCTGTAGTCCAGTGGTTAACACGCTGGACTGGTAATCCAGAGATTGCAGGTTCGACCCCCCGTCTGATCCTAATAAAATTAACAGTCTTTCAGATGGGACTTTAAACCGAGGTCTCGTGTCGGTGCTTTACACTGTGCACATAAAAGAACGAGAGTAGACTCTTTGTCTGTATCATTGCACTATCCTCCAAAAATCTAAAATGACAAATCTCTTCAGGAGGCGTCGCTCATATTGGCAACCGGTCGCGACGATAAATAAACGTAAAACACACTTGTGATTATATATTTCAGATAGCGTAGTACCCAGAGAATCACTTCTGCACTTTGCCGCTAGACTTGGTCTCAACAGGGTAGCGGCATTCTTTCTACATAAGGCTGGCAGCGAACAAATTCTCAAGTTACACAATAAAAATGGACAGTTACCAAGAGATGTTGCCCTAGACAACGGACATAGTGGCTTAGCGGAACTCCTCTCCGGGTATGTTATTGTACTGTATACTATTATTTGTGGTGTACATTCCACCTTATCGGTTCAGCTGTATTAGATCAATACAATTTGGAATAAAATATGTAATCAGGGCTCCCTCTACCCGAAATTTTGTCTGCGCCACTTTTGTTGTTTTAAATAAATACTGGAGCCAATTTGAAAAACTTGGAGCCAACCAAGAGCCATATAGTTCAGAGATAAATATTTGACTAAATATGTTCGCAAATTCTCCAAATTTAGCACCAATATTACTTTTTTGTCGCAATTGGCGCCACTAGTGACCGACAGTGGGAAACCTGGGTAATCCTTTGTATTTGTATTAGGTCGCTAGGGAGTATATGACAGAAGAATTTACGGGGGGGGGGAGATTTTAAAATACAGTTCAACACCTCCAGATTCTCATAATTAGCGGCACGTCTGGCAAACATCAGTGTCACTAATTGGTTGTTTGCAAGATGGCTAAAGAGGAATTTTGGTTTGAATATATGCATCACTTTGTACTGTAGTAAATGCAGAGATTGGGGCACTCAGTACTGGTTAACCGCTGCAGCCTGCCCAGGAAAGGTGTTAGGTAAACTGCCCGTCCACGATATAGCCCAAAAATGATGCTGATGAAGGCGTAAAACCGAACAAACAAACAAGTTAATCGTAAATGAAATAGTATTTTTAATTTCGCAAGATTTCCTTATTCATATAGGTTACTAGGTATTTAAAGTCAACGAAATCGGGAAACAGGACGGAATTGTACCGTGATTTAGATAATCATTACGAGAGCTTTATTTCCCTATATTTATTATTAGTTTTCGTCCTTTTCTTCAAAGATGCGTTTTATACAGCAAATAAGTTATTTTCCTTGGAATTTCTCTGTTTTTTAACTGCTTCTTATACTCCAGTGCGACCTATATATAGACGATTATGGTACCCACCCACCCTGCTCCAAATCCTAAATCCTTGCACCTGTGGAGGTATTGATGTTCACTTTTATATTGTAGATACAACATTAATAGCTTGATGCCATTGGGTCGTTTGTTGGAGACTGACGACGGTGTAATTCAAACACAGGATTCTGGCTATGTGACCTTAACCTCGAAATTAGAAACACATCACAGAACTACTGGTAAGGGTTGACATTTAGAAAAGTAACTTCTGAGAATGATATTATGGACTTTCTTTCATGACTATTATGCATTATTGGATCACCTTTTTTATCCATCAGTATAAGTGTGTCAATTAGTATTTGTCTAAAAGTTTTCACTTTGTATAAGTGTGGTGTCCGGCGTCTATTTGTCGCTACAAGTATTCAATTAGTAATTGAGGGGTGTCCAGCATCTCTCTATCGCTGTTCACCATTGCTTCCAACGACATCGCCTGTGTCCATCATCTCTATGTCGCTGTTCATCAATGTTTCCAACGACATCGCCTGTATCCAGCATCTCTATGTCGCTGTTCATCATTGCTTCCAACGACATCGCCTGTGTCCAGCATCTCTCTATCGGTGTTCATCAATGTTTCCAATGACATCGCCTGTGTCCAGCATCTCTCTATCGCTGTTCATCAATGTTTCCAACGACATCGCCTGTGTCCAGCATCTCTATGTCGCTGTTCATCAATGCTTCCAACGACATTGCCTGTGTCCAGCATCTCTATGACGCTGTTCATCATTGCTTCCAACGACATCGCCTGTGTCCAGCATCTCTCTATCGCTGTTCATCATTGCTTCCAACGACATCGCCTGTGTCCAGCATCTCTCTATCGCTGTTCATCATTGTTTCCAACAACATCGCCTGTGTCCAGCGCCTCTATGTCGCTGTTCAACATTGTTTCCAACGACATCGCCTGTGTCCATCATCTCTATGTCGCTGTTCTTCAATGTTTCCAACGACATCGCCTGTGTCCAGCATCTCTATGTCGCTGTTCATCAATGTTTCCAACGACATCGCCTGTGTCCAGCATCTCTATGTCGCTGTTCATCATTGCTTCCAACGACATCGCCTGTGTCCAGCATCTCTATGTCGCTGTTCATCAATGTTTCCAACGACATCGCCTGTGTCCAGCATCTCTATGTCGCTGTTCATCAATGTTTCCAACGACATCGCCTGTGTCCAGCATCTCTATGTCGCTGTTCATCATTGCTTCCAACGACATCGCCTGTGTCCAACATCTCTATGTCGCTGTTCATCATTGTTTCCAACGACATCGCCTGTGTCCAGCATCTCTCTATCGCTGTTCATCAATGCTTCCAACGACATTGCCTGTGTCCAGCATCTCTATGTCGCTGTTCATCATTGCTTCCAACGACATCGCCTGTGTCCAACATCTCTATGTCGCTGTTCATCATTGTTTCCAACGACATCGCCTGTGTCCAGCGTCTCTGTCGCTGTTCAACATTGCTTCCAACGACATCGCCTGTGTCCAGCATCTCTATGTCGGTGTTCATCAATGTTTCCAACGACATCGCCTGTGTCCAGCATCTCTCTATCGCTGTTCATCAATGTTTCCAACGACATTACCTGTGTCCAGCATCTCTATGACGCTGTTCATCAATGCTTCCAACGACATTGCCTGTGTTCAGCATCTCTATGTCGCTGTTCATCATTGCTTCCAACGACATCGCCTGTGTCCAGCATCTCTATGTCGCTGTGCTTCAATGTTTCCAATGACATCGCCTGTGTCCAGCATCTCTATGTCGCTGTTCATCAATGCTTCTAACGACATCGCCTGTGTCCAGCATCTCTATGTCGCTGTTCACCATTGCTTCCAACGACATTGCCTGTGTCCAGCATCTCTATGACGCTGTTCATCATTGCTTCCAACGACATCGCCTGTGTCCAGCATCTCTATGGCGCTGTTCATCATTGCTTCCAACGACATCGCCTGCGTCAAGCATCTCTATGTCGGTGTTCATCAATGTTTCCAACGACATCGCCTGTGTCCAGCATCTCTCTATCGCTGTTCATCAATGTTTCCAACGACATTGCCTGTGTCCAGCATCTCTATGTCGCTGTTCATCAATGCTTCGAACGACATTGCCTGTGTCCAGCATCTCTATGACGCTGTTCATCAATGCTTCCAACGACATCGCCTGTGTCCAGCATCTCTATGTCGCTGTTCATCATTGCTTCCAACGACATCGCCTGTGTCCAGCATCTCTATGTCGCTGTTCATCAATGTTTCCAACGACATCGCCTGTGTCCAGCATCTCTATGTCGCTGTTCATCAATGTTTACATCGACATCGCCTGTGTCCAGCATCTCTGTCGCTGTTCATCATTGTTTCCAACGACATCGCCTGTGTCCAGAATCTCTCTATCGGTGTTCATCAATGTTTCCAATGACATCGCCTGTGTCCAGCATCTCTCTATCGCTGTTCATCAATGTTTCCAACGACATCGCCTGTGTCCAGCATCTCTATGTCGCTGTTCATCAATGCTTCCAACGACATCGCCTGTGTCCAGCATCTCTATGTCGCTGTTCACCATTGTTTCCAACGACATCGCCTGTGTCCAGCGTCTCTATGTCGCTGTTCATCAATGTTTCCAATGACATCGCCTGTGTCCAGCATCTCTATGTCGCTGTTCACCATTGTTTCCAACGACATTGCCTGTGTCCAGCATCTCTATGTCGCTGTTCATCAATGTTTCCAATGACATCGCCTGTGTCCAGCATCTCTATGACGCTGTTCATCAATGCTTCCAACGACATTGCCTGTGTCCAGCATCTCTATGACGCTGTTCATCATTGCTTCCAACGACATCGCCTGTGTCCAGCATCTCTGTCGCTGTTCATCATTGTTTCCAACGACATCGCCTGCGTCCAGCATCTCTCTATCGGTGTTCATCAATGTTTCCAATGACATCGCCTGTGTCCAGCATCTCTCTATCGCTGTTCATCAATGTTTCCAACGACATCGCCTGTGTCCAGCATCTCTATGTCGCTGTTCATCAATGCTTCCAACGACATTGCCTGTGTCCAGCATCTCTATGACGCTGTTCATCATTGCTTCCAATGACATCACCTGTGTCCAGCATCTCTATGTCGCTGTTCATCATTGCTTCCAACGACATTGCCTGTGTCCAGCATCTCTATGACGCTGTTCATCAATGCTTCCAATGACATTGCCTGTGTCCAGCATCTCTATGACGCTGTTCATCATTGCTTCCAACGACATCGCCTGTGTCCAGCATCTCTCTATCTCTGTTCATCATTGCTTCCAACGACATCGCCTGTGTCCAGCATCTCTCTATCGCTGTTCATCATTGTTTCCAACGACATCGCCTGTGTCCAGCGCCTCTATGTCGCTGTTCAACATTGCTTCCAACGACATCGCCTGTGTCCATCATCTCTATGTCGCTGTTCTTCAATGTTTCCAACGACATCGCCTGTGTCCAGCATCTCTATGTCGCTGTTCATCAATGTTTCCAACGACATCGCCTGTGTCCAGCATCTCTATGTCACTGTTCATCATTGCTTCCAACGACATCGCCTGTGTCCAGCATCTCTATGTCGCTGTTCATCAATGTTTCCAACGACATCGCCTGTGTCCAGCATCTCTATGTCGCTGTTCATCAATGTTTACATCGACATCGCCTGTGTCCAGCATCTCTATGTCGCTGTTTATCATTGCTTCCAACGACATCGCCTGTGTCCAGCATCTCTATGTCGCTGTTCATCAATGTTTCCAACGACATCGCCTGTGTCCAGCATCTCTATGTCGCTGTTCATCAATGTTTCCAACGACATCGCCTGTGTCCAGCATCTCTATGTCGCTGTTCATCAATGACATCGCCTGTGTCCAGCATCTCTTCGTTTCATCATTGCTTCCAACGACATCGCCTGTGTCCAGCATCTCTATGTCGCTGTTCATCAATGTTTCCAACGACATCGCCTGTGTCCAGCATCTCTATGTCGCTGTTCATCAATGTTTCCAACGACATCGCCTGTGTCCAGCATCTCTATGTCGCTGTTCATCATTGCTTCCAACGACATCGCCTGTGTCCAGCATCTCTATGTCGCTGTTCATCAATGTTTCCAACGACATCGCCTGTGTCCAGCATCTCTATGTCGCTGTTCATCATTGCTTCCAATGACATCGCCTGTGTCCAACATCTCTATGTCGCTGTTCATCATTGTTTCCAACGACATCGCCTGTGTCCAGCATCTCTCTATCGCTGTTCATCAATGCTTCCAACGACATTGCCTGTGTCCAGCATCTCTCTATCGCTGTTCATCATTGCTTCCAACGACATTGCCTGTGTCCAGCATCTCTCTATCGCTGTTCATCAATGCTTACAACGACATTGCCTGTGTCCAGCATCTCTCTATCGCTGTTCATCATTGCTTCCAACGACATCGCCTGTGTCAAGCATCTCTCTATCGCTGTTCATCATTGCTTCCAACGACATCGCCTGTGTCCAGCATCTCTCTATCGCTGTTCATCATTGTTTCCAACGACATCGCCTGTGTCCAGCGCCTCTATGTCGCTGTTCAACATTGCTTCCAACGACATCGCCTGTGTCCAGCATCTCTATGTCGGTGTTCATCAATGTTTCCAACGACATCGCCTGTGTCCAGCATCTCTCTATCGCTGTTCATCAATGTTTCCAACGACATTACCTGTGTCCAGCATCTCTATGACGCTGTTCATCAATGCTTCCAACGACATTGCCTGTGTCCAGCATCTCTATGTCGCTGTTCATCATTGCTTCCAACGACATCGCCTGTGTCCAGCATCTCTCTATCTCTGTTCATCATTGCTTCCAACGACATCGCCTGTGTCCAGCATCTCTCTATCGCTGTTCATCATTGTTTCCAACAACATCGCCTGTGTCCAGCGCCTCTATGTCACTGTTCAACATTGCTTCCAACGACATCGCCTGTGTCCATCATCTCTATGTCGCTGTTCTTCAATGTTTCCAACGACATCGCCTGTGTCCAGCATCTCTATGTCGCTGTTCATCAATGTTTCCAACGACATCGCCTGTGTCCAGCATCTCTATGTCGCTGTTCATCAATGTTTCCAACGACATCGCCTGTGTCCAGCATCTCTATGTCGCTGTTCATCAATGTTTCCAACGACATCGCCTGTGTCCAGCATCTCTATGTCGCTGTTCATCAATGCTTCCAACGACATCGCCTGTGTCCAGCATCTCTATGTCGCTGTTCATCAATGTTTCCAACGACATCGCCTGTGTCCAGCATCTCTATGTCGCTGTTCATCAATGTTTCCAATGACATCGCCTGTGTCCAGCATCTCTATGTCGCTGTTCATCAATGTTTCCAACGACATCGCCTGTGTCCAGCATCTCTATGTCGCTGTTCATCAATGTTTACAACGACATCGCCTGTGTCCAGCATCTCTATGTCGCTGTTCATCAATGTTTCCAACGACATCGCCTGTGTCCAGCATCTCTATGTCGCTGTTCATCAATGTTTCCAATGACATCGCCTGTGTCCAGCATCTCTATGTCGGTTCATCATTGCTTCCAACGACATCGCCTGTGTCCAGCATCTCTATGTCGCTGTTCATCAATGCTTCCAACGACATCGCCTGTGTCCAGCATCTCTATGTCGCTGTTCATCAATGTTTCCAACGACATCGCCTGTGTCCAGCATCTCTATGTCGCTGTTCATCATTGCTTCCAACGACATCGCCTGTGTCCAGCATCTCTATGTCGCTGTTCATCAATGTTTCCAACGACATCGCCTGTGTCCAGCATCTCTATGTCGCTGTTCATCATTGCTTCCAACGACATCGCCTGTGTCCAGCATCTCTATGTCGCTGTTCATCATTGTTTCCAACGACATCGCCTGTGTCCAGCATCTCTCTATCGCTGTTCAATGCTTCCAACGACATGCCTGTGTCCAGCATCTCTCTATCGCTGTTCGTCATTGTTTCCAACGACATCGCCTGTGTCCAGCACCTCTATGTCGCTGTTCAACATTGCTTCCAACGACATCGCCTGTGTCCAGCATCTCTATGTCGGTGTTCAATGTTTCCAACGACATCGCCTGTGTCCAGCATCTCTCTATCGCTGTTCATCAATGTTTCCAACGACATTACCTGTGTCCAGCATCTCTATGACGCTGTTCATCAATGCTTCCAACGACATTGCCTGTGTCCAGCATCTCTATGTCGCTGTTCATCATTGCTTCCAACGACATCGCCTGTGTCCAGCATCTCTCTATCTCTGTTCATCATTGCTTCCAACGACATCGCCTGTGTCCAGCATCTCTCTATCGCTGTTCATCATTGTTTCCAACAACATCGCCTGTGTCCAGCGCCTCTATGTCACTGTTCAACATTGCTTCCAACGACATCGCCTGTGTCCATCATCTCTATGTCGCTGTTCTTCAATGTTTCCAACGACATCGCCTGTGTCCAGCATCTCTATGTCGCTGTTCATCAATGTTTCCAACGACATCGCCTGTGTCCAGCATCTCTATGTCGCTGTTCATCAATGTTTCCAACGACATCGCCTGTGTCCAGCATCTCTATGTCGCTGTTCATCAATGTTTCCAACGACATCGCCTGTGTCCAGCATCTCTATGTCGCTGTTCATCATTGCTTCCAACGACATCGCCTGTGTCCAGCATCTCTATGTCGCTGTTCATCAATGTTTCCAACGACATCGCCTGTGTCCAGCATCTCTATGTCGCTGTTCATCAATGCTTCCAACGACATCGCCTGTGTCCAGCATCTCTATGTCGCTGTTCATCATTGCTTCCAACGACATCGCCTGTGTCCAGCATCTCTATGTCGCTGTTCATCAATGTTTCCAACGACATCGCCTGTGTCCAGCATCTCTATGTCGCTGTTCATCAATGTTTCCAACGACATCGCCTGTGTCCAGCATCTCTATGTCGCTGTTCATCAATGTTTCCAACGACATCGCCTGTGTCCAGCATCTCTATGTCGCTGTTCATCATTGCTTCCAACGACATCGCCTGTGTCCAACATCTCTATGTCGCTGTTCATCATTGTTTCCAACGACATCGCCTGTGTCCAGCATCTCTCTATCGCTGTTCATCAATGCTTCCAACGACATTGCCTGTGTCCAGCATCTCTCTATCGCTGTTCATCATTGCTTCCAACGACATTGCCTGTGTCCAGCATCTCTCTATCGCTGTTCATCAATGCTTCCAACGACATTGCCTGTGTCCAGCATCTCTCTATCGCTGTTCATCATTGCTTCCAACGACATCGCCTGTGTCCAGCATCTCTCTATCGCTGTTCATCATTGCTTCCAACGACATCGCCTGTGTCCAGCATCTCTCTATCGCTGTTCATCATTGTTTCCAACGACATCGCCTGTGTCCAGCGCCTCTATGTCGCTGTTCAACATTGCTTCCAATGACATCGCCTGTGTCCAGCATCTCTATGGCGGTGTTCATCAATGTTTCCAACGACATTACCTGTGTCCAGCATCTCTATGACGCTGTTCATCAATGCTTCCAACGACATTGCCTGTGTCCAGCATCTCTATGTCGCTGTTCATCATTGCTTCCAACGACATCGCCTGTGTCCAGCATCTCTATGTCGCTGTGCTTCAATGTTTCCAATGACATCGCCTGTGTCCAGCATCTCTATGTCGCTGTTCATCAATGCTTCCAACGACATCGCCTGTGTCCAGCATCTCTATGTCGCTGTTCACCATTGCTTCCAACGACATTGCCTGTGTCCAGCATCTCTATGACGCTGTTCATCATTGCTTCCAACGACATCGCCTGTGTCCGGCATCTCTATGGCGCTGTTCATCATTGCCTCAACGACATCGCCTGCGTCCAGCATCTCTATGTCGGTGTTCATCAATGTTTCCAACGACATCGCCTGTGTCCAGCATCTCTCTATCGCTGTGCATCAATGTTTCCAACGACATCGCCTGTGTCCAGCATCTCTATGTCGCTGTTCATCAATGCTTCGAACGACATTGCCTGTGTCCAGCATCTCTATGACGCTGTTCATCAATGCTTCCAACGACATCGCCTGTGTCCATCATCTCTATGTCGCTGTTCATCAATGTTTCCAACGACATCGCCTGTGTCCAGCATCTCTATGTCGCTGTTCATCATTGCTTCCAACGACATCGCCTGTGTCCATCATCTCTATGTTGCTGTTCATCAATGTTTCCAACGACATCGCCTGTGTCCATCATCTCTATGTCGCTGTTCATCATTGCTTCCAACGACATCGCCTGCGTCCAGCATCTCTATGTTGGTGTTCATCAATGTTTCCAACAACATCGCCTGTGTCCAGCATCTCTCTATCGGTGTTCATCAATGTTTCCAATGACATCGCCTGTGTCCAGCATCTCTCTATCGCTGTTCATCAATGTTTCCAACGACATCGCCTGTGTCCAGCATCTCTATGTCGTTGTTCATCAATGCTTCCAACGACATTGCCTGTGTCCAGCATCTCTATGACGCTGTTCATCATTGCTTCCAACGACATCGCCTGTGTCCAGCATCTCTATGACGCTGTTCATCATTGCTTCCAACGACATTGCCTTTGTCCAGCATCTCTATGTCGCTGTTCATCAATGCTTCCAACGACATTGCCTGTGTCCAGCATCTCTATGACGCTGTTCATCATTGCTTCCAACGACATTGCCTGTGTCCAGCATCTCTATGACGCTGTTCATCATTGCTTCCAACGACATCGCCTGTGTCCAGCATCTCTCTGTCGCTGTTCATCATTGCTTCCAACGACATCGCCTGTGTCCAGCATCTCTCTATCGCTGTTCATCATTGTTTCCAACGACATCGCCTGTGTCCAGCGCCTCTATGTCGCTGTTCACATTGCTTCCAACGACATCGCCTGTGTCCATCATCTCTATGTCGCTGTTCTTCAATGTTTCCAACGACATCGCCTGTGTCCAGCATCTCTATGACGCTGTTCTTCAATGTTTCCAACGACATCGCCTGTGTCCAGCATCTCTCTATCGCTGTTCATCAATGCTTCCAACGACATTGCCTGTGTCCAGCATCTCTATGTCGCTGTTCATCAATGCTTCCAACGACATTGCCTGTGTCCAGCATCTCTATGTCGCTGTTCACCATTGCTTCCAACGACATTGCCTGTGTCCAGCATCTCTATGTCGCTGTTCACCATTGCTTCCAACGACATCGCCTGTGTCCAGCATCTCTATGTCGCTGTTCATCAATGTTTCCAACGACATCGCCTGTGTCCAGCATCTCTATGTCGCTGTTCATCAATGTTTCCAACGACATCGCCTGTGTCCAGCATCTCTATGTCGCTGTTCATCATTTCCAACGACATCGCCTGTGTCCACATCTCATGGCTGTTCATCATGTTCCAACGACATCGCTGTGTCCAGCATCTCTCTATCGCTGTTCATCAATGCTTCCAACGACATTGCCTGTGTCAGCATCTCTATGACGCTGTTCATCATTGCTTCCAACGACATCGCCTGTGTCCAGCATCTCTCTATCGCTGTTCATCATTGCTTCCAACGACATCGCCTGTGTCCAGCATCTCTCTATCGCTGTTCATCATTGTTTCCAACGACATCGCCTGTGTCCAGCGCCTCTATGTCGCTGTTCAACATTGCTTCCAACGACATCGCCTGTGTCCAGCATCTCTATGTCGCTGTTCATCATTGCTTCCAACGACATCGCCTGTGTCCAGCATCTCTATGTCGCTGTTCATCAATGTTTCCAACGACATCGCCTGTGTCCAGCATCTCTATGTCGCTGTTCATCAATGTTTCCAACGACATCGCCTGTGTCCAGCATCTCTATGTCGCTGTTCATCATTGCTTCCAACGACATCGCCTGTGTCCAACATCTCAATGTTGCTGTTCATCATTGTTTCCAACGACATCGCTTGTGTCCAGCATCTCTCTATCGCTGTTCATCAATGCTTCCAACGACATTGCCTGTGTCAGCATCTCTATGACGCTGTTCATCATTGCTTCCAACGACATCGCCTGTGTCCAGCATCTCTCTATCGCTGTTCATCATTGCTTCCAACGACATCGCCTGTGTCCAGCATCTCTCTATCGCTGTTCATCATTGTTTCCAACGACATCGCCTGTGTCCAGCGCCTCTATGTCGCTGTTCAACATTGCTTCCAACGACATCGCCTGTGTCCAGCATCTCTATGTCGCTGTTCATCATTGCTTCCAACGACATCGCCTGCGTCCAGCATCTCTATGTTGGTGTTCATCAATGTTTCCAACAACATCGCCTGTGTCCAGCATCTCTCTATCGGTGTTCATCAATGTTTCCAATGACATCGCCTGTGTCCAGCATCTCTCTATCGCTGTTCATCAATGTTTCCAACGACATCGCCTGTGTCCAGCATCTCTATGTCGTTGTTCATCAATGCTTCCAACGACATTGCCTGTGTCCAGCATCTCTATGACGCTGTTCATCATTGCTTCCAACGACATCGCCTGTGTCCAGCATCTCTATGACGCTGTTCATCATTGCTTCCAACGACATTGCCTTTGTCCAGCATCTCTATGTCGCTGTTCATCAATGCTTCCAACGACATTGCCTGTGTCCAGCATCTCTATGACGCTGTTCATCATTGCTTCCAACGACATTGCCTGTGTCCAGCATCTCTATGACGCTGTTCATCATTGCTTCCAACGACATCGCCTGTGTCCAGCATCTCTCTATCGCTGTTCATCATTGTTTCCAACGACATCGCCTGTGTCCAGCGCCTCTATGTCGCTGTTCAACATTGCTTCCAACGACATCGCCTGTGTCCATCATCTCTATGTCGCTGTTCTTCAATGTTTCCAACGACATCGCCTGTGTCCAGCATCTCTATGACGCTGTTCTTCAATGTTTCCAACGACATCGCCTGTGTCCAGCATCTCTCTATCGCTGTTCATCAATGCTTCCAGCGACATTGCCTGTGTCCAGCATCTCTATGTCGCTGTTCATCATTGCTTCCAACGACATCGCCTGTGTCCAGCATCTCTATGTCGCTGTTCATCAATGCTTCCAACGACATTGCCTGTGTCCAGCATCTCTATGTCGCTGTTCACCATTGCTTCCAACGACATTGCCTGTGTCCAGCATCTCTATGTCGCTGTTCACCATTGCTTCCAACGACATCGCCTGTGTCCAGCATCTCTATGTCGCTGTTCATCAATGTTTCCAACGACATCGCCTGTGTCCAGCATCTCTATGTCGCTGTTCATCAATGTTTCCAACGACATCGCCTGTGTCCAGCATCTCTATGTCGCTGTTCATCATTGCTTCCAACGACATCGCCTGTGTCCAACATCTCTATGTTGCTGTTCATCATTGTTTCCAACGACATCGCTTGTGTCCAGCATCTCTCTATCGCTGTTCATCAATGCTTCCAACGACATTGCCTGTGTCAGCATCTCTATGACGCTGTTCATCATTGCTTCCAACGACATCGCCTGTGTCCAGCATCTCTCTATCGCTGTTCATCATTGCTTCCAACGACATCGCCTGTGTCCAGCATCTCTCTATCGCTGTTCATCATTGTTTCCAACGACATCGCCTGTGTCCAGCGCCTCTATGTCGCTGTTCAACATTGCTTCCAACGACATCGCCTGTGTCCAGCATCTCTATGTCGGTGTTCATCAATGTTTCCAACGACATCGCCTGTGTCCAGCATCTCTCTATCGCTGTTCATCAATGTTTCCAACGACATTGCCTGTGTCCAGCATCTCTATGTCGCTGTTCATCATTGCTTCCAACGACATCGCCTGTGTCCAGCATCTCTATGTCGCTGTGCTTCAATGTTTCCAATGACATCGCCTGTGTCCAGCATCTCTATGTCGCTGTTCACCATTGCTTCCAACGACATTGCCTGTGTCCAGCATCTCTATGACGCTGTTCATCATTGCTTCCAACGACATCGCCTGTGTCCAGCATCTCTATGGCGCTGTTCATCATTGCTTCCAACGACATCGCCTGCGTCCAGCATCTCTATGTCGGTGTTCATCAATGTTTCCAACGACATCGCCTGTGTCCAGCATCTCTCTATCGCTGTTCATCAATGTTTCCAACGACATCGCCTGTGTCCAGCATCTCTATGTCGCTGTTCACCATTGCTTCCAACGACATCGCCTGTGTCCAGCATCTCTCTATCGCTGTTCATCAATGCTTCCAACGACATTGCCTGTGTCCATCATCTCTATGTCGCTGTTCATCATTGCTTCCAACGACATCGCCTGTGTCCAGCATCTCTATGTTGGTGTTCATCAATGTTTCCAACGACATCGCCTGTGTCCAGCATCTCTCTATCGCTGTTCATCAATGTTTCCAACGACATCGCCTGTGTCCAGCATCTCTATGTCGCTGTTCACCATTGCTTCCAACGACATCGCCTGTGTCCAGCATCTCTATGTCGCTGTTCATCAATGCTTCCAACGACATTGCCTGTGTCCAGCATCTCTATGACGCTGTTCATCATTGCTTCCAACGACATCGCCTGTGTCCAGCATCTCTCTATCGCTGTTCATCAATGCTTCCAACGACATTGCCTGTGTCCATCATCTCTATGTCGCTGTTCATCATTGCTTCCAACGACATCGCCTGTGTCCAGCATCTCTATGTTGGTGTTCATCAATGTTTCCAACGACATCGCCTGTGTCCAGCATCTCTATATCGCTGTTCATCAATGCCTCTAAAGACATTGCCTGTGTCCAGCATCTCTATGTCGCTGTTCACCATTGTTTTCAACGACATCGCCTGTGTCCAGCATCTCTATGTCGCTGTTCATCATTGCTTCCGACATCGCATGTGTCCAAGCATCTCTATGTCGCTGTTATCTCCCTCTGTCTAGCTCAAGCCTTTGTCTATTGAGTGGGGCAAGGTATACAAAAACAAGATGAAAAAACAAGTGTGATGTGTGTTATAGAAACTTGTGTATATATCACATCCTAAACAAACAGATTAATTATTATGTTTCATTGAATCAGCTGTGTACAGTAAAGATCGCTTGTGGTGAAATCATTGAATGTTTATTTACAGAGGAGGACATCATTGTGCTACAAGGTAAACAGAAACAGCTGGAGAACGAGGACGTCGATATCTCCCGTCAGTGGCAGACAGACTGGCCTGCAGACAGTAATATCTCCCGTCAGTGGCAGACAGACCGGCCCGCAGACAGTAATATCTCCGGTAAGACAATATCTCCAGTCGGTGGCAGACAGACTGGCCCGCAGACAGTAATACCTCCTGTAAGACAATATCTCCCGTCAGTGACAGACAGACTGGCCCGCAGACAGTAATATCTCCGGTAAGACAATATCTCCCGTCAGTGGCAGACAGACTGGCCCGCAGACAGTAATATCTCCGGTAGGACAATATCTCCCGTCGGTGGCAGACAGACTGGCCCGCAGACAGTAATATCTCCTGTAAGACAATACCTCCCGTCAGTGACAGACAGACCGGCCCGCAGACAGTAATATCTCCTGTAAGACAATATCTCCCGTCAGTGGCAGACAGACCGGCCCGCAGACAGTAATATCTCCTGTAAGACAATACCTCCCGTCAGTGGCAGACAGACCGGCCCGCAGACAGTAATATCTCCTGTAAGACAATATCTCCCGTCGGTGGCAGACAAACTGGCCCGCAGACAGTAATATCTCTGGTAGGACAATATCTCCCGTCGGTGGCAGACAGACAGTGGAAGGTCTATTAACCCTGTGTGCCGGAACAGGTAAATAGCTCAAACCTGGAACAGCGTAAACTGTAAGACACGCCTTTTTCTCATGACTAACTCTGCGAATGCCCGTAACGTCGAGTGCGCATGTCGTCTGCATATCATTAGTTGGGAACCCTCGTACGAAAATGTATACAATCGGGGCACATACGTTTATCGAACGAAATGCAATAGTTGTGTAAATATATGCAAATGGTCGTGATCAGATGTAATTAGAGTGATGGTGTACTTCAATCTTCGATGCTCCATCGGTTACAGTCTGTCTGCATTGGTTTCGTGTTCGCTTCAGGTGCGAAATGTCTGGAGTTTTAGCCCTGCTTGAGCCATTACGATTGCATTTAAATTCCACATTGCCTCTTCTCTCTCCCTCGTGGCTATGGATTCCATCAGGAATCTCGAGAATGATTAATATAAGTTGTAAGAACGTGTTTTGCAATTGAGCTAAAAGAAATGTGTATAAAATTAAATAACGAAAGCTGCAAACTGAAATTCATATGTTTTTAATGAAGTTGTAAGAACTTGTTTAGCAATCGAGATAAAATAAAAAAGACATTTGTATAAACTAACCCATCTGTTACTGTATTTAATTTATGGAAGCGGTTTACACGAACATTTTTCAGATACAATCGATAATACAGCAGTCTCAGCAGACGACAAGTATAAGACAATATGTGAAAAAGTGCAAGAGCTTCCAAATGTATTAACACTAGAGACTATTAATGATTATCGGGACAACACTGAGACGTATGTAGACCCAAATATTGAACAATCTCTTTGTGAGGACCATGTTGTGGTTATGAGTGAAGATTGTGTAGCTGTAGATATGGAACCATTAACAGTGTTACACGTGTCTGAAGGGGAAGACGAGTGCATTATGGGTAAGTAGGCTTACGTGTTTAGTTTAGTTTTAGCTCACCGTGGTCATGTTTCCAGCAAGCCAGCCTTAGAACTCGCGTGTCTCCACAATCGGGAGTACGATTAGCGCAGTGGTTAGAGCGTTCGCTTCTCACCAATGCAACCCGGGTTCGATCCTCGGACTGGGAAGTATGTGAGATGGTACGATGGTCGCCAGATCGGACAGGTGGGTTTTCTCCGGGTACTCTGGTTTCCTCCCACATGAATGACCACATATACGCTTTCATCCGCGCCAACGAGAGTGATTAATATAAGTTGTTAGAACTTGCTTCGCAATCGTTGTAAAATAAATAAAGTTTAAACTTTAAACATCAGGAAATGTGATCAATGATAATGTGTGAGAAAGTTGTTTAGTTAAATCTTATTTTATTGCATTCATTCTATATATACAATGTACACCACAAAATAAATGAACACACTTGTAGAGCGTTCATTTGACCCGAGCTCCCGGGTTTTGACGCATGAAAATCAGTAAAGATGCTTGTTTGACTCTTGGTGAAAATGTGTAGTGGGTCAACTTTGACCCGGGACGATGAGCGGTCAAGCATCATCGAATATTTTCAACAGTGTAATTATCCTAATCTGCCTGTCAAATGCAATCGGAGAGGGCGGAGTCCCGTCTAAAAATAAACGCCGTAACTCCGGCCAATGTACAAAGATGTCTGTAAAATTTGCCAACAACCATAAACCTAGATATATTCTCGTAAAGTTGGAGTCAAATTTACATGAACATACGACTTTTCTGCTGATTGTTGATACAAACATTATTTCCGGAACAAACTATAAGCTACCCGCATTTTGTTTTTAAATCGGTGACTCCAGCCGTAAATCTAAGCGCGTCCATTTTGAATATACTGATGCCGCATATTATACGACGGCAGTGAATGATAAAACTTTTAAAAAAAGTTTTTCTGATTTATTGCAATTACAATTGTAACTAAATATATTTTATGAAAATCACTTCTTTTCATAGTAATTCCGAGTGTTCACGTCATTATCTTACATTATGAATGAACATTTTCAGATTCGTTCCAGTTTGGGAACAGCTGATCAAAAATCTCGTTCACTCGCCGGAATAACTCGGAATTTTAGTTGATTTCGCAAATGATACTACTTATACATATTACATATGCATAAAAATGTGCTTAAATTAAAAAATGCATAGCTATTGAATTGAATACATTCCCCATATAAGAAATTCATGTTTTACAATGTCGTGGAACAGTACTCGATCCGTTTCGTACTCGGTCCGCTTCGTACTCGATCCGTTTCGTACCAATTTCATGAAAAATAATAAATTAAATGCAGATCAGCTAAAATAAATTGTATTTTGTATAATCGACATTTCTATTGGTTTGTCAATGCTAATCTGGATGCAGGGCCACAGAAGGCTCATGTTGATATCAACTACTCGTGATCATTTGGTGACCTTTGCAACTGGGATACAATGTGTGAAACATAAATACTTCTAGACCCTGGGTTCTAAACCAAGATGCAAAGCTCAGCAAACTAATCGATGTTTTCTCTAATTATGATAACAAAATTACTGGTTGCACCCAAGACACACCTTGGTCCAGAGGTTATTATATGGTCGGGAAAAAGTTATTTGTACGAAAAGTACCAATATGTATATTGACTCTTGAAAAATCCAGCTTGACTATCACCTCGAGGGTCATTGACTCTTAACTTTCAAAGTCTAGTGAACGCCCTCTGCTTATGCATAGTATATACGATTTATGTTATTGTTTTGCACAATTGTCAATAAATGTTGACGCAAATGGGTTGAGCCACTAGTGTTAACATTAGTTACTGCCTTCTATGTTATATATAGCCTGGGAACAGGCGTCCATATATTTTGCCTGGTCAGTCAAATAAATATATTTTAACACCGAGACTATTAATTGGGCTGTATTGAGTTTCTGAACATATCAACGCCTGGGGAAACTGGCGGGGTTTCCGGTGAAATTATTAATCCTATTAATAGGCCTATTAGCATGTGACTTGAGTAATGACGCACTTGAATCGAAAGTGAGGCACTGCAATATTGATAAAACTTTATAATTGGTCGCCATTGTTTACGGGTAAACGGAACGATAAATAGTTTTAAAAAGTACAATGTGCGTCTGATTTGACATATTTACTCAATATCTAAGTCGTCCTTAGTTCAATTACGCCGAATCGATCCATTACCATCTAAATGTCAGGGATCATTCTAGAGGGCGATGTGGGCGAAATTATCGCCCTAGGGACCCTGACTTCGCCCTCTGTGGGCCCCACTTCTCCCTAAAAAAATAAATAAATTTCAAACAAAATGTTGTCTAGTAAGATACACTGGCCCATTATAAAGCACTCCTTCTATTCAAATGTTGTATTTAATGGTTGTACTGTGCATTTTAACCCTATTTTGCAGAAGTATATTAAAGAACACCATTTAAGGAAGCGATCATGCGCTTTCTCACTTCTCCCAAAAATTCTGACCTAGAATGAACCCTGAAATGTAATCTTTGAAATCCGCCATCTCATCGATATAACACAGAACCGGGACATTTTATGTAAATGAGTCTACGGGAACATTCGTGTATATTCGGAAATGATATAATTGTGCCTGTTCGGCGATTTCCGATATAATTCCGTTTCTATATAAATTAGCGATATTATCTTGTAGAGAAGAGTTGTCGTTCTTCAAATCTACACCTCAAAAAAGTGGGTGTAAGTAGATGGCGCTACGATCGGAAATCCAGTTTCCCCAGGCTGTCATTTGGCTAGAAGTTAAAAAGTGAAAAATGGACAGACTGGAACCCAGGCTATGTTATATACACAACTGAATGTTTCCAAATTGACCAGTTAGTTTATTTGCATGTATTATGAACAACCAAGCTATAAGTAAATATTACCGTTAAACAAACCTATTACAATATAGCTTCCATAACAGAGGTTGGAGCAATGCTTACTTGTTCTCACACAGGAACGTGGGTGGCCATCCATCCACCATAACAGACTGACCACCATGTCATAATCAGAACATGATTGCTCGTTGAAACAGAAATTGAAAAAAAAAAAAAAGGGAGAGAACTGAAGCTGATCATATCGCGTAGCTCTCATGGGTTGTCTTTCTTCCTTATATTACACCTGTCTGTTCAGTGTGTAGACAGTTATGTAGTATACCAATACTTGAGTATGGCAGAAGTAAGGTGAATCTCTCAATAAAGTCTCCTATCTTTACAACAAGCCTAGATCTGCTATTATATCAGCTACACTACAGATGTTGCATTTTGATGATTTGATAAGAGCACTTAATTGCATGGTACTTGGAAATTTTGGGAAATTTTGTGGCGAAATCAGCAATCTATGATGTTCTGTACACTGGTTTTAGTGCAGTTTTACATAGCCTGCAGCAATTTAATCTGGTTTTAATCAAGAAAGTCACCTGACTGTCTGAAAATAGTTTCTTTATAATTGATTTTCACCATCTCTCTGTCTATCAGTCTATGGATGCTATCTGCACAGATTTTTCTACTTTGTTCTCTATATGATCCTGTTGTTTTATTTGTCGGAACTGGGGCACTTGATAAGCTTTAAAAGTAATATAATGGTATATATGCTTATGTTGTATTATAGTGGGGGGGGGGGGGGCGTACAAGTAAAGTAGAGTGTTTTTTTTATACTGTCTCCCCTATTGATATGGCCAGCCATTACTGACTTATGAGATACCTTTTTTAGGTTAAGGTAGTGGGCACTTACAGGTCAAGGTAGTGGGCACGGCACATCACACTTACAGGTCAAGGTAGTAGGCACGGCACATCACACTTACAGGTTAAGGTAGTGGGCACGGCACATCACACTTACAGGTCAAGGTAGTAGGCACGGCACATCACACTTACAGGTCAAGGTAGTGGGCACGGCACATCACACTTACAGGTCAAGGTAGTGGGCACAATAGTGCCGGCACATCACACTTACAGGTCAAGGTAGTGGGCACAATAGTGCCGGCACATCACACTTACAGGTCAAGGTTACAGGTCAAGGTAGTGGGTACAATAGTGCCGGCACATCACACTTACAGGTTAAGGTAGTGGGTACAATAGTGCCGGCACATCACACTTACAGGTCAAGGTAGTGGGTACAATAGTGCCGGCACATCACACTTACAGGTCAAGGTAGTGGGTACAATAGTGCTGGCACATCACACTTGCAGGTCAAGGTAGTGGGTACGGCACATCACACTTACAGGTCAAGGTAGTGGGCACAATAGTGCCGGCACATCACACTTACAGGTCAAGGTAGTGGGTATGGCACATCACACTTACAGGTCAAGGTAGTGGGTACAATAGTGCCAGCACATCACACTTACAGGTCAAGGTAGTGGACACTCTTCCATATCATTGTATTTGAAATAAACTAGTGTAGATGTTCACTATATATATGTATATAAATTATTTTGAGACAAGAGCTCATGTTGATTGAAGGTATGGTCATCGAGGAAGTCGTGATAGCGCAGTGGATGCGCGTTCGCTTCAGGTGCGAAAGGTCCGGAGTTCGAGCCCCGCTAGAGCCGTTACGATTGTGCCCTTAGGCAAGGCATTTAAATTCCACGTTGCCTCTTTTCTCTCCCTCGTGGCGATGGATTCCATTAGGAATGAGGTCTCGAGAGTGATTAATATAAGTTGTAACAACTTGTTTCGCAATCGAGCTGAAATAAATTTGTATAAACTAAGGTCATCGAGAGGTAATATGTGCTGCAATCTGTCTGTGGCTAGAATATTGATGACTATATCCAACAATTTCCTGCTTACTTCTGGAAGATTCCATGCAGCCAGTTATATCTGCTGGTTGCCAGGTTACTGGAAGATTCCATGCAGCCCGTTATATCTGCTGGTTGCCAGGTTACTGGAAGATTCCAGGCAGCCAGTTATATCTGCTGGTTGCCAGGTTACTGGAAGATTCCAGGCAGCCAGTTATATCTGCTGGTTGCCAGGTTACTGGAAGATTCCATGCAGCCAGTTATATCTGCTGGTTGCCAGGTTACTGGAAGATTCCAGGCAGCCAGTTATATCTGCTGGTTGCCAGGTTACTGGAAGATTCCAGGCAGCCAGTTATATCTGCTGGCTATGGGGATATTTCATGCAGTATTATATATGCTTGTTGCCAGGCTATGGGGAGATTTCATGCAGTATTATATATGCTGGTTGCCAGGCTATGGGGAGATTTCATGCAGTATTGTATATGCTTGTTGCCAGGCTATGGGGAGATTTCATGTAGTATTATATATGCTGGTTGCCAGGCTATGGGGAGGTTTCATGCAGTATTATATATGCTGGTTGCCAGGCTATGGGGAGATTTCATGCAGTATTATATATGCTGGTTGCCAGGCTATGGGGAGATTTCATGCAGCATTATATATGCTGGTTGCCAGGCTATGGGGAGATTTCATGCAGTATTATATATGCTGGTTGCCAGGCTATGGGAGATTTCATGCAGTATTATATATGTTGGTTGCCAGGCTATGGGGAGATTTCATGCAGTATTATATATGCTGGTTGCCAGGCTATGGGGAGGTTTCATGCAGTATTATATATGCTGGTTGCCAGGCTATGGGGAGATTTCATGCAGTATTATATATGCTGGTTGCTAGGCTATGGGGAGATTTCATGCAGTATTATATATGCTGGTTGCCAGGCTATGGGGAGATTTCATGCCAGGCTATGGGGAGATTTCATGCAGTATTATATATGCTGGTTGCCAGACTATTGTTAATATAGATGACATCTTCTAGCAGGAAGTACCTGCTGTCCTAAAATTAATGAATTAATTGATTAATGCATAGTGGGTCTGATATATCCTGGATAAATTGGTGGATTAATGAGGGGTGAGGTTGAACTGTCTGCTGGTGCACCCGATATCCTTGTGCTCAGTCATATGTGAATGGAAGGTTTGTATAGGTGTAAATCATGTTCATATGTGTGGGGAAGTTTGATCTTGAACCACACAAACGCATCTGTAGTCCAGTGGTAACACACTGGACTGGTAATCCAGGGGTCACAGATTCGATCCCCCGACTGACCCTAATAAAATTAACAGTCTTTCAAGTGGGACTTTAAACCGTGCACGTAAAAGAACCAGAGGAGACTCTGGAATGGGTCTCTGTCTGTATCATTGCACTATCCTTCAAAAATCTAAAATGTCCACAAACAGCAATCAGTAGACAGTCTGTAGGCATGTAATCAAATACACAGGGAATGTCCACAAACAGCAATCAGTAGACAGTCTGTAGGCATGTAATCAAATACACAGGGAATGTCCACAAACAGCAATCAGTAGACATTCTGTAGGCATGTAATCAAATACACAGGGAATGTCCACAAACAGCAATCAGTAGACATTCTGTAGGCATGTAATCAAATACACAGGGAATGTCCACAAACAGCAATCAGTAGACATTCTGTAGGCATGTAATCAAATACACAGGGAATGTCCACAAACAGCAATCAGTAGACAGTCTGTAGGCATGTACTCAAATACACAGGGAATGTCCACAAACAGCAATCAGTATACAGTCTGTAGGCATGTACTCAAATACACAGGACATGTCCACAAACAGCAATCAGTAGACAGTCTGTAGGCATGTACTCAAATACACAGGACATGTCCACAAACAGCAATCAGTATACAGTCTGTAGGCATGTACTCAAATACACAGGACATGTCCACAAACAGCAATCAGTAGACAGTCTGTAGGCATGTAATCAAATACACAGGACATGTCCACAAACAGCAATCAGTAGACATTCTGTAGGCATGTAATCAAATACACAGGGAATGTCCACAAACAGCAATCAGTAGACATTCTGTAGGCATGTAATCAAATACACAGGACATGTCCACAAACAGCAATCAGTAGACAGTCTGTAGGCATGTACTCAAATACACAGGACATGTCCACAAACAGCAATCAGTAGACAGTCTGTAGGCATGTAATCAAATACACAGGACATGTCCACAAACAGCAATCAGTAGACAGTCTGTAGGCATGTACTCAAATACACAGGACATGTCCACAAACAGCAATCAGTAGACAGTCTGTAGGCATGTACTCAAATACACAGGACATGTCCACAAACAGCAATCAGTAGACAGTCTGTAGGCATGTACTCAAATACACAGGACATGTCCACAAACAGCAATCAGTAGACAGTCTGTAGGCATGTAATCAAATACACAGGACATGTCCACAAACAGCAATCAGTAGACAGTCTGTAGGCATGTAATCAAATACACACGACATGTCCACAAACAGCAATCAGTAGACAGTCTGTAGGCATGTAATCAAATACACATGACCACAAACAGCAATCAGTAGACAGTCTGTAGGCATGTAATCAAATACACAGGACATGTCCACAAACAGCAATCAGTAGACAGTCTGTAGGCATGTAATCAAATACACAGGACATGTCCACAAACAGCAATCAGTAGACAGTCTGTAGGCATGTAATCAAATACACACGACATGTCCACAAACAGCAATCAGTAGACAGTCTGTAGGCATGTAATCAAATACACAGGACATGTCCACAAACAGCAATCAGTAGACAGTCTGTAGGCATGTACTCAAATACACAGGACATGTCCACAAACAGCAATCAGTAGACAGTCTGTAGGCATGTAATCAAATACACATGACATGTCCACAAACAGCAATCAGTATACAGTCTGTAGGCATGTACTCAAATACACAGGACATGTCCACAAACAGCAATCAGTAGACAGTCTGTAGGCATGTACTCAAATACACAGGACATGTCCACAAACAGCAATCAGTAGACAGTCTGTAGGCATGTACTCAAATACACAGGACATGTCCACAAACAGCAATCAGTAGACAGTCTGTAGGCATGTAATCAAATACACAGGACATGTCCACAAACAGCAATCAGTAGACAGTCTGTAGGCATGTAATCAAATACACACGACATGTCCACATACAGCAATCAGTAGACAGTCTGTAGGCATGTACTCAAATACACAGGGAATGTCCACAAACAGCAATCAGTAGACAGTCTGTAGGCATGTAATCAAATACACAGGACATGTCCACAAACAGCAATCAGTAGACATTCTGTAGGCATGTACTCAAATACACAGGACATGTCCACAAACAGCAATCAGTAGACATTCTGTAGGCATGTACTCAAATACACAGGGAATGTCCACAAACAGCAGCAGCTTAGGGAGAAATGATGCAGCTTAGGAAGAAATGATACAGCTTAGGAAGAAATGATGCAGCTAAGGAGAAATGATACAGCTTAGGAAGAAATTATGCAGCTCAGTAAGAAATGATGCAGCTCAGGAAGAAATGATGCAGATTAGGGAGAAATGATGCAGCAGCTTAGGGAGAAATGATGCAGCAGCTCAGGGAGAAATGATGCAGCAGCTTAGGGAGAAATGATGCAGCTTAGGGAGAAATGATGCAGCTCAGGGAGAAATGATGCAGCTCAGGGAGAAATGATGCAGCAGCTTAGGGAGAAATGATGCAGCTTAGGAAGAAATGATACAGCTTAGGAAGAAATGATGCAGCTAAGGAGAAATGATACAGCTTAGGAAGAAATTATGCAGCTCAGTAAGAAATGATGCAGCTTAGGGAGAAATGATGCAGCAGCTTAGGGAGAAATGATGCAGCAGCTCAGGGAGAAATGATGCAGCAGCTTAGGGAGAAATGATGCAGCTTAGGGAGAAATGATGCAGCTCAGGGAGAAATGATGCAGCTCAGGGAGAAATGATGCAGCAGCTTAGGGATAAATGATGCAGCAGCTCAGGGAGAAATGATGCAGCAGCTTAGGGAGAAATGATGCAGCTTAGGGAGAAATGATGCAGCTCAGGGAGAAATGATGCAGCTCAGGGAGAAATGATGCAGCAGCTTAGGGAGAAATGATGCAGCTTAGGAAGAAATGATACAGCTTAGGAAGAAATGATGCAGCTAAGGAGAAATGATACAGCTTAGGAAGAAATTATGCAGCTCAGTAAGAAATGATGCAGCTCAGGAAGAAATGATGCAGCTTAGGGAGAAATGATGCAGCAGCTTAGGGAGAAATGATGCAGCAGCTCAGGGAGAAATGATGCAGCAGCTTAGGGAGAAATGATGCAGCTTAGGGAGAAATGATGCAGCTCAGGGAGAAATGATGCAGCAGCTTAGGGATAAATGATGCAGCAGCTTAGGGAGAAATGATGCAGCTCAGAAAGAAATGATGCAGCTCAGGGAGACATGATGCAGCTTAGGGAGAAATGATGCAGCTTAGGGAGAAATGATGCAGCCCAGGGAGAAATGATGCAGCAGCTTAGGGAGAAATGATGTAGCTCAGGAAGAAATGATGCAACTCAGGAAGAAATGATGCAGCTCAGGAAGAAATGATGCAGCTTAGGGAGAAATGATGCAGCCCAGGGAGATATGATGCAGCTAGGGAGAAATGATGCAGCTTTAAATAGGGAGAAATTATGCAGCTTAGGAAGAAATGATGCAGCTAGGGAGAAATGATGCAGCTAGGGAGAAATGATGCAGCTTTAAATAGGGAGAAATTATGCAGCTTAGGGAGAAATGATGCAGCTTAGGGAAAAATGATGCAGCTCAGGAAGAGTTCAGTCGTCCACCTGCCTCAGCAGAGGTGACTTTAAATAAAGCTAAACATCCATCATCTGCTCAGTGAGAAATTGTTCTCAATTCATATTGTACATAATTTAAAGATATTTGACAGACCTATATTAGGGACAAGTCTGGCAGGTGAACATACAGCAATGCATAGGTTTTGCTGTTATATTACCTGTCAATACTAGTAACAAATTGAGGCCCAGGCAGAGTTATTGATAATCAATTAATTGTTAGATCAATATGGTATATATAAACCCCCATAAAGTTATGTTATAAAATTAATCTGTTGGCGCCTCAAAATACACACTTGCCAATTTCTATATCCAGTTAAAACAGTTACAAGTGAGTTTATGTAGCACGAGGAAAGCAATCATACGTAGTATATATACTGTTCCTTTCATCCGTGTACATCACTTTTACTAATAAAATGTACTGCACAGTTGTGAGGTGAGATGAGGTGAGGTGTGGTGAGGTGAGAGGTGACGTGGGGTGAGGTGAGATGAGGTGCGGACTGGTGGGGTGTGGTAAGGTGAGGTGTGGTGAGAGGTGGGGTGGTGTGAGATGAGGTGGGGTGTGAGGGGTGAGGTGAGGTGAGGTGCGGACTGGTGGGGGTGGGGTAAGGTGATGTGGGGTGAGGTGGGGTGAGGTGTGAGGTGAGGTGCGGTGCGGACTGGTGGGGGTGGGGTAAGGTGATGTGGGGTGAGGTGAGATGAGGTGTGTGGTGAGGTGAGGTGTGGTGTGAGGTGTGGCAATCATAAGTAGTATACAGGGCTCATTCTAGACATGGGTGAAGTAGGGTGAAGTAGTCTCCCTTGGAACCCTGACTTTGTCCCCTGGGGGCACCACTATTGTTCAGTAAGATACACTGGTCATTGTAACCCTATTATGTTGAAATTTATTAAATAATACCATCAGATGACGCAATTGCTCGCTTTCTCACTTCTCGCAAATATTTGGGTGTAGCTTGAGCCCTGTATACTGTTCCTTTCATCCACGTACATCACTCAAAGCACTGAAAACACACAGTCTGCTGGAACCATTTAAATCTTACACTTACAGCTGTGGGATAAGACTGATTATGCATACAGAAGCTCAGGTCTAGAGCCAGTCTATCGACATTATCTGAGAAAGATAAGAACACTCTTGAATGATCTTTCTCTGAATCAGATATTTACCGGAGTCTTTTCTATTCAGACACACATAAAGGACTTTACACTTTCGTAACTGATTAGGGCCTGTATTTAGGTACCTAATTCATCATAGTTTATAGAGGGCTCTATCCCTACACGGATATTGCTCATACAGCATTGTGTGGATAAATAAGTGCATGATTTTTTCGTATATTTGAGGATATTGATGGTGTTAACGTGTTGGCTTTGTGTTACAGAAGGGACACTTTCGGCTCTGCGGGGATACAACGAGCACCTGCTGAGGATACGACAGAAGAGTAACGTCTTCAACAAAATACTTGAACAGGTTGGTGGCTGCAATAATTCATGATATATCACATTTAAGGTTACTATTGTAGTACAGTAAAACCCCTCTAAACCGGACATATTCTTCAGACCCAAATTTTTCCCTTCTAGTTTCATTGTAATAAAAAACCCTCTAATTCGGAACATATCTATTCCATAAACTGAACGAAGTTTCATAATATTGTGTGTATTTTTAGCACAGATTGCCCCCTCTAAACCGGACGTGCCAATTATGAAAGGAAGCCAGTCAATGGATGATCCTTGTGTACTGTCGTAAAAACTGACAACATTTCATTGTTTGCATGTCATGCACTCGTCTTTTTCGCAAATTGATGGGTAGCAGACCTTTGTGGGTAGTAACAGACCTTTGTGGGTAGTACCAGACCTTGGTGGGTAGTAGCAGACCTTGGTGGGTAGTAGCTAACCTTGGTGGGTAGTAGCAGACCTTGGTGGGTAGTAGCAGACCTTGGTGGGTAGTAGCAGACCTTGGTGGGTAGTAGCAGACCTTGGTGGGTAGTAGCAGACCTTGGTGGGTAGTAACAGACCTTGGTGGGTAGTAGCAGACCTTGGTGGGTAGTAGCAGACCTTGGTGGGTAGTCAGACCTTGGTGGGTAGTAACAGACCTTGGTGGGTAGTAGCAGACCGTTGTGGGTAGTACAGACCTTGGTGGGTAGTAACAGACCTTGGTGGGTAGTAGCAGACCGTTGTGGGTAGTAGCAGACCTTGGTGGGTAGTAACAGACCTTGGTGGGTAGTAGCAGACCTTGGTGGGTAGTAGCAGACCTTGGTGAGTAGTGCAGACCTTGGTGGGTAGTAGCAGACCTTGGTGGGTAGTAGCAGACCTTGGTGGGTAGTAGCAGACCTTGGTGGGTAGTAGCAGACCTTGGTGGGTAGTAGCAGACCTTGGTGGGTAGTAGCAGACCTTGGGGTAGTAGCAGACCTTGTGGGTAGTAGCAGACCTTGGTGGGTAGTAGCAGACCGTTGTGGGTAGTAGCAGACCTTGGTGGGTAGTAACAGACCTTGGTGGGTAGTAGCAGACCTTGGTGGGTAGTAGCAGACCTTGGTGAGTAGTGCAGACCTTGGTGGGTAGTAGCAGACCTTGGTGGGTAGTAGCAGACCTTGGTGGGTAGTAGCAGACCTTGGTGGGTAGTAGCAGACCTTGGTGGGTAGTAGCAGATCTTGGTGGGTAGTAGCACACCTTGATGGATAATAGCAGACCTTGGTGGGTAGCAGACCTTTTTCTCTCCACTAAACAAAATCGTTCATTCCGATTACAAATAATTTGGTTACAATACAAAGCATGGTAGCACCTCCATCTAAGCATAGAAGGATGGAATTGTCCTTAACTTAAACTGTCTACATGTACATGTATCTTGCACTAGTGTATAATGACAGACATTTCCGGTTTTTTCTATTACCCCCCTTGTCATAGACATTTCTGGTTTTTTCTATTACACCCCTTGTCATAGACATTTCTGGTTTTTTCTATTACCTCCCTTGTCGGATAAAGTCTGAGTTATCCCGAAATGTAAATATGTCCTTTTAGTTGGAATCCTTTGTTTTTACTGTTGTTCCCTAACCAGATGTTGCGGTATGATAAATGTGTTATTATCAAAATCCTGTTAATTAATTGATAAGAAATGTTTTCAAATAAGTACCCATTGTATATACTATAGGATGATTTTATCCAAATCATGTTAATTAATCGATAATATTTTTTTACAAATGTGTACCCATTTGATATATACTGTAGGATATCTGTCAGGTATAGTAATTTAACAATTATAAGATGAGAAAGTGGATGATAATTGCTAGCATGTTGTGTAAAGGAAACAACGATAAAAACAAAGGAAAGCACTTAATCTGCTTTTAGGGTGTATTCAGGGGCAGTAACTCACCAATGTCTCTCATTGTGTTTGCTTTATTTTCGTGCTCATATGTTGTACTGTACATCATATTTTGTTGCATATGTATTTAATATTAAATATAAAAACCCCTCTAATCCGGAACCCCCTCTAAACTAGACAATTTGACCGGTCCGGAAGAAGTCCAGATTAGAGGGGTTTACTGTACTTTTTTAAAATGTATTATAGAATATCATAAATCTCCCCCTCTCCCAAACAAAAACAACCCCAAACAATACAGTATCTCACCTCAAGAAAAGAAAAAACATATAAAATTAAAAAGATGTTTTAGGGATGATATAATGAATGGTGATTTTGGTAATCGAATATTCGGATGATTTTCCGAGGGAATATTCGAATATTCGGATGATTTTCCGAGGGAATATTCGAATATAGGGGTGATCTTCCGAGGGAATATTCGAATATAGGGATGATCTTCCGAGGGAATATTCGAATATAGGGATGATCTTCCGAAGGAATATTCGAATATAGGGATGGTCTTCCGAGGGAATATTCGAATATAGGGGTGATTTTCCGAGGGAATATTCGAATATAGGGATGATCTTCCGAGGGAATATTCGAATATTCGGATGATTTTCCGAGGGAATATTCGAATATAGGGGTGATCTTCCGAGGGAATATTCGAATATAGGGGTGATCTTCCTAGGGAATATTCGAATATAGGGATGGTCTTCCGAGGGAATATTCGAATATAGGGGTGATTTTCCGAGGGAATATTCGAATATAGGGATGATCTTCCGAGGGAATATTCGAATATAGGGGTGATTTTCCGAGGGAATATTCGAATATAGGGATGATCTTCCGAGGGAATATTCGAATATAGGGATGATCTTCCGAGGGAATATTCGAATATAGGGATGATCTTCCGAGGGAATATTCGAATATAGGGATGATCTTCTGAAGGAATATTCGTTAAGTTCGTGAACTTTCGACATTTACACTTTCTCGCCTATGTTTGTTTTCAGCTGTTTTGATGTATCTCCATTTCTGATTGAAGTGCGACTGTTTCTCACATCCGGACATGCCTTGTACTAGTCCTTTTGTGCTTAAATCTTAATTGTTTGAAAATTAAACAAACAGCTCTATGATTTAACTGCAATTTATTAAAATTTCTGTTAGAAGACGTTTATGAAAATGCTGTTTTTTTATGTTCGATTACGATTGTAACATTCAACTATTCGGACGTTCAAACGAATATTCGATTATTCATTGCCAACCCTAAAATATACATTTTTAGATTAATTCTAGGCTGGAAGCCTGCATCGCTATAGACATGTCTAATAACAATTTTGCTTTTTAGGACTTCATAATTATGTTAATTAATAAACGGACAGTAAAACGTACTAAATGTTGGGAGGAATGATCAATAAACTACCATCCTTGCTCGCCTATAACACAATCTTGCCTATAAGATTCCCTTTTTGGCATCACTCGTATATAAGACGGGGTTGATAAATGGACAGCAGACAGTAGTATACATTGCATGTTCGGGCCGTGTAAGTTGAAGACATTTTCAGTGTCAAAGTGATTTCTTTTCTAAAACATATTTATGGATACCATTAAATTTTAAGATATTAAAAAAAAAGTTTTTTGTGGGTACTCACTCATAGGACGGGAGGCCATATTGAGTCTATAATCTGGTGGTAAAAAAACTGTCTTATATAGTATGGACGGTAGGTGAAACTAATAGAACGATCTGTTACATGAGACTGCCCAACTCACCACCCCCCAAACTCCGTCCTCCCCCCCCAAAATAAATACAACAAAACACCTGGATGACTGGCATTTCATTCACAGGATTAGAGTTTGACATTACAATTGGTATGGATGTTGAGATATGTGGGATTAGCCATAGTAACAATAGTGATTAGTCAAGGAGTGAAATATATCCTGTCTGTATACTTTACAAGGAATATAAAAATATATCCATGGAAACTGCATCCTGTCTGTATACTTTACAAGGAATATAAAAATATAGCCATGGAAACTGCATTCTGTCTGTATACTTTACAAGGAATATAAAAATATATCCATGGAAACTGCATCCTGTCTGTATACTTTACAAGGAATATAAACATATATCCATGGAAACTGCATCCTGTCTGTATGCTTTACAAGGAATATAAAAATATATCCATGGAAACAGCATCCTGTCTGTATACTTTACAAGGAATATAAAAATATAGCCATGGAAACTGCATCCTGTCTGTATACTATACAAGGAATATAAAAATATATCCATGGAAACTGCATCCTGTCTGTATACTTTACAAGGAATATAAAAATATATCCATGGAAACTGTATCCTGTCTGTATACTTTACAAGGAATATAAAAATATATCCATGGAAACTGCATCCTGTCTGTATACTTTACAAGGAATATAAAAATATATCCATGGAAACTGTATCCTGTCTGTATACTTTACAAGGAATATAAAAATATATCCATGGAAACTGCATCCTGTCTGTATACTTTACAAGGAATATAAAAATATAGCCATGGAAACTGCATCCTGTCTGTATACTTTACAAGGAATATAAAAATATATCCATGGAAACTGCATCCTGTCTGTATACTTTACAAGGAATATAAAAATATATCCATGGAAACTGCATCCTGTCTGTATACTTTACAAGGAATATAAAAATATATCCATGGAAACTGCATCCTGTCTGTATACTTTACAAGGAATATAAAAATATATCCATGGAAACTGCATCCTGTCTGTATACTTTACAAGGAATATAAAAATATATCCATGGAAACTGCATCCTGTCTGTATACTTTACAAGGAATATAAAAATATATCCATGGAAACTGCATCCTGTCTGTATACTTTACAAGGAATATTATACTATATCCATGGAAACTGCATCCTGTCTGTATACTTTTACAAGGAATATAATACTATATCCATGGAAACTGCATCCTGTCTGTATACTTTACAAGGAATATAAACTATATCCATGGAAACTGCATCCTGTCTGTATACTTTACAAGGAATATAAAAATATATCCATGGAAACTGCATCCTGTCTGTATACTTTACAAGGAATATAAAAATATAGCCATGGAAACTGTATCCTGTCTGTATACTTTACAAGGAATATAAAAATATAGCCATGGGAAACTGCATCCTGTCTGTATACTTTACAAGGAATATAAAAATATATCCATGGAAACTGCATCCTGTCTTTATACGTTACAAGGAATATAAAAATATAGCCATGGAAACTGCATCCTGTCTGTATACTTTACAAGGAATATAAAAATATATCCATGGGAAACTGCATCATGTCTGTATACTTTACAAGGAATATAAAAATATATCCATGGAAACTGCATCCTGTCTTTATACGTTACAAGGAATATAAAAATATATCCATGGAAACTGCATCCTGTCTGTATACTTTACAAGGAATATAAAAATATAGCCATGGAAACTGCATCCTGTCTGTATACTTTACAAGGAATATAAAAATATATCCATGGAAACTGCATCCTGTCTGTATACTTTACAAGGAATATAAAAATATATCCATGGAAACTGCATCCTGTCTGTATACTTTACAAGGAATATAAAAATATATCCATGGAAACTTGAAACATTGAAACAACAGAACCACGTAACTTTCCGAGGAAAATCTTCCATCATCCAATGGAAATTATTCTTGGAATTATATGGAGGGTGAATTCCTATTATGCCATTCCATAAACATTACTGTACATAATAACAAGTTGTTGGTGTATCACTCAGATTCTCATATGTGTAACCAATGAATATGACTGACATACATAATATATACATGTCAGGGTTTATTCTAGAGTGAAAAAAAGGGCATTGTGTGTCAGAAAAAGGGCATTGTGGGTCATAAAAGGGGCAGTGTGCATTTTGAGCCGCAATGAGGTGCGGGAGGGGGGAATTTTGGAGTTAGCCCCTAGAAAATGTTGCCGAAGGCACCTGTTGAAGCATATATTTAAAGAAGAACAAATGTGCGGGGCTAATGGGCAAAAGGGCAAGGCGGCACACCATTCCGCTCAACTCATTCCAGTATCAATGAGAAAATAAATCAATGTACACTCCGCATCAGTGGTCTGTGCACCTCACCACCTGTGCACCTCACTGCCTGTGTACCTCACCACCTGTGCATGTTACCGCCTGTGCACCTCACCGCCTGTGTACAAACAAAGTATGATTAACAATGCCACTTCAGGCACTTGTCATTTACTTCAGTATTAACAAGGGAAAATAATGCTCCCCTTATTCATTTCTGAAATGTAGAAAGTTGTATTGCCTCGTATGAAAGTAATTTATATACACAGACACCAGTTATATTCCATGTGTGCATTTTGAGCCGCAATGAGGTGCGGGAGGGGGGCATTTTGGTTATATTCCATGTAAGCTTTTAGTGTATACAAATTTATTTTAGCTCGATTGCAAAACAAGCTCTTACAACTTATATTAATCACTCTCGAGACCTCATTCCTGATGGAATCCATTGCCATGAGGGAGAGAAAAGAGGCAACATGGAATTGAAATGCCTTGCCTAAGGGCACAATCATAACGGCTCCAGCAGGGCTCGAACTCCAGACCTTTCGCACCTGAAGCGAACGAGCTACCTATACGCTATCACGACTTCCACATGTTAAGTATTAAGAATCATGGGAAGCATTGAAGGTCATGGAATGTTTTTAAGGTCATGGCACATTTTGAAGGTCATGGAAAGTATTGAAGGTCATGGAAAGTATTGAAGGTCATGGAATGTTTTGAAGGTCAGGGAAATTATTGAAGGTCATGGAATGTTTTTAATGTCATTGAAGGTCATGAAATGTATTGAAGGTCATGGAAAGTTTTGACAGTCAGGGAAATTATTGAATGTCATGGAATGTATTGTCATTAAGATACGTGACATAAGTGTATAAATGAACATTAGTTAGCTTGCCGATTGTGCTCTGGTAGTGATACGAATAAATAAATTATGTATCCATGTTGAGATTGTAGTTGGCAAATGTGCCACGAGATATAATCAGTGGTGGTTGTATATAAATGATTTTGTCAGAAACAAGCAAGAACATAATAGGAACATGCTCATACTGTGGACAGGTAAAGAAGACAGTGACGGTGGGTGTTGCCCCCCCACACCTCCCCACCCCCCCCCACACACATACCCGCACCTCCCCACACCCCCCCACACACACATACCTGCACTTCCCACCCCCCACATACACACACATACCCGCACCCCCCCCACACGCATACCTGCACCTCCCCCCCACACATACCCGCACCCCCCCCCCCACACACACACATACCCACCCCCCCCAGACACACTTGTTGCTTCTTTCAGCAGTTTATGCAAATTGTGAAACAAGTTTTACAACAATAGTGTTCTCGCGGCCCTCATTCCTGATTGAATCTATTGCCATGGGGGGGGGGGGGGGGGAGAGAGAGACAAAAGCCCCTTGCTCTATGCTGTTTGCAATAGCGACTTTAGTCATGATTGGCAGGTTACTGGTGAACTCTCCTGCAGTGTCGAGGTTCTAGTTCTGTTACATCAACTGTTCGCAGTAAGCACATGTTGTATCAGATTGCAGTGAGTGATTACATCGCTGCCAAATGTTTGAACTTACCGACAGCATCTTTCCAACGTCAATTGAAATATTTGAATTGGTTATTTGTTTGGCTTTGGATTGGAATGTTTGAACATACCGACAGCATCTTTCGAGCGTCAATTGAAATATTTGAATTGGTTCTTTGTTTGGCTTTGGATTGGAATGTTTGAACATACCGACAGCATCTTTTGAGCGTCAATTGAAATATTTGAATTGGTTCTTTGTTTGGCTTTGGATTGGAATGTTTGAACTCACTGACAGCATCTTTCATCAGGGAAGCTGCTTCTGTGAGTTTAATTTGATTTTTCAGCTATTTTAAGATTGTAGATAAATTGTGCCCTGAAACACCTGTAGTTTATCCGATAACAAATACAAGGAATGAGAAATTTCTTGGTTTCCTAGAAATGTCAATATCAACGTCTTGACTAAGTAAAATATATAGATATACAGTCAAACCTGTGTCAAGCAGCCAGCCAATGGATTTCACAGAAAGTGGATGCTTAGCATGGGTGGCTGCTTAATAGAGGTCAAATGTGTAATAAAACAGCATATTGGGAATCTCTGGGAACTGGCTGCTTAATACAGGTTGTCTGTTTATTGGCGGTGACCACTAACACAGGTGTGACTGCATATGTAATAATATATATATGTGAACCTTTCTACAACTGAATTTTCGAGGAAAAATAAATCCGACTATTTCATTCATTCACGGCCTAGAATGGACCGAACTCTTCCCGCATGCTTTCAGAACATGACCTAGAATGGACCGAACTCTCCTCATGCTTTCAGAACATGACCTAGAATGGACCGAAATCTTTCCGAATACTTTCAGAACATGACCTAGAATGGACCGAACTCTTTCCGAATGCTTTCAGAACACGACCTAGAATGGACCGAACTCTTTCAGAACATGACCTAGAATGGACCGAACTCTTTCCGAATGCTTTCAGAACACGACCTAGAATGGACCGAACTCTTTCAGAACACGACCTAGAATGGACCGAACTCTTTCAGAACACGACCTAGAATGGACCGAATTCTTTCCGAATACTTTCAGAACACGACCTAGAATGGACCGAACTCTTTTTCAGAACACGACCTAGAATGGACCGAACTCTTTCAGAACACGACCTAGAATGGACCAAACTCTTTCAGAACATGACCTAAAATGGACCAAACTCTTTCCGCATGCTTTCAGAACACGACCTAGAATGGACCAAACTCTTTCAGAACACGACCTAGAATGGACCGAATTCTTTCAGAACACGACCTAGAATGGACCGAACTCTTTCAGAACACGACCTAGAATGGACCGAACTCTTTCAGAACACGACCTAGAATGGACCAAAAACTCTTTCAGAACACGACCTAGAATGGACCGAACTCTTTCAGAACACGACCTAGAATGGACCGAACTCTTTCAGAACACGACCTAGAATGGACCGAACTCTTTACGCATGCTTTCATTCCATTCGCATTCAGAAAGCATTTGTCATGTTCTAGGTTTATTCGGGGTGTTCGGAAAGCATACAGATCCACCTCCAAATTTTCATTCCGAATGCACCAAGAACTAGACGCCTGCTTCCCAAACGTTTTCCGTACATGCCGTATGCTCCTAGAATGCTTCTCGAATACACATAGACGGACGCGACTTTCGAATGCTTGATGAAAATGATTTGGAACAACAAATGTTTGGAGGTACCGAATGCCATTCCGTACGCATCCATATGGAGCCGAACAGCCAAAATGCTCCTAGACACACCAAATGCTTCCCAAATATGATCCATTCGCTCCCTGAACACCCAAATTCCTATTCGGAAACCAAACGGCCATTAAAGGCACTAAATAGGTGAAATTCTGAGTAGTTCAACTAATAATGTTTATGATGTTTGTTGACATAGCAAATTTAAATGATCTAATTCTAAAACAATGTGTCCAACTTGGTGTTGATCAAATACGGGGACCAAAATTAAAAGTAAATTTAAAGCATATATTTTTCAGCAGTTTCAGCTCATCTTTCAGAAATGATTTTCGATATGGTATAGATTTTTAAAATTATGTTCACATTTTTCTAATGTTATTTTACATTTTCTCTTGTTATTTTACATTTTTCTAATGTTATTTTACATTTTCTCTTGTTATTTTACATTTTTCTAATGTTATTTTACATTTTCTCTTGTTATTTTACATTTTTCTAATGTTATTTTACATTTTCTCTTGTTATTTTACATTTTTCTAATGTTATTTTACATTTTTCTAATGTTATTTTACATTTTCTCTTGTTATTTTACATTTTCTCTTGTTATTTTACATTTTTCTAATGTTATTTTACATTTTTCTAATGTTATGTGTTGTAGACATTATTTGTTTTAACTGTATTTATAATTTGATTCAGCAACATAGGACGCTATGGGTAAGCCTACAGTTAACCCATTCCCACCTACAGACTCTATGTTTGTACGTTGTAAAGGGTTAAACAAATATTCATTTATTTTACTTTCTTTCCTATTATTATATACTTTTATTATTACACAAAATACATGCGTATAAATGTCATTAATTACTTCCTATAAACTAACTCTTTGACAATTCAGTAATGTTACTCTGTCCCTGCGAGGATAAGCTCCTGGGTTTCCCCACCCATCACCAGCAGAGTTATTGCCCTTGACTTATTAAAGTGGACTGTGTTGTGCATAGCTCTGTGTATTCCGGTTTCCTCTCTCATCACACTAACCAGATATTTCACCGGTGTCAATGAGAGTAATTAATATAAGTTATTAATACTTTTGCTTTCAATAAATGTAGTTTAAACTTTTAATTAAGAATGATTGTCGACGTACATATATTGGACCATTCAGTGCTCATTCTAGAGGGCAATTGGGCGAAATAGTCGCCCTACGGACCTGACTTTGTCCCCTAAAAAAATAAATAAAAAAAGTAATTTTTTTTATTTACAATTTTCATACAAGATTTTTGTCCAGTAATAACTTAACACAATAATTTTCTGCAAAATAGTGTTAAATTACACAGTATGAACATTAAATACAAGATTTGAATAGAAGGAGTGCTTTATAATGGGCCAGTGTATCTTCTGGACAAAATCTTGTATGTATTTTTTACTTTTTTCAAGCCCTGCCATTTAGCTCGGAGATATCCCAGAATGAGCCCTGCCCTGCCATTTAGCTTGGAGATACCCTAGAATAAGCCCTGCCCTGCCATTTAGCTCGGAGATATCCCAGAATGAGCCCTGCCCTGCCATTTAGCTTGGAGATCCCCTAGAATGAGCCCTGCCCTGCCATTTAGATCGGAGATACCCTAGAATGAGCCCTGCCATTTAGCTCGGAGATACACTAGAATGAGCCCTGCCATTTAGCTCGGAGATACACTAGAATGAGCCCTGCCATTTAGCTCGGAGATACACTAGAATGAGCCCTGCCATTTAGCTCGGAGATACACTAGAATGAGCCCTGCCCTGCCATTTAGCTCGGA
>CM026399.1:69349806-69374498 GCA_014843695.1 Archivesica marissinica | reverse complement strand
CCTAGAATGAGCCCTGCCCTGCCATTTAGCTCGGAGATACCCTAGAATGAGCCCTGCCATTTAGCTCGGAGATACACTAGAATGAGCCCTGCCATTTAGCTCGGAGATACACTAGAATGAGCCCTGCCATTTAGCTCGGAGATACACTAGAATGAGCCCTGCCATTTAGCTCGGAGATACACTAGAATGAGCCCTGCCCTGCCATTTAGCTCGGAGATACCCTAGAATGAGCCGTTCCATTTAGCTTGGAGATACCCTATTTTTTTCCAGCACAATATACATTCCAGAAATCCTGATAGTAGACAAAGCTTTAAACCGTTTCTTGTTCATAGTGTATGTTATTTTTTATTGCTAACTAATATTATTCTACTTCTAATATTTATAATATCCCTGTGGCTGCTTTTGAGAAAAAATCACATTATTTCTCGCTTTTCTCTTGAGTATGTTGATAGAACTGTTTGTATAGTGTTATGTTGGGCAGATGTTTTGAGTGATTTTACAAATTTTATAAAGTGGTTCATTTAACCCATTTTATTCTGGATATGTTTAAAGGCTTTTGCAAACAACATGCAGCGGCTGATCTGGATCTATGTTGTTTGCTACATAGCCAAGTGTCTTAGCAAGATCATCTGAATAACAAACAGCATAGAGCCTGATCAGATGGCACGTTCCATGGCAGCTGATCTGGCTCTATGTTCTTTGCAAATACTGTTTGAACGGTATCCAGAATCAAATGGGTTAAACCAGGTCGAAGTCATCCATATTGACAAATAGCAATTCATACCACATACAATGCAAAATGTTAGTATGCATTTTATTTTTTCAATTCATAATTTTGACGTTAAATGTTCATGATGCCTTTAGTTTCCATGTTATACCACATCAATTGATGTCAAATGTTGCTGTTTTGAAACTGTAGTGGAATTTTCTCTTGTTTAACCATTTCCTTCATAGAGATTTAGGTTAACCCTTTCCCCCATAGATGCACCTCTTAACACCATTACCAATACGACATACGTTGACAATGTAGTAGCCAAACCAATGTTCATAATACAGGCCAGAATCTCATGTCGTGCCAGTAATATCTATGGTGGTGGGATAGATATGGCGACTACTTATCCGCTGCATGACAGCTAAATGGCTGTCATTTGTATGGAGATATAATAGTATCCCACGTCCATAGATATTACTGGGACTACATAGAGATTTAGGTTGATATACTATTATATCTCCATACAAACGACAGCCATTTAGCTATCATGCAGTGGATATGTAGTCGCCATATCTATCCCACGTCCATAGATATTACTGGGACTACATAGAGATTTAGGTTAATATACTATTATATCTCCATACAAACGACAGCCATTTAGCTATCGTGCAGTGGATATGTAGTCGCCATATCTATCCCACCTCCATAGATACTACTGGGACTACATAGAGATTTAGGTTAATATACTATTATATCTCCATACAAACAACAGCCATTTAGCTATCGTGCAGTGGATATGTAGTCGCCATATCTATCCCACCTCCATAGATATTACTGGGACTACATAGAGATTTAGGTTAATATACTATTATATCTCCATACAAACAACAGCCATTTAGCTATCATGCAGTGGATAAGTAGATCTATCCCATCTCCATAGATATTACTGGGACTACATGAGATTTAGCTTAACCCTTTCAACCCCACAGGCCTCTAAATAGGCTTATGAAAAAGTGTAGATCCAGATGAGCCAGCTCGTAACGAGCCGTCTCATCAGGATCTGCACTTTTTTGCCAGTAATAATTATTAATTTTAGACAAAATTACCCATCTTGATAAATGAACTGGTCCGAATGTAATTTTCTTATTCATTTATTGGTCTAAATATCATGGACCAGTCCATGTCAGTTACTTGGGGTTGAATGGGTTAATATACTATTATATCTCCATACAAACGACAGCCATTTAGCTATCATGCATTGGATATGTAGTCGCCATATCTATCCCACCTCCATAGATATTACTGGCACGACATGGAGATTCTTGCCTTTATTATGAACATTGGTTTGGCTACTACATTGTCAGTGTATGTCGTATTGGTAATGGTGCCAAGAGGTGTTTCTATGAGGGAAAGGGTTAAAATACTATATTTTGCATTTATGACTTCAAACTATTTCAGAATATATGTACACTTGTATGTTACCTCACATTAATCGATTTCATGCTAATATGAATTTGGAAATGGAAATTCTGTACTGAATATTTATAATTACCGGAAACGTCGATCCCAAGTGCAGATCCCAAGTGCAGATCCCAAGTGCAGATCGTGTAGTAGGAGTAAATCAGGATATAGATAATAAGATGTTCTTAATCTATGTGAAGAGATTGGTTTACTGTATCGTTTTGTAGTTTACACCTGTAAGGCAGTTAATAGGAATGAAAACATGTGGAGATTGGTTTACTGTATCGGTTTGTAGTTTACACCTGTAAGGCAGTTAATAGGAATGAAAACATGTGGAGATTGGTTTACTGTATTCGGTTGTAGTTTACACCTGTAAGGCAGTGTTAATATATATGTGAATGTGGAGATTGGTTTACTGTATCGTATCGGTTTGTAGTTTACACCTGTAAGGCAGTTAATAGGAATGAAAACATGTGGAGATTGGTTTACTGTATCGGTTTGTAGTTTACACCTGTAAGGCAGTAATAGGAATGAAAACATGTGGAGATTGGTTACTGTATCACCTGTAAGGCAGTTAATAGGAATGAAAACATGTGGAGATTGGTTTACTGTATCGGTTTGTAGTTTACACCTGTAAGGCCTGTACATGTGGAGATAATAGGAATGAAACATGTGGAGATACTGTATCTGTAGTTTACACCTGTAAGGCAGTAATAGGAATGAAAAATGTGGAGATTGGTTTACTGTATCGGTTTGTAGTTTACACCTGTAAGGCAGTTAATAGGAATGAAAACATGTGGAGATTGGTTTACTGTATCGGTTTGTAGTTTACACCTGTTTACACCTGTAAGGCATAGGAATGAAAACATGTGGAGATTGGTTTACTGGTATCGGTTTGTAGTTTACACCTGTAAGGCAGTTAATAGGAATGAAACATGTGGAGATTGGTTTACTGTATCACCTGTAAGGCAGTTAATAGGAATTTACACTGTAAGGCAGTTAATAGGAATGAAAACATGTGGATTGGTTTACTGTATCGGTTTGTAGTTTACACCTGTAAGGCAGTTAATAGGAATGAAAACATGTGGAGATTGGTTTACTGTATCGGTTTGTAGTTTACACCTGTAAGGCAGTTAATAGGAATGAAAACATGTGGAGATTGGTTTACTGTATCGGTTTGTGTTTGTAGTTTACACCTGTAAGGCAGTTAATAGGGAAAACATGTGGAGATTGGTTTAATCGGTTTGTAGTTTACATGTGGAGATTGGTTTACTGTATCGGTTTGTAGTTTACTTACACCTGTAAGGCAGTTAATAGGAATGAAAACATGTGGAGATTGGTTTACTGTATCGGTTTGTAGTTTACACCTGTAAGGCTGTAAGGCAGTTTACAACCTGTGTTAATAGGAATGAAAACATGTGGAGATTGGTTTATGTATCGGGAGATTGGTTTACTGTACGGTTTGTAGTTTACACTGTAAGGCAGTTAATAGGAATGAAAAACATGTGGAGATTGGTTTACTGTATCGGTTTGTAGTTTACACCTGTAAGGCAGTTAATAGGAATGAAAACATGTCGTTTGAGTTTACACCTGTAAGGCAGTAATTGAAAACATGTGGATACTGGTTTGTAGTTTACCAGGCAGTTAATAGGAATGAAAACATGTGGAGATTGGTTTACTGTATCGGTTTGTAGTTACACCTGTAAGGCAGTTAATAGGAATGAAAACATGTGGAGATTGGTTTACTGTATCGGTTTGTAGTTTACAGGCAGTTGATAGGAATGAAAACATGTGGAGAGGTTTACTGTATCGGTTTGTAGTTACACCTGTAAGGCAGTTGATAGAATGAAAACATGTGGAGATTGGTTTACTGTATCGGTTTGTAGTTTACACCTGTAAGGCAGTTGATAGGAATGAAAACATGTGATTGGTTTACTGTATCGGTTTGGTTTACACCTGTAGGCAGTTGATAGGAATGAAAACATGTGGAGATTGGTTTTACTGTATCGGTTTGTAGTTACACCTGTAAGGCAGTTGTAGGAATGAAAACATGTGGAGATTGGTTTACTGTATCGGTTTGTAGTTTACACCTGTAAGGCAGTTGATAGGAATGAAAACATGTGGAGATTGGTTTACTGTATCGGTTTGTAGTTTACACCTGTAAGGCAGTTAATAGGAATGAAAACACTGTATCGGGTAGTTTACATGTAAGGCAGTAATTACTGTATCGGTTTGTAGTTTACACCTGTAAGGCAGTTAATAGGAATGAAAACATGTGGAGATTGGTTACTGTATCGGTTTGTAGTTTACACCTGTAAGGCAGTTAATAGGAATGAAAAGGCAGTTAATAGGAATGAAAACATGTGGAGATTGGTTTACTGTATCGGTTTGTAGTTTACACCTGTAAGGCAGTTAATAGGAATGAAAACATGTGGAGATTGGAGATTGGTTTACTGTATCGGTTTGTAGTTTACACCTGTAAGGCAGTTAATAGGAATGAAAACATGTGGAGATTGGTTTACTGTATCGGTTTGTAGTTTACACCTGTAAGGCAGTTAATAGGAATGATTGGTTTAAAACATGTGGAGATTGGGTTTACTGTATCGGTTTGTAGTTTACACCTGTAAGGCAGTTAATAGGAATGAAAACATGTGGAGATTGGTTTACTGTATCGGTTTGTAGTTTACACCTGTAAGGCAGTTAATAGGAATGAAAACATGTGGAGATTGGTTTACTGTATCGGTTTGTAGTTTACACCTGTAAGGCAGTTAATAGGAATGAAAACATGTGGAGATTGGTTTACTGTATCGGTTTGTAGTTTACACCTGTAAGGCAGTTAATAGGAATGAAAACATGTGGAGATTGGTTTACTGTATCGGTTTGTAGTTTACACCTGTAAGGCAGTTAATAGGAATGAAAACATGTGGAGATTGGTTTTGTAGTTTACACCTGTAAGGCAGTTAATAGGAATGAAAACATGTGGAGATTGGTTTACTGTATCGGTTTGTAGTTTACACCTGTAAGGCAGTTAATAGGAATGAAAACATGTGGAGATTGGTTTACTGTATCGGTTTGTAGTTTACACCTGTAAGGCAGTTAATAGGAATGAAAACATGTGGAGATTGGTTTACTGTATCGGTTTGTAGTTACACCTGTAAGGCAGTTAATAGGAATGAAAACATGTGGAGATTGGTTTACTGTATCGGTTTGTAGTTTACACCTGTAAGGCAGTTAATAGGAATGAAAACATGTGGAGATTGGTTTACTGTATCGGTTTGTAGTTTACACCTGTAAGGCAGTTAATAGGAATGAAAACATGTGGAGATTGGTTTACTGTATCGGTTTGTTTACACTGTAAGGCAGTTAATAGGAATGAAAACATGTGGAGATTGGTTTACTGTATTTGTAGTTTACACCTGTAAGGCAGTTAATAATGAAAACATGTGGAGATGGTTTACTGTATCGGTTTGTAGTTTACACCTGTAAGGCAGTTAATAGGAATGAAAACATGTGGAGATTTACTGTACTGTATCGGTTTGTAGTTTACACCTGTAAGGCAGTTAATAGGAATGAAAACATGTGGAGATTGGTTTACTGTATCGGTTGTAGTTTGTAAGGCAGTTAATAGGAATGAAAACATGTGGAGATTGGTTTACTGTATCGGTTTGTAGTTTACACCTGTAAGGCAGTTAATAGGAATGAAAACATGTGGAGATTGGTTTACTGTATCGGTTTGTAGTTTACACCTGTAAGGCAGTTAATAGGAATGAAACATGTGGAGATTGGTTTACTGTATCGGTTTAGTTTACACCTGTAAGGCAGTTAATAGGAATGAAAACATGTGGAGATTGGTTTACTGTATCGGTTTGTAGTTTACACCTGTAAGGCAGTTGATAGGAATGAAAACATGTGGAGATTGGTTTACTGTATCGGTTTGTAGTTTACACCTGTAAGGCAGTTGATAGGAATGAAAACATGTGGAGATTGGTTTACTGTATCGGTTTGTAGTTTACACCTGTAAGGCAGTTGATAGGAATGAAAACATGTGGAGATTGGTTTACTGTATCGGTTTGTAGTTTACACCTGTAAGGCAGTTGATAGGAATGAAAACATGTGGAGATTGGTTTACTGTATCGGTTTGTAGTTTACACCTGTAAGGCAGTTGATAGGAATGAAAACATGTGGAGATTGGTTTACTGTATCGGTTTGTAGTTTACACCTGTAAGGCAGTTGATAGGAATGAAAACATGTGGAGATTGGTTTACTGTATCGGTTTGTAGTTTACACCTGTAAGGCAGTTGATAGGAATGAAAACATGTGGAGATTGGTTTACTGTATCGGTTTGTAGTTTACACCTGTAAGGCAGTTGATAGGAATGAAAACATGTGGAGATTGGTTTACTGTATCGGTTTGTAGTTTACACCTGTAAGGCAGTTGATAGGAATGAAAACATGTGGAGATTGGTTTACTGTATCGGTTTGTAGTTTACACCTGTAAGGCAGTTAATAGGAATGAAAACATGTGGAGATTGGTTTACTGTATCGGTTTGTAGTTTACACCTGTAAGGCAGTTAATAGGAATGAAAACATGTGGAGATTGGTTTACTGTATCGGTTTGTAGTTTACACCTGTAAGGCAGTTAATAGGAATGAAAACATGTGGAGATTGGTTTACTGTATCGGTTTGTAGTTTACACCTGTAAGGCAGTTAATAGGAATGAAAACATGTGGAGATTGGTTTACTGTATCGGTTTGTAGTTTACACCTGTAAGGCAGTTAATAGGAATGAAAACATGTGGAGATTGGTTTACTGTATCGGTTTGTAGTTTACACCTGTAAGGCAGTTAATAGGAATGAAAACATGTGGAGATTGATTCAAGGATGAGGTAATTGGGTCAAAAAACCTCTCACAGGATAAGATTAGAGGAGAAGAGTTTGCTATACACATCTGTGTTTATACCTGGTCTTACCTTGTAATGTAATTAGCAGGTAGTAAATCACGTGCAAGCATCTTGCCAGTGCTCTAGTGTCACTTACCTGTTTAAACAACAACCTAAATTGGACATGGACAGCACCTCAAGGATTGTCTGACTAGCACCCTATGTCAGGTGTTACAACATCACCCTATGTCATGTGTTACAACATCACCCTATGTCATGTGTTACAACATCACCCTATGGCAGGTGTTACAACATCACCCTATGTCATGTGTTACAACATCACCCTATGTCATGTGTTACAACATCACCCTATGTCATGTGTTACAACATCACCCTATGTTATACATCACCCTATGTCATGTGTTACAACATCACCCTATGTCATACATCACCCTATGCCATGTGATACAACATCACCCTATGTCATGTGTTACAATATCACCCTATGCCATGTGATACAACATCATCCTATGCCATGTGATACAACATCACCCTATGCCATGGGATACAACATCACCCTATGCCATGGGATACAACATCACCCTATGCCATGGGATACAACATCACCCTATGCCATGGGATACAACATCACCCTATGTCATGTGATACAACATCACCCTATGTCATGTGTTACAACATCACCCTGTGTCATGTGTTACAACATCACCCTGTGTCATGTGTTACAACATCACCCTGTGTCATGTGATACAATATCACCCTATGTCATGTGTTACAACATCACCCTGTGTCATGTGATACAATATCACCCTATGTCATACATCACCCTATGTCATGTGTTACAATATCACCCTATGTCATACATCACCCTGTGTCATACATCACCCTGTGTCATACATCACCCTGTGTCATACATCACCCTATGTCAGACATCACCCTATGTCATGTGTTACAATATCACCCTATGTCATCCATCACCCTGTGTCATGTGTTACAATATCACCCTATGTCATACATCACCCTATGTCATGTGATACAACATCACCCTATGTCATGTGTTGCAATATCACCCTATGTCATACACCACCCTGTGTCATGTGTTACAATATCACCCTATGTCATACATCACCCTATGTCATGTGTTGCAATATCACCCTATGTCATACATCACCCTATGTCATACATCACCCTATGCCATGTGATACAACATCACCCTATGCCATGTGTTACAATATCACCCTATGTCATACATCACCCTATGTCATGTGTTAAAATATCACCCTATGTCATGTGATACAATATCACCCTATGTCATACACCACCCTATGTCATGTGTTAAAATATCACCCTATGTCATGTGATACAATATCACCCTATGTCATACATCACCCTATGTCACGTGATACAACATCACCCTATGTCATGTGTTACAATATCACCCTATGTCATGTGTTACAATATCACCCTATGTCATACATCACCCTATGCCATGTGTTACAATATCACCCTATGTCATACATCACCCTGTGTCATACATCACCCTATGTCAGACATCACCCTATGTCATGTGTTACAATATCACCCTATGTCATACATCACCCTATGTCATGTGTTACAATATCACCCTATGTCATACATCACCCTATGTCATGTGTTGCAATATCACCCTATGTCATACATCACCCTATGTCATAATCACCCTATGCCGTGATACAACATCACCCTATGCCATGTGTTACAATATCACCCTATGTCATACATCACCCTATGTCATGTGTTACAATATCACCCTATGTCATACATCACCCTATGTCATGTGTTACAATATCACCCTATGTCATACATCACCCTATGTCATGTGATACAACATCACCCTATGTCATGTGATACAATATCACCCTATGTCATACATCACCCTATGTCATGTGATACAACATCACCCTATGTCATGTGTTACAATATCACCCTATGTCATGTGTTACAATATCACCCTATGTCATGTGATACAACATCACCCTGTGTCATGTGATACAACATCACCCTATGTCATGTGTTACAATATCACCCTATGTCATGTGATACAATATCACCCTATGTCATACATCACCCTATGTCATGTGATACAATATCACCCTATGTCATACATCACCCTGTGTCATGTGATACAACATCACCCTATGTCATGTGTTACAATATCACCCTATGTCATGTGATACAATATCACCCTATGTCATACATCACCCTATGTCATGTGATACAATATCACCCTATGTCATACATCACCCTGTGTCATGTGATACAACATCACCCTATGTCATGTGTTACAATATCACCCTATGTCATGTGATACAATATCACCCTATGTCATACATCACCCTATGTCATGTGATACAATATCACCCTATGTCATACATCACCCTGTGTCATGTGATACAACATCACCCTATGTCATGTGTTACAATATCACCCTATGTCATGTGATACAATATCACCCTATGTCATACATCACCCTATGTCATGTGATACAATATCACCCTATGTCATACATCACCCTATGTCATGTGATACAACATCACCCTATGTCATGTGTTACAATATCACCCTATGTCATGTGATACAATATCACCCTATGTCATACATCACCCTATGTCATGTGATACAACATCACCCTGTGTCATGTGATACAACATCACCCTATGTCATGTGATACAACATCACCCTATGTCATGTGATACAACATCACCCTGTGTCATGTGATACAACATCACCCTGTGTCATGTGATACAACATCACCCTGTGTCATGTGATACAACATCACCCTATGTATGGATACATCACCCTATGTCATGTGATACAACATCACCCTGTGTCATACATCACCCTATGTCATGTGTTACAATATCACCCTATGTCATGTGATACAACATCACCCTATGTCATACATCACCCTATGTCATACATCACCCTATGTATACATCACCCTATGTCATGTGATACAACATCACCCTATGTCATACATCACCCTATGTCATGTGTTACAATATCACCCTATGTCATACATCACCCTATGTCATGTGATACAACATCACCCTATGTCAGACATCACCCTATGTCATGTGATACAATATCACCCTATGTCATACATCACCCTATGCCATGTGATACAACATCACCCTATGTCATGTGTTACAATATCACCCTATGTCATACATCACCCTATGTCATGTGTTACAACATCACCCTATGTCATACATCACCCTATGTCATGTGTTACAACATCACCCTATGTCATACATCACCCTATGTCATGTGTTACAACATCACCCTATGTCATGTGTTACAATATCACCCTATGTCATACATCACCCTATGTCATGTGTTACAACATCACCCTATGTCATGTGTTACATCACCCTATGTCATACATCACCCTATGTCATGTGTTACAATATCACCCTATGTCATACATCACCCTATGTCATGTGTTACAACATCACCCTATGTCATGTGTTACATCACCCTATGTCATGTGATACAACATCACCCTATGCCATGTGTTACAATATCACCCTATGTCATACATCACCCTATGTCATGTGTTACAATATCACCCTATGTCATACATCACCCTATGTCATGTGTTACAATATCACCCTATGTCATACATCACCCTATGTCATGTGTTACAATATCACCCTATGTCATACATCACCCTATGTCATGTGTTACAACATCACCCTATGTCATGTGTTACAAATCACCCTATGTCATACATCACCCTATGTCATGTGTACAACATCACCCTATGTCATGTTACAAATCACCCTATGTCATACATCACCCTATGTCATACATCACCCTGTGTCATGTGTACAACATCACCCTATGTCATGTGTACAAATCACCCTATGTCATGTGTTACAATATCACCCTATGTCATACATCACCCTATGTCATGTGTTACAATATCACCCTATGTCATACATCACCCTGTGTCATGTGTTACAAATCACCCTATGTCATACAAATCACCCTATGTCATGTGTTACAATATCACCCTATGTTATACATCACCCTATGTCATGTGTTACAATATCACCCTATGTCATACATCACCCTGTGTCATGTGTTACAAATCACCCTATGTCATGTGTACATCACCCTGTGTCATGTGTTACAATATCACCCTATGTCATACATCACCCTGTGTCATGTGATACAACATCGCCCTGTGTCATGTGATACAACATCACCCTGTGTCATGGGATACAATATCACCCTATGTCATGTGTTACAACATCACCCTGTGTCATGTGATACAACATCACCCTGTGTCATGTGATACAACATCACCCTGTGTCATGTGATACAACATCGCCCTGTGTCATGTGATACAACATCACCCTGTGTCATGTGATACAACATCACCCTGTGTCATGTGATACAACATCACCTTGTGTCATGTGATACAACATCGCCCTGTGTCATGTGATACAACATCACCCTGTGTCATGGGATACAACATCACCCTATGTCATGGGATACAACATCACCCTGTGTCATGGGATAAGGGTCCACTGTTTACCAGTACAATTCTGACTGGGGATGAGGCTCAACTGTGTCCATCCATCAGTACAAGTATGACTGTGGTCAAATTTCCACCATGCATGAGGGTCCAATGTCCACTTTTACAATTCTGACTGGGATGAGGGTCAAATGTCCACCAGTACAATTCTGACTGGGGATGAGAGTGAAATAGTACAATTCTGACTGGGGATGAGAGTGAAATAGTACAATTCTGACTGGGGATGAGAGTGAAATGGTACAATTATGACCGGGGTTAGGGTGAAATAGTACAATTCTGATTGGGGGTTAGGGTGAAATAGTACAATTCTGATTGGGGGTTAGGGTGAAATAGTACAATTCTGACTGGGGGTTAGGGTGAAATAGTACAATTCTGATTGGGGGTTAGGGTGAAATAGTACAATTCTGATTGGGGGTTAGGGTGAAATAGTACAATTCTGACTGGGGGTTAGGGTGAAATAGTACAATTCTGATTGGGGGTTAGGGTGAAATAGTACAATTCTGATTGGGGGTTAGGGTGAAATAGTACAATTCTGACTGGGGGTTAGGGTGAAATAGTACAATTCTGACTGGTTAGGGTGAAATAGTACAATTCTGACTGGGGGTTAGGGTGAAATAGTACAATTCTGACTGGGGGTTAGGGTGGATCTTAAATGTAAACCAGTACAGTAGTGTTCTAGATTCATCCATTACCTCTTCATTTTACAAATATATAGACAGGTATCTCTAAACTTGCCAGCGTGTACAACATATTTTTGCATTTCTTGTACTATGATTGCTGGTAACAAATATTTGACACTAATTAGAGAAAAAGTAACACATTTTATCAAGTTTGGCAGGAGTTTTATGCTGTAGTGTTTTATCCATTATGGTGCTGAGGTTTGGGTGTAAATCTTCCATGCCTTGTTACTACAGGCAGAATGAGGAGAAACAACTACTCATTTAGAATACATGTTTAGTTAAGAATGTATTATGCTCACATATCCAATTAAATGGTGTTTAACTCTTGCATGCTGGGTAAAATAAAGGCTATATATAGTTCAAATAGTTGTAGGCACACGGCAATTCATTGATGTGTTTTCCTCATTTGTAACTGAAAACTCGGAAAATATAACATGGAATTTCATGCGAATTGTGTCGTTTTTCGACAATTCTACTGAAATTACATAACATTTTCACCGCTTACATGCAAACAGTTAAATAGAAAACATGGATGCATTAATACATGACATACCCGAGACGCTGCAAACATGCAAAATTAAAGAATAAATATTGCTTAAAAACAAATCGGATACAATGTAGGTTAACAAATACTATTTATAGCATTATATTCGTCTACTCGACCTATGAGATGGACTCGTCTACTCGACCTATGAGATGGACTCATCTACTCGACCTATGAGATGGGCTCGTCTACTCGACCTATGAGATGGACTCGTCTACTCAACCTATGAGAAGACAATAAATAATGTTGCCCTAAAAGCGGGGCTCATATGCAGTTCAATGTGTGCAGAGTATCTCTATATTCCTTATGTTGAGTGAACAGCATAGAGCCAGATCAGATGGCACAGAATGTCCCGTCTGATCAGGCTCTATGCTGTTTGCTATTCAGATAGTGGAGCTAAAACGCTTGGCTGAATAGCAAACAACATAGATCCTGGTCAGATGCGGTGTTATGTCGCGGCTGATCTGGATCTATATTATTTGCAAATGTGATTTTATTTACTCAGCGTATTCAGATAGTGGAGCTAAAATGCTTGGCTGAATAGCAAACAACATAGATCCTGGTCAGATGCGGTGTTATGTCGCGGCTGATCTGGATCTATATTATTTGCAAATGTGATTTTATTTACTCAACGTATTCAGATAGTGGAGCTAAAACGCTTGGCTGAATAGCAAACAACATAGATCCTGGTCAGATGCGGTGTTATGTCGCGGCTGATCTGGATCTATATTATTTGCAAATGTGATTTTATTTACTCAGCGTGCAAAGGGTTAATGAAGGAAAATATTGATGTAACTTAGCAGTATATCTCCCATTGTATGTTTGTTTAAGTGATTGTGTTCTACCATTTCAGGACCTACGGAAAGAGAATTTAGCGCGGTTCAGCACTTCCTGCCCATCGCTTGATGTGGAATATCATAACTCACCCCTCCCTGTCATAGATGAAGCAGGTAATACACAGCTTGCGAATTTAGCTTTCTTGCATGAGGCCGGTGGTATCTTCCCATGCCTGTAACAATGCTTGAAGGGCCCTCTGGTGTCTTCCCATGCCTGTAACAATGCTTGAAGGGCCCTCTGGTGTCCTCCCATGCCTGTAACAATACTTGAAGGGCCCTCTGGTGTCTTCCCATGCCTGTAACAATGCTTGAAGGGCCCTCTGGTGTCCTCCCATGCCTGTAACAATGCTTGGAGGGCCCTCTTGTGTCTTCCCATGCCTGTAACAATGCTTGAAGGGCCCTCTGGTGTCTTCCCATGCCTGTAACAATGCTTGGAGGGCCCTCTGGTGTCTTCCCATGCCTGTAACAATGCTTGGAGGGCCCTCTGGTGTCTTCCCATGCCTGTAACAATGCTTGGAGGGCCCTCTGGTGTCTTCCCATGCCTGTAACAATGCTTGGAGGGCCCTCTGGTGTCTTCCCATGCCTGTAACAATGCTTGGAGGGCCCTCTTGTGTCTTGCCATGCCTGTAACAATGCTTGGAGGGCCCTCTGGGGTCTTCCTCCACCATCTACAGCGGGAAGTTACTATATAGCCGTAGCTGTTGGCTCGAACATAAGTATAAACAATAAGCGTGGAAGATTTCGTACATATAAATACTGTTAGTAATCATATAATTTATAAACAAAACTTATGAAGTTTCTTACTTTAAAATCCTCAAAACACATCTCCTGCCATCTTTTTGCTCGAATGTGTAGAAATCTAATTATCAATAAACTGAAACAGATTTATAAGCAGGATAGACCGCTAAATATGTGTATTGTTATTGTATAGATTGCTATAGATATGCACACGTGATGGCAGACAGGTCAATAACCCTCGTGCCGTAATCTCAATGAAATCTGTGTAATACATAGATTGCAGTCACATAACCAATTACCATGTGACCTTCATGGCGCCATCTGGTGGGATGTGCGTGTGGAACACAATAAGCGAGATCGTGATTTCATATGAAATCTTATATATACCTCATTCTTTCTACTTGTGTATCGTTATGTTACAGAATTGTGTAAGTCCATGGTGGACCTTGTGGAAGAGAATGCTGGGGAGACCAGCACCACGCCTTCTTCTATGTACTCCGGCGATGTGTTTTCGTCCGGTCCCGACGTCAACGACAGCTCCGATAATATACATATCGTAGTCGATGCTGCAACTACGGATGGCTCGTCAGAGTTTGGTCTTCAATCACGAGAATATGATCGCTTTCTGAATGATTTCTACGGCGGTAATGTGGCACAAGTACGACACCGGAGTCCGCTCACGGCAAAGTGTGATAGTATAGAAGACCAGGAGGGTGTTGAATGCGATAGCATGCTTATACATGGAAATAAACGGTAAGATTCAAGGCTTCAGTCTGTCAATCTTTCAAACAAATTTCTTACCATATTTTAAATTTTATTATGTTTATTTATCTTCGCTACCGGTTGCCTATATGAGCGACGGGCATGTTACCTAACAACACCTTTCATGTGCCGGCTCCAGTGGTTAACTAACCTCCGTAATAAACTGCTAACATTTTTATATAAAGAGAGACTGTCTGAGCGGGGCTCGAACCCGTGACCATCAGTAACGATAGGTTACAGTGGTATACAAGTCGGCGACTGTAACCACTCGACCACGGAGGCGAACTTATTTTATCAACCAACTGTCCTCTTTCTATTCTAAGAAGACTTCTCCATCATTCTCCTTAAACAGGGATTAATTAGCGAGGACGGTCAGAGAGATTATTTCTCCCAAGTCGTCTTATATCTATTAAGCCCTTCTGTATTGTAACCAATTCTTTAACAGTCCTCATTCACAATGTCCGCTGTTCCTGGTCACACCTATTGTCATCTACTTTATTTGCGAGTGGTGGGGGGGGGGAATTACACGTGCAAGCATTGTGTGAAATGTGAGTATCTTCTTCAGCAATGTTGATTACCTGCTTGTGGTCAGGTATATGTTAAGTACTGTAACTCAGTCAATCACTAGCACTGTCATAAACATGTACAGATGTGATTATCTTGTCATAAACAAAAGTTAAATGTTGGCAAAAGCAATCATCTATTCTCCTGATTTATGGCTCTCTACCAGGACTATACAGGGGCAGGTGAAGGATATGTTTTGTAGTGAGACTTATCTATGGAAACCATTTCTCCTAAATCGCCCTCTAACTTGAGCTCTGTAATGGGTGCAGAATTGGTGGCAGAGCATTGAAAGCTTGTGGAAGTCGTGTAGTGGTAGCACGTTCGCTTCGGTTCATGCCCAGCTGTAGCCATTACAATTGTGCCCATAGGCAAGGCATTTATATTCCACATTTCCTCTTCTCTCTCCCTAGTGGCAATGGATTCCATCAGGAATGATGTCTCGAGAGTGATTAATATTAGTTGTAAGACATTGTTCTGCAATTGAGCTAAAATAAATGTGTATAAAATAAAAATATAATAACGAAAGCTGCAAGCTGAAATTCATATGTTTTTAATGAATAAGTTGATCCTGGTAGCATTAACTGCATAAGCTGTTTGGAATCCATTAATGTTAGGTAAGAACTGCATAATTGCATAGGCAGGTGGATGAATGAAGTTTGTTGTAAACAGTGTGATCCGCCTCCATGGTCGAGTGTTTACGGTCGCTGACTTGTATACCACTGTAACACAAACAATATACAGTCCAACCTGTCTTAAACATCTAGTCACAGCTTTTATTTTTGGATTTTATTTTATCATTTTACCCATATCACCTGCCTCAATTGAGTAATTGCACGAATACCGTGACACCAGCACATCCAGATCCATCCTGACCCTCTTGTTTGTGAGGATGGTGAAGGTGAAATATGAGTAGAGCAAGTTAGAATCATTTGGTAAACCATAAAACCAATGTGCACTTGTCAGTTTCCTGGTAAACCATAAAACCAATGTGCACTTGTCAGTTTCCTGGTAAACCATAAAACCAATGTGCACTTGTCAGTTTCCTGGTAAACCATAACACCAATGTGCACTTGTCAGTTTCCTGGTAAACCATAACACCAATGTGCACTCGCCATTTTCCTGGTAAACCATAACACCAATGTGCACTTGTCAGTTTCCTGGTAAACCATAAAACCAATGTGCACTTGTCAGTTTCCTGGTAAACCATAAAACCAATGTGCACTTGTCAGTTTCCTGGTAAACCATAAAACCAATGTGCACTTGTCAGTTTCCTGGTAAACCATAAAACCAATGTGCACTTGTCAGTTTCCTGGTAAACCATAACACCAATGTGCACTTGTCAGTTTCCTGGTAAACCATAACACCAATGTGCACTTGTCAGTTTCCTGGTAAACCATAAAACCAATGTGCACTTGTCAGTTTCCTGGTAAACCATAACACCAATGTGCACTTGTCAGTTTCCTGGTAAACCATAAAACCAATGTGCACTTGTCAGTTTCCTGGTAAACCATAAAACCAATGTGCACTTGTCAGTTTCCTGGTAAACCATAAAACCAATGTGCACTTGTCAGTTTCCTGGTAAACCATAACACCAATGTGCACTTGTCAGTTTCCTGGTAAACCATAACACCAATGTGCACTTGTCAGTTTCCTGGTAAATCATAAAACCAATGTGCACTCGCCATTTTCCTGGTAAACCATAATACCAATGTGCACTTGTCAGTTTCCTGGTAAACCATAAAACCAATGTGCACTTGTCAGTTTCCTGGTAAACCATAAAACCAATGTGCAATTGTCAGTTTCCTGGTAAACCATAAAACCAATGTGCACTCGCCATTTTCCTGGTAAACCATAACACCAATGTGCAATTGTCAGTTTTCTGGTAAACCATAAAACCAATGTGCACTTGTCAGTTTCCTGGTAAACCATAAAACCAATGTGCAATTGTCAGTTTCCTGGTAAACCATAAAACCAATGTGCAATTGTCAGTTTCCTGGTAAACCATAAAACCAATGTGCACTCGCCATTTTCCTGGTAAATCATAAAACCAATGTGCACTCGCCATTTTCCTGGTAAACCATAGCACCAATGTGCACTTGTCAGTTTCCTGGTAAACCATAACACCAATGTGCACTTGTCAGTTTCCTGGTAAACCATAAAACCAATGTGCAATTGTCAGTTTCCTGGTAAACCATAAAACCAATGTGCACTCGCCATTTTCCTGGTAAACCATAACACCAATGTGCAATTGTCAGTTTCCTGGTAAACCATAAAACCAATGTGCACTTGTCAGTTTCCTGTTAAACCATAAAACCAATGTGCAATTGTCAGTTTCCTGGTAAACCATAAAACCAATGTGCAATTGTCAGTTTCCTGGTAAACCATAAAACCAATGTGTACTCGCCATTTTCCTGGTAAACCATAACACCAATGTGCACTTGTCAGTTTCCTGGTAAACCATAAAACCAATGTGCACTTGTCAGTTTCCTGGTAAACCATAAAACCAATGTGCACTCGCCATTTTCCTGGTAAACCATAACACCAATGTGCACTTGTCAGTTTCCTGGTAAACCATAAAAAGTTTCCGTGTCAAAATGCTGTAAAAGCAACATTTTATGTCTTGCAAGTGTTAGTTATGTTAGTTATGTTAGTTATGTTCAATGAACTATTTCTGGAAAATGTTGTGATGCTGAAAATCACATTATATCAAATTTATAATGTTACCAGAAAGAGTTGATGATTCCAAGAAATAAGTTCATTAGTCTCTCTTCGTATGGACACCAATTTTAACACGTTCATTGTGTTCCATAAATCTGGTACAACTATATGTGATATTGTCTCCGGTGACTGATTTAATTAATTTATACAAATTTATTTTAGCTCGATTGCGAAACAAGTTCTTACAACTTATATTAATCACTCTCGAGACCTCATTCATGATGGAATCCATCGCCACGAGGGAGAGAGAAGAGACAATGTGGAATTTAAACGCCTTGCCTAAAGACACGGCTCCAGCGGGGCTCGAACTCCGGGCCTTTCGTATCTGAAGCGAACATGCTACCACTGCGATATCACGACCTCCACAGTAATAAGTTTATCCATTTGATGCAGTTTATATGGATTTATGTCAAGAATTTCCACCCCGGAATAAATTAAGGCAGATTAATTGATCTTGTCAATTAATCTTAATTCTTTGCATGCTAGCGGTGAAAATAACAGTGAAATATGTCATGCAATTTCATTATGACATATTTCCAGAGTTTTCAGTTACAAATGAGAAAAACACAGTAATGATGTGTCATCTGCTACAATTATTTGAACTATTTATAGCCTTTATTTTACCCAGCATGCCAAGAGTTAACTATGTGAAGTATTTAACTTGTATTGCTATAAATAATTCTATGCATCCTCATACAAAAAACAGTCAAATCACTTTTTAGAACCAAATCAGGTCCGCCTCCGTGGTCGAGTGGTTAAGGTCGCTGACTTGTATACCACTGTAACCTATCATCACTGATGGTCACGGGTTCGAGCCCCGCTCAGGCCGTGTCTCATTTATATGAAAAAGTTGGCAGTTTCTTACGGAGGTTGGTGCATCCAAGTACTGGTTAACCGTTGGAGCCTGCCCAGAAAAAGTGTTGTTAGGTAAACTGCCCGCCGGCGATATAGCCCAAAATGGTGCCGATGCAGGCGTAAACCCCGAAATATTAAATAAATAAATATAAAAAGAACCAAATCAATAATCTGTGCACATGTGCGACTGTAGTAGCAGTCGGATAGGTAAATATTTCGGACACATGGAATACATTTATTTATTGTAATGTTTATTTTGCTAAGACTCCAATTTAATTACTTCAACAGTTGTTACCATTGATGTTAATTGCATTTATTAACATAATTTATCACATTTCATTTGCTTTGAAGCGCAGATGTGTTGTACCGTTTGAGTATCACTTGCTGCCGAGTTTGGCCCTGATGTGGTTTTGAAATATTTAAATATTCTGATATGCATGTATGCATATGAACACAGGAACTGATAGATAGTTGTATTTCATTGGGGTATAGTACTATTTATTGTCAGTCAGTTTGAGGCGGGGGTTTGTGCTCCTCAAACATCAGAAGTGTGAAAGCACTTTTACTCCCCACGTTTACACACAAATATAACACACATTCGGGTAAAGGTGAATAATTTTATGGGATTTGACATTTTGCTTGTAGGAATAGAACATTTGTTGGATTTAAGTAGACAGTAGCATAGAACTACTTCCAAGATTATGTCAAGACTGTTTCCGTGGTAATGACTAAATCGTGTTACTCACCCTTGACTTGGCCAATTCTCCTCTTTCAATCATTACAAGGTACGGTGTCTAAAGATAAAACTGAGTATAGGAAGTTAACCTTTATTGCACAGTAACTCGTTGTATATTTATTTTATTATTAAAGCCTGGGGTTAAATGCTAGGAGAAAAATGCCAACTGTTTTATGGGAAAGCACCATTACATAGTGTACAATGAGAGCGCGTCCTATTACATAGTGTACAATGAGAGCGCGTCCTATTACATAGTGTACAATGAGAGCGTGTCCTATTACATAGTGTACAATGAGAGCGTGTCCTATTACATAGTGTACAATGAGAGCGCATCCTATTACATAGTGTACAATGAGCGCGTCCTATTACATAGTGTACAATGAGAGCGCATCCTATTACATAGTGTACAATGAGCGCGTCCTATTACATAGTGTACAATGAGAGCGCGTCCTATTACATAGTGTACAATGAGAGTGCATCCTATTACATAGTGTACAATGAGAGCGCATCCTATTACATAGTGTACAATGAGAGTGCGTCCTATTACATAGTGTACAATGAGAGCGTGTCCTATTACATAGTGTACAATGAGAGCGCGTCCTATTACATAGTGTACAATGAGAGCGCGTCCTATTACATAGTGTACAATGAGAGCGCATCCTATTACATAGTGTACAATGAGAGTGCGTCCTATTACATAGTGTACAATGAGAGTGCGTCCTATTACATAGTGTACAATGAGAGCACGTCCTATTACATAGTGTACAATGAGAGCGCATCCTATTACATAGTGTACAATGAGAGCGCATCCTATTACATAGTGTACAATGAGAGCGCGTCCTATTACATAGTGTACAATGAGAGCGCTTCCTATTACATAGTGTACAATGAGAGCGCGTCCTATTACATAGTGTACAATGAGAGTGCGTCCTATTACATAGTGTACAATGAGAGCGCGTCCTATTAGTCCAAGCAATCTAGCTCATTTGTAAGGTCAACTTGGAAACAAAAACAACATAAATGATTTTGCCACAGTGCATTTCTATGATATCTCCAGCACACTATACTAATAGTCCCAAAAAATCCCATCATGCAAATTTGCACAATTTGCATAATTTGCATAAATCCAAGATGGCCACCAAATTGAATTTTTTTCGTTCATAACCATTCTCAAATGACATATTAGAGAGGCTGAATATTCGTTTTATGTCTAATTTGTTTAATACGTCCTTAATGCTGTTCTTGCTATGTTATCTTAACCTCATGTAAGGAGCAGGTTGATCTCCTGTTAATGCTGTTCTTGTTCCAATAACCTCATGTAAGGACCAGGTTGATCTCCCGTTAATGCTGTTCTTGCCCCAATAACCTCATGTAAGGAGCAGGTTGATCTCCCATTAATGATGTTCTTGCTCCAATAACCTCATGTAAGTGACCTAGAAGCAGGTTGATCTCCCATTAATGCTGTTCTTGCTCCAATAACCTCATGTAAGGAGCAGGTTGATCTCCCATTAATGATGTTCTTGCTCCAATAACCTTATGTAAGTGACCTAGAAGCAGGTTGATCTCCCATTAATGCTGTTCTTGCTCCAATAACCTCATGTAAGTGACCTAGAAGCAGGTTGATCTCCCATTAATGCTGTTCTTGCTCCAATAACCTCATGTAAGTGACCTAGGAGCAGGTTGATCTCCCGTTAATGCTGTTCTTGCTCCAATAACCTCATGTAAGTGACCGAGGAGTAGGTTGATCTCCCATTAATGCTGTACTTGTTCCAATAACTTCATGTAAGTGACCTAGGAGTAGGTTGATCACCCATTAATGATGTTCTTGTTATTTAGAAGAGACATAGCAAATTCCAGATTTTCCAGGAAAAAATGTTTTTTTGGCAATATTGTATTTAGTACATTCTTGTTCGAGGCAGGTATTTTCGTAAGAGAGCATTCGATATCCCCACGTTTAGCAATTATGGGGTCACACACACCCCACTGAATCTGCTAGTGGAGAATGCCACCCCCTTTGCAACAAAGGTCAATATTTGCCATACCCATGGGTGGTCATACACTCAAGTCTGTATGTTCATATGTCTCTGTAAACAGTCTGCAGACAGTAAATACTGTTGACATTTACAGAAGTGATATCTACCAGAGATCTGAATTGCTATCATGCTGTGATAACAGAAGCCACCTGAACACCCACACTCATAACAAACACTAATAATATGCTGCACACCCACACTCATAACAAACACTAATAATATGCTGCACACCCACACTCATAACAAACACTAATAATATACTGCTGCACACTCACACTCCTAACAAACACTTTAATAATATACTGCTGCACATCCACACTCCTAACAAACACTTTTAATAATATACTGCTGCACACCCACACTCCTAACAAACACTTTAATAATATACTGCTGCACACCCACACTCATAACAAACACTAATAATATACTGCTGCACACCCACACTCCTAACAAACACTTTAATAATATACTGCTGCACACCCACACTCCTAACAAACACTTTAATAATATACTGCTGCACACCCACACTCAACAAACACTTTAATAATATACTGCTGCACACCCACACTCATAACAAACACTTTAATATATACTGCTGCACACCCACACTCCTAACAAACACTTTAATAATATACTGCTGCACACCCACACTCATAACAAACACTTAATAATATATGCTGACACCCCACTCTAACAACACTTTAATAAATACTGCTGCCACCCACACTCATAACAACACTTAATAATATACTGCTGAACACCCACACTCCTAACAAACACTTTAATAATATACTGCTGCACACCCACACTCATAACAAACACTTTAATAATATACTGCTGAACACCCACACTCCTAACAAACACTTTAATAATATACTGCTGAACACCCACACTCCTAACAAACACTTTAATAATATACTGCTGAACACCCACACTCCTAACAAACACTTTAATAATATACTGCTGAACACCCACACTCCTAACAAACACTTTAATAATATACTGCTGAACACCCACACTCCTAACAAACACTTTAATAATATACTGCTGAACACCCACACTCCTAACAAACACTTTAATAATATACTGCTGAACACCCACACTCCTAACAAACACTTTAATAATATACTGCTGAACACCCACACTCCTAACAAACACTTTAATAATATACTGCTGCACACCCACACTCATAACAAACACTTTAATAATATACTGCTGAACACCCACACTCCTAACAAACACTTTAATAATATACTGCTGAACACCCACACTCCTAACAAACACTTTAATAATATACTGCTGAACACCCACACTCCTAACAAACACTTTAATAATATACTGCTGAACACCCACACTCATAACAAACACTTTAATAATATACTGCTGACACCCACACTCCTAACAAACACTTTATAATATACTGCTGACACCCACACTCTACAAAAATATACTGCTGAACACCACACTCCTAACAAACACTTTAATAATATACTGCTGAACACCCACACTCATAACAAACACTTTAATAATATACTGCTGACACCCACACTCCTAACAAACACTTTAATAATATACTGCTGCACACCCACACTCCTAACAAACACTTTAATAATATACTGCTGCACACCCACACTCCTAACAAACACTTTAATAATATACTGCTGAACACCCACACTCATAACAAACACTTTAATAATATACTGCTGCACACCCACACTCATAACAAACACTTTAATAATATACTGCTGCACACCCACACTCATAACAAACACTTTAATAATATACTGCTGCACACCCACACTCCTAACAAACACTTTAATAATATACTGCTGCACACCCACACTCATAACAAACACTTTAATAATATACTGCTGCACACCCACACTCATAACAAACACTTTAATAATATACTGCTGCACACCCACACTCATAACAAACACTTTAATAATATACTGCTGCACACCCACACTCCTAACAAACACTTTAATAATATACTGCTGCACACCCACACTCCTAACAAACACTTTAATAATATACTGCTGCACACCCACACTCATAACAAACACTTTAATAATATACTGCTGCACACCCACACTCATAACAAACACTTTAATAATATACTGCTGCCACCTAACAAAACTTTATATACTGCTGACACCCACACTCCTAACAAACACTTTAATAATATACTGCTGCACACCCACACTCATAACAAACACTTTAATAATATACTGCTGCACACCCACACTCATAACAAACACTTTAATAATATACTGCTGCACACCCACACTCATAACAAACACTTTAATAATATACTGCTGCACACCCACACTCATAACAAACACTTTAATAATATACTGCTGCACACCCACACTCATAACAAACACTTTAATAATATACTGCTGCACACCCACACTCATAACAAACACTTTAATAATATACTGCTGCACACCCACACTCCTAACAAACACTTTAATAATATACTGCTGCACACCCACACTCATAACAAACACTTTAATAATATACTGCTGCACACCCACACTCATAACAAACACTTTAATAATATACTGCT